>UFQX01000684.1:15182-238319 GCA_900497675.1 Arapaima gigas
CCCCCCCCCCCCCCCAATGGAGATAGAAGGTGCTCCAGCATACGCGGTAAACAGGCTGCTGGATTCTCAAAGACGGGCAGGACACCTTTAGTACCTGGTCGACTGGGAGGGTTACGGCCTAGAGGAGAGGAGCTGGGTGCCAGCCAGGGACGTACTGGACCCAGGATTGGTAGCAGATTTTCACCGGTGCCACCCTGAGAAGCCAGGGCCCAGGCCTAGGGGACGCCCCAAAAGGAATGTCAGTGGCACTTGTGAGACCCTGACCGCAAGGAGGGCGGAACGGCCTTGAAGCACCACCTCATCCGCCCAGACCCATGACTACTCAGGCACGCAAACCCAGAGCCCCTCTTCTGGGGCCGTTGTTAGGGGTTGTCATGGCCGTCCGTGTCATGCGGCCGGCGCCGACCCCTTGGGGGAGGTATTGTCATACCCCCTGCTCTGCCTGCCGTTCCGCCCAGCTCCACAATTGCCAGCACCTGGTCCTTGTTTCCCCGAACAAGGTATAAAACCTGTGTAGCCCGACACGCCGGTGCAAAGTATTGCCCATGTTACTACTGAGCGTACCGAGCATTTCTCCCGTTAGCCTTTCCGGTATTCGACCCTCGCCTGTCCCCGACCTTCGATCTAGCCCAACCACTTCTTGTACTCCGTTGACTTCTGGATCTGACCATTGCCTGTGTATTGACCACGATTCTGGAACTTCCCTCGACAATAAACCTCATTTGCTAACTCGTGCCTGCACACGTCTGCTTCCTGCCAACGGCGTCACAAGTGGTTACAGCTTCAAGTCTTCTTGGCTATGATCTGACACGCTTAGCACACCTGGATTTGGGGATTTTCTGACATTCTTTTCTGGTGATCCTTTCAAGCTCTGCAAAGTTGGATGGAGACTGTCAGTGGACAGTCATTTTCAAGTCTCTCAAGACTTAAGTCTGGACTGTGGCTGGGCTACTCAAGGACCTTCACAGAGTTGCCCCTAAGCCACTCCTGCATTTTTTTGACTGTGTCTTTAGGGTCATTGTCCTGTTTGAAGGTGATCCTTCGGCTGAACAACTGCACACAAGCCTAAAATCACCATGAGCAATGCCATGCCTCAGCTGGGGAAATGTAAAGCATGTTGCCATTGGACTCTCGAGTGCTGTCACCCAATATTCAAACATCATCAGAAGAAGTCTCCTGTCAAGATTAGAGACTGATGACATAAGCTGCAGATACCAAGGCTTAAATCTCATGCAGCCACATTCTGAAACCCCACAAGCAGAACCCAGAGGGGACCCTATGATAGAGTATGTACCAGGGAGCATGCCAGCTGCCTTGCCTGGCTCAGCTACACCATAAGAAAGAAGATCATGGCCAGGCTAACTACTGTCAGCTGCCACACTAGGTTCATAGACTGGAGACAAGCTACCATCAGACAGTAGGTTAGCAGATCTGAATGCTGCATTCCACACTCCTAAAAACAACAACAACTGAAAACAACAACCAGGTATATGCTGCAGCAGTAGCAATGCTATGAGCACTAGGCTACAAAACCCAAGAAACCAACTGTACTCTATATCCAACTTGGAAGCTAAGACTGGAACTCAAGATAAAGACAGCCTGGAAGGAGGTGAGCAAGTTGACTGAGCTACAAAAGAGTGACATGATAAAGGACTGGTCCTGGCTAGTGAGGAAATAAAAAAGCATGTCCATGTCTGAGGCCTTGGAGCCTGCTACACAAAGACTAACTTCACTGGCAACCAGATTACAGAGATGCGCAAAAGAATAAATGCCCTTTTCTCCAAAGAACCGTCTACAGTGTACTCTCAGCTGTAATCCAACAAAAGATCAGCAAGAGATCCACAATGAGCAGAAACAGAACTGTATTGCAAGAACATATGGGAAAAAGAATCATTACACAACACCAGTGCACTATGACTAACAGACCTGAGTGCCACAATCTCCCACAGCAGGAACCAGTCACTGTCACAGCTGATGGGCAGTACTGAGCAGCACCAGGTCTTTACATGATTAATGCTTATTGGCTAAAGAAATTTACAGCTCAACATATCTGTCAGGCATCATAGCCAGCAAGGTGAATACACACGTAAGTAAATACATGAGCCTTGTTCAGAAAGAGATTGGAAACACCAGACATTCAAAGCACCAGTTAGTGGTAGAGGTGTCTAATTTGGATGTTCCCTGGATCAGTTACAGGAAAGCATGTAACAATGGCACACAAATGGCTACTGGAACATCTAGTGCTATATAAAGCCATGTAAGACATTAATAACCTTTTTCAAGAACTGGACCACTGAAAGACACCAATAGAAACCAACTCAAAGACCAGCTCAGGTATAACCCAATGAGATGCACTGTCTCCACTGCTGTTCTACATAGGTCTGAAACCCTTCAGCTGGATCATCACTAACAGTAGTTATGATTACAGGTTCAAGAGTGGAGCTACCATCAGCCACCTTCTATATGTGGATACGTGGATAACATCAAGCTGTACGATATTTCTGAAACAGCAATTGATTCCACTGATCCACTTGACTGGGATCTACAGATGGGATATTGGGATGTCTTTCAGGCTAGAGATGTGCAGCTGGCAGTAAAAGGAGGGAAAATGATAAAGATAGAGGGAGCTGAACTACCACAAGGCCACATAACAGAGGTGCAGGACAACTACAAGTATCTAGGGATCTTCCAATCACATGGGAACCATGAGACAGAAACATCCAAATCCCTGCATAAAGAGAAGTCTCAAAGGGCCAGCTGAAAAAGTAGAACAAGATCAGAGCCATCAACACAAATGTTCTGCCAGACATCAGATACCCAGCTGCCATAGTAAGTTGGCCAAGAGAGGAAATGGAAGCTGTGCACATCAAGACAAAAAAACTCCTTACGATGCATCCAAATTTCAATACCCAGAGACTGTACACTATTCATGAATACATCCAAAAAATGTCCGCTAAAGATTCAATTTAATTTATTTTTATAGAGCACTTCTTCTCACTGTTCTGAGAGTGCAGAACAGTTGTTTACAATAATGTAACAGAAAACAAGTATATAGTGAAGGTATAGATAACGGGTAATTGTTAATGAGAACAATTATACAGGGTATAAGTGCAAAAAAGGAAGCCTACCAGCAACTGAGGAGAGGAAAATGAAAAACCAGGAGGTGAGGGAGAAAAGGATGAGCTGCGAGGGGAATGTCTGAAACAGATAGGGGATGTGGAGAGCAGGGAATCAATGGAGGTGACACGGCAGGATAAGTCTCTCTATGGAATGTGCCACTGGTCGATAGCAGAAGTGGTGGACATGAGGAAATCCTACCAATGGCTGGAAAAATCAGAACTGTAGGACAATAGAGACACACTAATCATGGTAGCACAAAAACAAGCACTGAGCACCAGGTCTATTGAAGCAGAGGTATGCAAGGAAACCCCTGAAATAATCCAGGACCTAACAGCAGACTGCACTGAGAGACAATTAAGTGACAGGGATCATATACAGGAAAAACCTGTAAGGAACATGGTTTGGACATTCATGGGCTTAAATGTGAGGGAAAACAAAAAGTGGGGGAGAACAACAGAGCCAAGATCGTGTGGGAGTTCCACATCCAAACAGATAAACAGGTACTGGCTAACCAAGCTGATATAGTAATTCCTTAGTATTTGAATCTAATACCCTTAAAGCTTCCAAAAGTACAGAAACAGCGTACTGAGTGCCTATTTTCCATGATTTTAAATGGAGAAAAATAAATAATTGTTGTCCATCAATAAAAGATTTTTATGTTTTCTTTTCTGTTACTTTCCCTTTATACCTTTTATTCAGTGCTCGGCCGCTCTAATGAAAAGACGATATAAAAAAACTGAACTAATCATAATTGAAGACTTTTTCATTTAATTTTAATATTACTGAGATTTTCCTTTTAGATGTAATACAAAACCCAAAAATGTAAGAATGTGTATGTTCTAAAAGTACAGTCTGGAAAAAACAGAGCTGGAAACCGAATCCATCTGTCAGGTACAGATATGACCTGACTTGCATCAGCGTCCCACGCGGAGCTTTCTCTGTAAACTGATCTCTAATGACTAATAACTGGCTTCATAACATGTCAGTCTTCAGCACAGAGATGTCTGAAGGCAGGAAAGGGGCTAATTCAGCCTCTTGCATTATAATGTGGGGTCCCACAATCCTGCTGACGGGTACCGCCAGTTGTCTTTCCTACACCTTTTCCTGACACTGATGTGTGTGGTAATGGGATCCCTGAGGTGAAAACAGCATATCGGAACTGTGTGTCTACCTCACTGTGGCCACACACAACAAATGCCAGTGGCAAGGCCCTTATCAGCGCTCCACTTATCCACATGTGCCCACCCATAGATGGTCTGAATGTGTGATGTGGCATGCCCTCTAGTCTCTTTATGCTGTCCACTCCATTCCATTCACACCACCGGCCAGCATCAATCAATAGCTTCTTCTGAGCAATGCAGTGACAGCGAGGTGAAAGAAGATTAATGGGCAGCAATGGCACTTGCAGCATTGCGGGCCTTGATTTATTATAGTTGCTTGCTCTCCTGTATTGTGACAGAAGCTAGTTAAAGGTGTCTGGTGAGGATGTTATCCTGAGCAGATGAAGTCTGAAATATAGGTTTTATCACATTGACAATAAGGCACAAAGGTACATCTGGTAGCAAAAACTTGGACTACTTGTTCTAGCCAGTTACAATGACTACAGTGGGTGTGGCAAATGGTGCAGAACCTAATCCACAACCCACCCCCATCCCCCCAGTTCTTGTTCTCGACATCTCTTCAACGACCTTTTCCCTTAGCTATTAGATAAAGCTTCACATAGAACAGACCACACACAGATGAAGATACACTGTAAAAGAAAAATGGTAATATGAAAACCATTGTATGTACACTTTCAAGAGTAGCTCATCTTCAGATACGTGTAGAAACTGGTAAAGGACATGAATGAAAACTATGTATTTATTTTTGTATATATTTATTAATTTATTATTTAAAAATAATTTATGTATGTATTTAAGTTGTCTAGAATATGACTGGAATACATTTAATGTATTTTATATATTGTATTCATAAATATATATATAAATGATTTATCTTTCTGTGTATGGTACATATACCATATGGTATATGGTGTATATTTTTATTTAATGTGTCTTTTCCACTCGTCTGGATTAACTGACAGAATAAGATTACTTTCTTTCAGCAACATACCTGATATTTAGGAGACAAATAATTGATCAGTTCTATTAAAAATGATTCAGTCTCATTGTTTTCAGTATGAATAATTCCATCTATAAATTGAATACATGTTACTTGACTTCAGAAGCCTGTTTTTCACACTAGTGTTGCACTTTTGTGTAAAACTATGTGGTCTGTGAGGGCCATTGAGTAGTGAAGTGCTGGATTTCAGTTCTCAGCAAGAGGTTTCTGTGTTCTTGCTTAACCTGTAGTATTGTACTCCAACTGATTGTTTGTGTAAGTAGTTATAGTCCAGTTGCTCAAAAATGTAGGACAGTATAATCGCTAGCCTCCTGACTTTTGACTCAGATCAAAGTATAGAGCTGGTGATTTTAGCCTGCGGTGGAGTGAAACCTAAAGCATGCTTCTAGGTGGTTTATTCACTGTTCACTCACTCAGAGGTTTTTCTTTTGTTTGGATAACCTGCTGAACCTAAGATGTAGGGTTATGAGTGGTGTCTCCATTGTTCCCCACAGAGCGACACAGAAATTGGGTTTTTTTTTTACCAGATAGCTCAGCATAGGGACTTTCGGAAAATGCCAATAGCTCCCTGGGATGATCAGAAGAAGCAACCAAGGCGAGCATGGTGGCTTCAGAGATGCAGACATTGAAAAATGTAATTTTCTTTCACTGAAAGATGTGAGGATACTGATGAACTGTCAGGTCACCTTTGGTCAGGGCTTCATCCATGGACTTCTAGGAACTCCAGTGCAGGAAATCATCTGCATCCAGCAGAACAAGTTGCCATCCTACGCTGACATCATTCTGCCTTCTGAAGAATACTATCAGAGGGTTCTGGAACTGAAGGGTGTCGATTAGCCAGGAGTGCCAAACATATAACCCGTTTTGCTATTTGCCTGCATGATGACTGGTTGGAGAATTGAGTGTGTTTAAAATACTGCAGTTATGAATTATGTAAATGAGTGAAGAATAAAATAATATTTAATCAATCATTTGATCAATAATTTAAACAGCCTAGAGAAATCATTTATTACATGAATCCATATATTATACAGTAATGCCACCAAATGGTCAATGAGATCTTACTCATGGGATTCATATTGTAACACCTGCTTGACCACATTGTCAGAAGCAGTAATGAATAATTACTAGTAAGTTCATTATTAACAATATAATGAACAGTTTAATCTGGTAAGAGTTTGTTTATCATCATGATTTGGCAGGAAAAACTGTCAGAATGTATGCACAACTTGGCAACTACTTTTAAAATTGGTTTATATTTCAGTAAAAGTAGGGCTAATGAGTCAAAAACACAGGCTAATAAATGAACAACAATGAATTAGTATAAAAATATGGCTGAATAAAGCTTTAATGACCTACAGTGGATATGACAAGTCCTTACCTCCTCTGCTAGGCATTGTTTTTGTTGTGATACAAATATGAAGTACAAAACTGGCTTGCAGCAGGTACTATAAATCCTATTTATCTGACTGTATGAATTGAGTTTGACACCCCTGGTGTAGACCATCCAAAATTGCTCCCCTACTTTAGTAAGTCATTTTGGCAGTCTATATCCTACCCCAGGGGAAATCTGTCAATGGTTTTTCTTGAGTGAACAATCACAGAAATAAGTGGGGCACCTGGAATGGGTGCAGATGCTTTTAGTTGCATAAACCCTGCAAGGCCAGTTTGGCTTTTACCATACTTCACCTTGGAAAAGGTAAAAGGCTACCTGTTTTACCTCCTTTTTTCCACCTGTGCTTGGCCTGGGGACATATAAGTAAGGATTGCAAAGATATAAAGTGCAGAGGTTGTCTGAAGATCAGTCTATTGTAGACCATTGTTGCTGTACCTGTGAGGGGAGTGGACCATCTCTCCTGCTGACTACCCCCTGTTGAAGCAGTCCTGTGCTTATGTGGCAGCATCTGGTGCAGCACTGGTGTGGGAGAGCAGATGGATGCAACCAGGATTGCTATGGAAAAAATGGCATTGGTGGCAGGGGCTAATAATAATGGAGGGGTCAACTTTAGACTGCTTTGGTGGGTCATCATTGTCATGTGCTGGTCAGCGATTTGTCCTAGGAGGGTCTCTTTCCAGGTTCAATTTACTGGGACTCGCTGATGTGTTCCATGTGGAGGTTGAGGAGGAGGGTGGAATTTTGTCAGAATAAAATGTAGATTGTTCATTTCAACATGTTAACTGTATTTTTATGTTTGATATTAGTTTTAATTGGATTTTTGTTTTGTTGTAAGGCAGTTCAAGTGTTTTAGAAAAATGTATAATGGTTATTTGCTGGGGCAGTACAATGGTGCAGCTAGCAGCGCTGCCATCTCACAATGCTTGTACTGTTGATGTGGATTCGATCTCAGTTGAGTCTGTGTGGAGTGTCCATGTTATTCGTGTGATTGTGAGGGTTTCCTCTGGGTGTTCTAATTTTCTCACACAGTCCAAAGACGTGGTCAGGTTAACTGGTCATTCTAAATTGAACATATAGTGTGTTATAACATATAGTGGCAACCTTCTAATAGACTAAGCTACCATCCAGGGTATAGTCTCCTATCCCAATGTCTTGTGATTCTCAGATCTGCTGTGACCCTGATCAGGAGAAGCAGTAAAAGATAATGGATGAGTGGTCTTTATTGACAGTTATATCAAAGTGTCAATCTAGAACCAGAAAGAAAAGGTACTTTTTCTTTCTGTGGGTTTATTTGGCATAATTTTACAATTTCTGCTGTAATTGCTTTTATTGGTTTTTAAGTATAAAGTCTAGGTTATTATACTGTAATG
Source organism: Arapaima gigas (assembly GCA_900497675.1). Taxonomy (NCBI): domain Eukaryota; kingdom Metazoa; phylum Chordata; class Actinopteri; order Osteoglossiformes; family Osteoglossidae; genus Arapaima; species Arapaima gigas. Next base: position 23,190 of record UFQX01000684.1, read on the forward strand.
ACCATAGGTATGCCCATTTAGTCTTTTTTCCCTCTTTTCTTTTTTTTGGCTAGAATTAAAGCATACAAAAAGCACATTAGCGTGCATTTGAGGTTGTGAAAGTGGACTTCACTATTGCATCTTCCTTATCAGGATCTGTGGGAAATAGAGATAACTTTGCTGTTAACTGTTAAATACATGCAGGTGTTTGTTGTACAGACCTTGTTTTCCTCTCAGTTCATTCACAATTAACTTTAGTTAATTGTTTTTTGTTATGCTTATGTTACACCCCTAACAACAACAACAACAACAACAACAACAATAATAATAACAATAATAATAATAATACAAGTTCATATGTATTTGTGCTATTACCTTAACTGAAAAAGCAAAAAGTTCATTATGTTGCAGATGGACACTGTATGAATCTCTTTTGTCTTTCAAGATATTAATTTCATTTTCAGTGTAAAAATATTGGTAATATAATTGATTTTGGTGATTATGATAATGTTTCTCCATGTCAGGGTATTGCATTGGTGTTCTTTCACAGCTTTCAAAACATCTTTTTGGAATTTAATAGCGTAAAAAACTGTCTAAAATCAAAAACCTTTGTTTAAGATAAATAACAAAATATTGTCACGCCCATATTCCGGACCTCGCCCTTCCGGAGGACTCATCACTCGCACCTTTCCCTTGTTTCCCATGCAGGTATAAATACCTGTGTCTCCCAGCAGCCGGTGCGAAGTATTGCCCATGTTGTTACTGAGCATACCAAGAAACTTTCTTGTTAGTCAAACTCGTTGCCGACCCTCGCTTCCCTTTGACCACCATTTTTGCCTGACCCTTTCTTGTGCTGCGCCCACTTCTGGTTTTGACCCCCATCTGCTTCTTGATCACGACCTTGGAACGTCCTTTACCAATACACGTCTTCCAACATCTTACGCCTGCACGCGTCTGTGCCCTCCCTCCAATATTACAGATATATTTTTTAAAATTTTTTTGGCATGATGAAATGCACAGACATGTATAATAGATAGGCCTTATCTGCCAAGTAAGCAATTCAAGAGACCTTAAACATAAATCTTGATTTTGTCCCCATCTATTTTCCTGTTAAAGCACAACTCTATTTTTTTAGTAGAATGTACGTTGTTTATGCTGAAATGGCAAAATATGTATTTTACTGTTTTGGTCTACACCTGAAGTTCCCTCTGTAAATATGTGCCTGAACTGTTCAATTTTCCCTCACTCAAAAAATTAACATTTGCACAATAATTCAGAACAATTTTGACAAGTGTAGATATCCTTCTGCATCTTATTACACAGTGCTACACCACAAGCTTTAATCTTCATGGAGAGTAAGCAAAATTGTCATCACACATACAAGCTTTCTTCTCTGCCCTCACTTTAACATATAATTGAATTCTGAATGAACCATGAGCTTACCTTTTTACTTTTCCAACCTTTTGTATCACACCACAGAATTCATGGTACACTTTTTCTTGCTGCAGTTCTCTCTCTCACACTAAGCCAGTAGTCAATCACCTCATTGGACAAAAAGCAAGTCCATCACATGCAACATCAATTGTCATGTAGTAACTCTAATTACACGTCCACTTAAAAAGCAATAAGAAAACTCTTTTCATCATTCAAAAATAATTAAATCAATAGCCCTTTGAATCAGTTACATTTATGAATTGTATACTATCTATGTACTGTTTAAGGTAACCACAGTTTATGAACATCTCTCTTAACTACACAACTACATCAGTTAGTCTTAAAATCTTAATTTCAATTAATTTCATTTCAGTTTGTAGTCAATGATAAGCGCAATTTATCTAAACAGGTTTCTTTGAAACAAAACTAAAATAGATTTTGTCTTACTATATGGGCAGCAAGTAATATTGTATGGATGGTATGAACATCAAAGTTACTGGATCAGACCTTGCACCTGTGAACAAGATACTGAATAAGAATTGCTCTGGTAAAATATCTAGCTGATGTGTAAGTGGCAAACCATAAAGTCTCTTGTTAAATGTGTCAGCTAAAACCATACTTGAAAGCAATACTGTGAAGTCTACCTTTTAAACAAAAAAACACTGAAACAAGGACTTCTCTCTGGAAAAACCATTAGCAAACACATAGTTTTCACAAATGAATGTGACAACCTGGTCTATGTGAGTGCTGCTAGCTTGTACATACATATATAGTCTTTCTATTCCTTGTGTTGTACTTTTATATACTGTATATTATCAGATAGGAACTTGCAATGAAAAACAGCAGGGAGCTCATTACACAGTGTATCACAAAACAGGCAAGTAATTTACACTTGAAATGAACAGGCACACCGAAAGTGTGCCTTACAAAGCAGAGGGTCTTACAAAAACAATGTACACAGTACAGTAGTTACATCAAGTTTCTTTAAAGATATATGTGAGCAGGTACTCTGGGAGAGGGTAAGTAAGATAGGTGTCATGTAAGGGTCGGTTTTGCTTATGTATAACGTGTCTTGGGTCTCAGACAGGCTGCCAGTCACCACTAGATAGACTAGTATAAAAGCATGTTGTTATCCCATTAGATCTCTTTAAACAGATTTCCCTCACCCATAACAGCCTTCATTAACTAAGGTAGTCAACAGACACCGCAGTTAACACATCTTCTGAAGCACAGTCTTCAAAATATGTCAACCATTGTACAATACCTGTCCTGAAAGCTGTTCCTTCCACTGACTGACTGACTGACTGGTGCTTTTCTTACTAATTTTGTTTACTTTTTCAGATGTGTCTGTGATTCCTGCAAGTATACTAATTTCCAAAAGCGTATAAATACATTGAGTGCTTTTTGGTTTCCTTTGCTTTGGAGACAGAGTACACAGTTATATGGATCAAAAAGAGTAGTCAGAGAGCTTTCTGTTTTGTAGATACTAACAAGTTCTGTTTAGAGCCTTGGAAGCAGTCTGTCTTTTATTAGGACCCAGTGCAGGCATCTAAGAACTTGTCAAGTTAATATATTATGTTGTTTCAAATACATTTTTGAACAGAATTATAATTCTCATATTACTTTGCAACATGGAAAAACATGTTTACACAAAGTTTAAAATTCAGTTATTATGCTAAAAATTATTGGAAAACACATTCTCCTCATTGGCTTACCTTAATAAAAAAAAGAATTATTTAGTGCAATAAATAGGGAGATTAATAATATTTTAACACAAACTAGACTGAATTAGGACATTTCAAAATGTTACAATATTTTGAAAGCTTGAAATATACTTTATAGTGTATGGGACCTATTAGTTGCATTTCAGCAATTATTAAATCAGCAGAATCATTTGTTAAACTTCAGACATCAACAAATTTCCTCAAACTTTGCATGTTACTTTAGGTATTGGTTGTATGTTAACAGTGTGCCCTGAAACGACGGCACATTCCATATTATGCGGTCTTGTGGTTTTCACTATACATCTGGAATATTGCAATATAGAAAGTAAAACTCATTTACAACATAATATCCACTGAGTGTTAGTGTTCTAAACATTTTAGTTAGATTTTTAAGACACAAACTTCTTCATTTTATTTAACTGTCCTTTGTTCATTTGTCTATTTTCAAAAATCTTTCAAAAATCTGCAAAAAAATCCTACACATTTCTACAAACAGACCTCAGTTGGCAGCAAAGAGCAACCAGGGTTGGACTGTGGGATAAGATTAAGCACACTGTGCATTTCTGGGGAATAGTCAGCACAGAACAGGAATTTGTGGAGTCAAGTATTTTTATTGTCAGTCACTTTAAATGAATTTTAATGGTAATAAAACTTAATTATGTTACAACAGGTTTTCATTATTATTTCATCATTACAATGATGTCTGAAAAAGAATCTCTTTAGCAACAACACTGAAGTGTGTCTCTAATAATACACTTTTTTGATTGTGTGAATAATCCAGACTGTCTTTGGTTTACAACCAGTTAGGGAATGACAGCCAGGTTGTAAGTCACATCGGTCCAAAGTTGGATCATCCCCGCGGTGAAGCAATCACTTCTAGGTGTGCAAACCACCATATGGTAAATTCTTTTTAAACATTTGTTGATGTTCTTACTGTATTTTATTTAATTTCTGGCCACAGTGTAGTATATTGTCCACACATTATATTATTTTCCTGAGTTTCTTTTTAAAAAGTACATACATTTGTAACATTTTTCAAAATATTTCAGTTTTCTGTGCCATATAAGAAAGAGATGTAGTAAGTGCAAGCGACATGATTGCTTCTTTTCAGTCGGGAGGCCTGTAGGGGCACATGTATGGAATTTTCAGTGTGAGTTCAGTTCTGTGAGATGGACAATAAAGGGAAGATGTCTGTCAAAATAACTTGCCACATCTGGGTCTTTGTGTGATATAACTCTGCTGAGAAAAACTAATACTGTGTTTTGCACAATCTTTTAGTTGCAGAAGTGAGCAAGAAAGAAGAGGGGAGAGGCTGCAGTGGAGCAAGTGTAAGAAGATGATTTCTGGTTGTGCATGGGTGGGGTGCGGCCATCAGGTCGCAGCACAATCTTGTATGGTGTAAACACCTTACACAGCCATTGCACTAAGATGTCACATATGCATACAGTGAATGTACACATGTGCAATGTTTTAATACAATTTCATAATATTTTCACGTTTTTCATTTATAGTACAAGGCCCACCATATGGTATTTTTTTCAAACATGTTTTGATATTTTTGACCTATTTTATTTTATTTCTGGACACAGTATGGTATAATATCCATAAATAATATTATTTATAGTTGTAGTACTGTATATCTTATTGTAAAGCTGTCACTACAAAGTTGTACATTGTGTTCATGTATACATGTTTTAATTAGCTATAAGATTTTTATTTACTTATCAGAATTCTGGAAATCATTTAAATGTATTTTTCACAGTTTTTCCCCATTTAATTTTTTAAATTATTACTATTATTTAATTTATTTATTATTAACTGTTGAAAGTGTAAGTTTGCTGTATGCCGAATACACCGAGGATATGTATGGCAAACTGAAAGTGCCCACATACCGGTGAACATTTTACATGTTTATGTGATAAATCAGTCAAAACTGGGTGCAAGGCTTTTATTTTCAGTAATTTTAAAATAGACAATTTTAAAGTTGTTTCAAGTTAATAAAACGTAATAAAATATACCTTCCAACAACCTGAGTTATGACTTGCACTTCCAATAATGTTTATAAGTTGAGGTCCCCGTGTAGTCGCAAAAAAAGACTTTATAAAAACCACACTATATTGTTTGTAACCATGAAATATTTTTTAATCAAAAAAGGATTTTTAGGTAATATGTTATTATTCTATATTTAATGCAGTTTGTTAGCATAGCAAGCTGAAAGCTTGGAAGACCCTCTGTTAAACTGATCTCCAGCACTGAGAGCTCCTTCTAAGGGCCTTGGCTCCAGGTTTCCTGTTCAGTGAATTCATTACTGGGTGGAACGTCTGTCTTCCCCTCCTGACGTCTCTTCTCCCTACTCTCCCTACTGCACAGGATGATTTTCCTCTGTTTTTTTCCAATCTCTGCAGTGTTTTTTTACACCCTCGTACATGTCAGGGGCTGTGGACCCCATGAACCTTCTTGATGAATCTGGGCAAAAGCAATCAGCAGGGATGAAAGGGCTTTCTGGGACTACCTTGGTGGGGACAGCTACAGCAGGCTTTGTTATTTGGTGAGAACGTGAAGAAACGAGGGGGAGAGCTCCATGCCCATAACCTCAGAATCTGTCCATTCTCTTGGGAGTTAAAGAGACAGCAGCTTTCAGCCCTAGTGGGAACCTCTGTCTTATTCTTTTTTTGCTTCAGCAGACTGTGGTGTGATAGCATTAAGAAAAGACTACAAATGCTGCACTTCTCCATCATGGTTGGAAAACAAGAATAGTGTGCACCGCTATTCAAAGGTCTTTATAATGCCTTAAACACATTGGATCTATTTATTCAATACATTTTTCTAACAGACTTTAGACAGAAAACAACCACGAAAGCAATGCTATATTTGGCTTCATGGACCATAAATCAAAGACATCTGGATGACTTAAAAACACTGAAGAATTATTTATTAAAGAAAAAAATGTTTTGTACAAATTTGTAAAATTTGTAATAGGAAGCTAAGTTAGTATACCTGTGCCTTTTTTAAATATTAGAGGTTAACCCTGTTCCTAACATCTACTAGTTTGCATTACACTCTGATGATATGTTATACAATGATATAATACCAGTCGTCTTGTAATACATCGTGACATAAATAAAAATGATTTCTTTGTTATTTCAAGCCACAATCTGGAAATTTGGCTTTTGTCTAGACAAACCCAAACAAACAAACAAACACACACACACACACACACACACACACACACACACACACATTAGAGACGTGCCTCCTAGCAGTTCCTTTTTTATCCAGATTTAGAAAAGCAGACCACATCATGCATACACAAACACTAGGGAGGGGTGTCAGGGGGTAAGAAAGAAGGGGACCCAAACCAGCAACAAGGAGGAATAAGAAATTATACGGACACACAAAATAGCACACATACGGGTCATAAAGTTTGGTGTTTTATACATATAATTTATAATTTATATATATAATTTTTAAAAAATTTATTTATTATTTTCTTAATTCCTCCTTTCTAATCTAGGTTGTGTCAGGTAATTCAACTAATAGATAAATAATAAATAAATAAATCAGATGTTGGTGGTAAAGTCACTTGACTGCCCTAAACTTTGATACTGTGGATCAAACCAACAAGACTGGCAGAGTGCACCGACTCACCTGCCCCTAAAACCATCAAACATGTTAAGCAAAGACGATGGTCAGCAATTTCTGTATAACACCCCACTATGGTTAAAAACAGCATATTACAGATATACATCATACCAGCAATGCATTATAGGAAAGCTGTAGGCATTGTGGGGATTATGCATCATCTGCAAGTTCAATGATTTGAGGAACTTCAGAGAATATGTTGGTGTACACTACCTGACAAAGATTAAAGCTCGTCTTCCCACAGTCCAGACTCACAAGTCTTTCTTCATAACCCTAAAGATGGAGGCAAGGCCATTAAAACAGTAAAAAAAGTACATAACAAAGCAAAACTGCTTTTTTCAGAAATGTTGCCTTTTTCATTATATATGCACATTTATGTATATTGATACAGTTTCTGTCCAAGCAACACTCAATGCATGTGCAATAGTCCAGGCATTTGACATTAGCACCACATTTATGTTGGTTCCACTCACACCAGACACCTTGTACTGATACAAACAAGAACATGCTGAGGAAAGAGCTTGGACAATTATACCCCCCTCCCCTTTTAGTATGCCCCTGGTCTAGACTTAAGACCACTTTTTAGAGGTTTAGGTCAAACAAAGTTGTTGGAGGTGGTCAACATCATAGTCTATTTCATTAGGTGGTCTGCTGTGTGTGTTTCATTTAATTATTCATCTACCTAACTCTCCAGGCTCCCATGTGCCAGGAATTTTTTTTTTGTGGATTGATCCTTGTCAGCCCTTACTGCTGCAACACCTGTAGGTCTCCAGGTTGACCAAACCTAGGGACAAAATGACCATGTGCAGTCTCCAGAAACTGCTTAATAAACATTTTGTCTTAACTGTACCATGGACATACATTTCATGTTAATTAGCTACTCCAAATTACGCATAGTGTACGAATGTGTGAATGACTATGTACATATGTGGCAATCCTGTGATACACTGACATTCCATCCAAAGTATAGTTTCATAGTCCAGTAATTCCAGGATAGATTCTAGCCTGCTGCAACCCCAACATTGATGAAACAGGTAAGGTTAACAGATGGATGGATGTTTTATCATGGCCGTCTTTGATTGATTGTTCAGCACTTTATCAGTCCACTGAAAAGAACTTGAAATTTTGTTCATATTTGTTTGTTGAAGTAACTAAACTAAAGGCATTAGGAGATACTTTCTGGACAGTGACGCATAACTAAGAGTAAAAAGTGCATTTCAGTAACAGAGAACTATACAGTTACTGCCCACTTTATTAGGGACACCTGTACACCTGCTCGTTCTTGCTGTAACCTAATCAGTCAATGATGTGCAGCAGTGCAATTTATTAACACAGTCTGGTTTTTGTAGACACCACAGTCCTAAAATAATATAGTATTGGTAAGTCACCAACGACATCCTTCTGAGAGCAGAAGCAGGTTTCATGGCATTTATGATGCTAGAGCTCACTGCAGCCTTCAGTACCATTGATCACCAGTATGTTTTGTGCATGCTGGATGTGTGGCTGGGCCTTTCTGATACTCTGCTTAAGTAGATCAATTCCTATATTACAAACAGATTGCAGTTCAGTAGTTAACCCATGATGATGTATTCACATATCGTCTTTTTTGCTTTCTTCTTCTTCCTGAGGTTCCCCAGCATCCTAGAACACCGGCCTCTCATACTGCCCCATGGATAAGCCTTATCTTGATGACTGCAACAACATCTACTGGATTCTATGGCCAGGAGCCCATGACTGCCTTCTCCTTCTAGACAGATCAATAACTGTATGCCTGGATACAGACATTATCACCGTGAGCTGGTGGGTGGTAAAACCCTGGCTGGGGGTGATATGGTGTTGACCTGATGGGCAGCTCCCTTTTACCCTCCCCTCCCTAACCTTGTCAGGCTTAATGATGACGAGATGCATGACTTGAAGCACATCCGAGAGCATATATTAAAGCAGCTGGTCTGATGACTTAAGAAGAGGACTGCTGTGGAAGAGTTGGGTTTTGGTGAGCCAGATGGTGTATAGGCCACATTTTCTTGCTTTTATGTTTGGTTTACTTGCAGTATTAAGTCATTTATTGGATAAATCTTCCTTACAGTGCCTTGAGCCTGCTCGTGCACCCTCCTCTGTCCCACAAACAGCTGCAATGCACAGGTAACATATGACCACAATAGAATGCTCAGCACTGGTTGACAGTGACTGGCACTTGTACCCCTAGAGATGTATTTTTATCTTCTTTGTTGGGAGCTATTCACCTGTCTCGCTTAACAACGGATAATTTTTATTGGGTCATTCACATTCTTGTTGCTTATCCTATGAGCCTTTGTTCAATGATCTGTATCTCCCCAAAGAGAAGAGCACTGTATAAATATAAACTGAATTGAACTGGTTAAATGAAAGAGTAGCTCTGTCTAGTGTCTTCTGAGTTTGTGTAACCTATTCCACCACCTGTTGTAATACACTTGAGGTCCATATGCTGAATTGCTTGAGACTGTCACTGTCAAAAAAAGACTATCACTGTATACATGGCTACAGATAAGCAGCTTAAGTTTCTTTGAAGGAAAGAATTAGCTAAATAACAATTGCACTGTTAAGTAAACTCTGTGTCGACATTCACAGCAGTTCATATCTGTCCGAACATGACACCCACATTTGTGTGAACTGCATGTTGTTTACAATGGGAGCATACCTGTGTTTTAAACTAAACCCATATCCTTTGTCATTTAGAAATGCCATAACTGTCAAATGAAGTCACTTTATCTTAAATCTGTAATACACATGGTTTAGTTGAAGTTTTTGAGACTGTTAAACAGGTGTCCAGCTCAGATATTAATATTTAAAACCTTTTACCATGTATGGTGTTATGTAGGCAACAGTGGGTCAAAGTGAACCAAACAGATGCTTTTCTACAAAGCAATGCACAGCTCAATGTAATGACTGAATTTCACCAACGGTTGCAGACACAAAATACTCAAGTCAGTCCAATAGCACCATTTTTGCAGAATACAGTGAACAAGTACATTTCTTTAAAATGACTGATATTTTTGTGAAAGTTTCTGAAGTAATTTCTACCTGCTGATGAAAATTGTGATAATCTCGTCCCATGCAAATTTTGATCAGTGTATTGTGCGTTATTTGAGCCTTGCATATTGGATTCAATTACCTTTAAGTTCTTGCAATAGTCTAGCAAAACCATGAACACAACTTTCATTGGTTGACTGCTTGGTCTTTTCAGACACAAAATGACACTGTCTGCAAATAGCTCATTCTCATTGCTGTACAGTAGCTTAATTTACTGCCTTAGGCATGATGGAAAGTAAATAGTGAGAAGACAGGATTGTATACTATGTTTTATAGTTTAGAATAACAATCTAATAATTGATCAAGGATGCAAAGATGATATACTAATTATAGTATACAACTTAATATAGGAATATACTCCATCCATTATCATGAACCACTTCCCCTGAGGAGAGTTGCAGCAGTCCAGAGCCTATCCTGGAAGCAGAATCTGCTAGACTATGGGATGGGATGCCAGTCCATTGCAGGGTGACCACACACACTCCTGGACATTTTAGAGGGCCCATTTAACTAAATCGCATGTCTCTGGACAGTGGGAGGGAACAGGAGCACCTGGAAGAAACCCATGCAGACAGGGTTAGAGCATTCAAATTCCACACAGACTGTGTCTGATTCAAACTCACACATGACCAGCTTAGGCACTGAGAGGCAACAGCATTACTCACTGAGCCACTATGCTGCCCTTTAGTAATGAACTGTATATTAATAATATATAATATACACATCCTGCCAATCCATGTTTCTATTTCAGTCCAGGTTCTCATGAGAACATACTAAGAATTTGGAAAATAGTGGTGGGAAACACACTTCTGAACATGGGCAAAGTTGCTGTTGTTTTTTTTTAAATTTTATTTTGCTTTTGCTTCAAATATTTAGGGCCTCACTGACACCCTTTTGCTTTGTTTTTTTTTTTGTCAGAATTTTCCCTCTCTTTCCTCCCCTCCAGCCATTATTTTATTTTACTGTGATCTATCACCCCCTACACTTAGGCTCCAGATGACATTTTGCATGTGCAAGCTTTGTTTCCCCAACATGATCAGCATTGGGTCAAGTAAGCAATGGCAGTATGAAGAGGTGGCATAGCTTCATGTGCTTTACCATTATATGAAAGTAGTCTGTAAATTATGCATTATGCAATGTCAGGGACAGATCTTACACACAAACCTTCAATCGTGGTGTCAAAACAAGTGGTTTATTTGACACACACAGCAATCATGCTTAACGTAACACAGCTATACTTCAAACCCCTGAAAGTACCAGTCTATCTGAACTCGTCTTAAAATGCAGCAAAATCACAGTGAAGCTAAGTACAGAGCAATTACCCCTCTTAGTCTAAATAATGTAAATATCATCTTACTGCGCCAAATTAAACTGCTTTGTAGGAACACTGTAGCTGCATGCATTACAATGCAATTACGCTCTTCTAAGCACAAGACACAGTGAGATATTGTGTGTGCCTGTAACATTTCTCACTTTGAATAAACTGCTTACTGGTTCAGCTCCTTTGCTGCTTGGTCATCAAGGCAATTCTTGGGCTTTGGCTGCTGCTGAAATGTTTAACACATACATGAATAAAAATTTCTACTTTTCCTTGATAATAAAAAAGAACATGACAATATAAAGACAAATTTTGTCTGATAGGCATCACAACTAAATTGTTGAAGCCCAGCAAATTCTGCTTCCATGCAGCTTCCTGCAGCATAGCAAATATGACCAAACTCCAACGTGCATAAACTGCACGCTCCCAAGCACAAACATTCACCACTCTTTAACTATTGCATGTGCAGAATGTTGAATGTATTCCATTAGTTTCTACATTAACTGTCATACCCTAACCCCCACACAGTAACATAGGCTGCTGATGTGAAGAGTTAATAAAGCCACCTTAGCACTCTCCATTTCAAGCATGACCTGCTGAAACATAAAGGCAAAGAAATCCAGTAAAAGCAGCAATAGGGGAATACCAAAGTCATTCTTCAGATATTTAAGATGTTCCCTTTTAACAGTGCCTAACTCCTTTGGCTGCACTCCTATAAGAGAAAAATATTTTGTATATTAAACAAATGAACTATCTCACTTTTGAAATGAGAAAAACATCTTGAGGGAGGTAAACTGAATCATGCACTGAAGTTTGTGACAAGTGGATATTGTGATACTGTAATACATGAAATACACAATCTATAAGCATCATTTTACAAGGGAAATTACACATAAGAAAACTTATTTGTACTAATTATATACACTATGAAGACTCAACAGAACTGTTTCTTGCAATTGATGTCACGAATATTTTGCATGACAAATCGGACTTTAAATTTGGTTAGTGATGTACTTTTAAATATTTCAAATCAAAGAATTTCTTTGAGATAGACCATTATACAATACATGTGATTGAAAGAGTCTCTTACCCTGTTCTTTAATTTAGTTATGTAGCTTTTTATCCTGCAACACTTCTGAAATTGGTACACACTTCTCTTTCTTTTTCGTAATTGTATAATAAATAATACATTAACGTAAGATTGATAGCTGTGGCATCAGGGAGTGATGCTTATTTTGTGAAAACACGGATAGGCATATGTAGGATGAGAGGCCGTATGTGTGTGAGAAAGGAAAAGGCATGGCGGGCTGAGAGACAATAGTGGTCTGCTGTTGAAAATAGGCAGAAGTGAATTAAAAATTGTTTTTGAAAGTAATCTCTTAGTGTTAATACAGCCCACTCCTCTGCAGCTATATCTGGCCCTCACACTGGTTAAGACAGATTTCCTCTTACAGCTGTTTGCCCTCATTCCTTCTTTTCACATCTTCCTGTTCATGACAAAGGGTTTCACTGCTGCTGACCCACATTCTCAGAAGCTGCACAAAAGTACCAACAGTACTGCTGAGAGAAAACATCTGCATTCACAAGCACTGTGGAACTGGGCAGCTTGAGCAAGTGCTGGTCAGTCGATCGTCTCTGCTCTGTGCAGACAGTAATCCAAACACTGGCATCCTGTTTCTGTTTTAGGAAGCACTGTGCTCTGAAGAAACCACACCTTTGTTCAAAGACCGGGTGTTTCATTGTACAGAAGCAGAATTAGCACTTGTCGTTTTCTAGCTATTCTGGACTTTTAGACATTTACTTGTCAAAGTACTATTACTAACATTTATTTAGCTCACAACAAAGTCCATTTCTACTTATAATGTTAGATAAACAATTTTCCAATAATTTAAAAATTGACTTATTTATACTGAATAGTATTTTTCCTGCAACGATACAGGGAAAATGCAAAAGGTAGCGTTCAATCCAACAACATTCACTTTAAAAGGTAAAAACCCCTATACTTCCCTCAGCTCCAGCTTCATGCTGAGCCAGTTAACAATGGTGTTACATTACATTACAAGTCTGCCCCACTTTATGAAGGTAATTTATTCTCGAAAACACTTTTGCAAAGTGAATTCTAATAAATCAAAAGTTGTAAATACCATTAAAGTTGACAGTAATTTTTGTAAAAATGACAAAAATTTATACAAAACTATCACCAAATAAACATGGATATACAGTGCCTTTAAAAAATCTTCACTCCTTGAGCTGTACCATATTCTTTTACTTTAAAAATTATGAAAATGATGGACTTTATTATACTGCAAAGGATATTCTGTGTAACTTTCTTGTCTGCATCCCTGTCATGGAGTAGTTTGGAGTGCTTTGTCTTCATGCTCAAGTTTTTGCCAGGAAACTGACTCATCAGCAGTTGGACTTTCCAGATACAGATACATTTATACTACACTTCAAGCACCTTGACTGCATACGAGTGATATTATACTACTAATTATATGGCTTCTGAAACCAGCAGGTTGCACCGGGGATGATTTAGGTGTGTCATAGTTAAGTAGGTGAATACTTAGGTAATCAGTTATTTTGTGTTTAATAATTTTAAGAAATTGTAGAGTTTTTTTTCACTTTGACATCTAACAGTCTCTTTCTGATGATTTGTATTTAAAAAATTAATGGAGTTTGCAAACCATAATGCACCATGAGGAAAGTCATGAGCAACACTAGAGATGTCGTCATGGTGGTTCTGGTCTCCTGCCACTCAGCTGTCAGAAGGTGTGTCAAGTTAAAATTTGGTCCTCGTGAATGAGAAGCCATCCGAAGGGTGGACCTCATACCTACTATTTTTCTAAAGCAGCCATCTGTTTGTTGGGATAGGGATGTAAACGAATATTTTGCATTTCTGCTGTGACGTAAAATAAATTCATTTTTCCACTTCTAACACCTTTTCCATTATGTCCCTTGTTATTCTCCGGTTTTTGTCTGGTTAAAACATGAGCATATGTCATCACCTTTCAAACTCACCCTACTTTCCAAAAAGTACTGCTGGAGTTAGTATGTGGCTAGTCAAGAGGTACAGTATGTTTTATGGTGACTATCTCACATTTTCATTAGAGCAAATAAATTTCATTTTAGGATGTACATTCACCACATTTTTGTCACGTTTTCAGGGAAGTGGGGGGATCTGTGCCATGCCCACCCTATTTCTACAATTTCATGTTCCCAACTCTGATACCGCAGTCAAAACCTCATGGCAATAGGACTTATCATGACAGATGAAAGGTTCCCTTCTACAGCAACACCTGAGATCAAAGAGAAACATAATCAACAGGCAATGGCTGAAACTATAAACACACACAAACCCTCTGAAACAGAAAAAAATGCCACTGTCTTCAAGAATGCATTGTGGCATATAACAAATAGCTTAAGTGATAGTGATGAAATACTCATGGATGCTGCTGTAGCAGGAGGCCAAACTCATTTGTGCACTTCATGGAAGGTATGCTGATGGATTACTCATTACACAGTTGAGCACTGTGTTTGATCAGATTTAAAGGGCAAAATACAAGAACCACCAAACAGCCTTTGCATTACTTAATATAGAGTGCAGTAAGCATTCGCTCAGAAGCTGCTGCAAAACTGTGGCTTTGATTTTGCCACACTGTCTGCCACCCTAAGGAATGCGACTTTGCTTTACTCTTATGGATATGGGTGGATTGTGGACTAATGGATTAATCCCAGCCACAAAATGCTGGAAAGTGAAATGATAGCAAATGGTGCAAATAATTCCCACTGAAGAAGTTGGAACCATTCTGTAATTAAAAGACATATCTATTTTTGCCCTGACAGTAGCATCAGTATTGATAAACTGGTGTTGTACATAGAAAATGGGTGAAGTCAAATAATTCATTTCAGAGGTGTCTGTAAATACACAAGCAAATTTAAACTTTTTTTGTCGGTTAAATTTCAGATGTGGTGACCCACCTTGGGAAAAATTACGTTTACTTACACTTAAATAGATGGTTAAAAAAAAGGTTTAAGGCTGGAATCTCGTGACTTGGTTTTGGGCAACAGAAGCTCGGATTTTGTAATAATCTGAAAATGCACTATGAGAATAATTCGCCTAATGGGACACTAGACCAATAGGTATTATTTATTCCGACAATTGGCATTGCATTACTGTCATGCCCTCCAGTCCCAACCACGCCTCTCATGGTTGTTAGTTCTGTGCACCTGTGCCTCGTTTCTTCATTTGTATATATACACCTGTGATTCCCAGCGATCCCTGCGAAGTATTGCCAATGTTCTCTTGTTGCATACCAAACATTCCTAGTGTTAGTCCTCATATTCGACCCCTGCTTCTGTCTGATCACTGAGCAAGCCTCACCCCTTATTGCCCAGATGCTAGTGTTGTTCTGATTTCTGGTTTTGACCTACGCCTGCTTTGTGACAAAGACTTTGGACTCTCCTTTGACACTAAACCAAGTTCGGTGAATTCTGCCTGCACGCGTCTGCTTCCTGTTGTCAGCGATACAATTACTGTCAGAAATTCCTGTAAAGTGACTAGTCACACTTTACCAGTAAGGTTACATGCAATCAATCTTTTACAAATACATTGAGAACCGTTAATGGATAACAGGCGCAACAACAATAACAATTTTAGTAACAACAACCATAACAATTTTAACAGTAAATTTAATTTACAGGAGACTGCAGATAAAAAGAAATATTCTGTTACATCAAGAGAAAAAGAGTGCATAATTCCAATTTATTCATGTGTCAGATGGAGAATCATGTCTGAATCCTGTTTACAGCTGCTTAAGATAATGAGACATGCATAAATCTTATTTGCAAATTGTTTTCATATAAAGACCCATATATAAATACATTTTAAAGCCTATTGTAGTTTAAGTGGAACTTGTAAATCCCAGCTGACTGCAGAAGAAGAGGAAGGCAGAACATACCTTAACCTGACCCCATCGACACCATTAACACCCCAGTTTTACAGAAACCTGTGGGAGTAATAACATATGCAAATTCCTCTTAGCAACAAACCCCACAGGTCCCCCAGGTGCAATTTGAGGCCCAGAAGGTAACCATTCCTAAAAGGGTTCTTTTTCCTGTTCCACCAGAGACCCGATGCTGGCCGTTAGCTCAAACCCATTTTAGGGATGACAGCACCAACATCCCCCTACATTGCATGTGATGTTACTTCTCTTGTTATGGAGACCTTTTTCCAAAGATGGTGACAGAACAGAACTGCGGGACAAACAGCATCTGGTAGTGCAGCTGCCTGAGTCTGTCCTCAGTGGCAGTGCGCCTGTTAATGCCCACACACACTTTATTTATACTGTTTTGTTTCTTTGTATCCAAAACATTGGGGCTTTTTAACACCAATCCCATTATGCTGGACACTCAAGCTTATACAAACCTTTGTACACTTCTGATACAAATTATTGGTTTAGACAGGTTTGATTTTATTTCAGCTAACCTGTTACAAAAGGAAATAAGATTAGGGTGGGATTAAAAAGATTTATAATGGTTATTTGGCACTGAAGGTTTACTATAGCTTTAAAATATGAATGGTACTTTAGATGAATGATACATTTTGCACGGCAGTGTTTATGTTGGTGCTGCAGATTTTTAAAATGCTTCAATATTTCTAAAACACAAGGAATACTTCCTTCCAAAGACAAAATACATATGTGACTTTGAAAAGCCCTCTCTTCAGTGAAAGTGTAATGCGGTACCAGATAACCAATGTTTAAAGAATCTTAAATATACGTAATTATAAAGTTTGCTGGAAGTTTCACTAGACCAAAATCAAATGAATAAAAGCCTTACGGGGCTGCACACTTTAGGACATGCATACCTATGTTACTGTGACTCAGTTACACATGTACTGTCTTATCCTGTGTACTAAGAAACATCTTGAAGAAGCAGTCCTTGACAGGTAGTCAATATATCATATTTAAGGCTATGACTGCCCTCCCATTAACTTTATTATTAAGTTTTTTGTAACATTTAATGAACACTTTATCTGCTGTAAACAGGCACACTGTTGTCATTAATATTTCATAGATCACACTATAAAACTCACTACTAAAGGAGGAAAAGAACTCTGTTTTTCCCCTGAAAACTGCACTGTCAGAGTGGTACACATGCCATTTGGGATTAAGCGTTCTAACTGCTAAATGATCTGCTTCTTCAAAATCAGCTACATGTTTTACATGCCGAAACATTTCTTCCCCAAAATTACTTTGCAGTAAGTTTATTTGCATATAAAGTAATACCTCAGTTAGCGTACTATTTGTGTTCTTGGGAAATGGAGTCCTTAATAAATCAGTCCTGTAAGAGGTCATTGACATAGTACAGTCATGCACAAAATAATTCAAAATTAGATCAGTTATGCCTTTAAAAAAAAGTAAATAAACACAGAAAACAGTCTATTTTATGGATAAGTATAAAATTCCATTAAAAAAATGTAATAATGGTAAATTAGGATAAAACTAAAAAGGGGTAAAGCAAGAGTTCTCTCATGAAAGTCTTAGTTGAAGTATGACTGAATGTCTGATTTAGACTGAAAACATGAAATTACAGTAATACAGTTTCATTAACAATAATATTGCTATAGCATACAGAGTAAAGAAGGGTAATAAATCTGTGGAAAACTACTGCCACATTCTGCAAATGATGTTTTTTACTTTTGTCCATGTACAGGTTTCTATTCTGAGTTGGTATTTTTACATATCTCTGAGATACGATACCCAGATGTCTCTGCCGTACGGTATCCTTCAGTGTTTAGCAGAACAGTGGCTGGAACCCTGCTGTTTTGTTTTGGTTGTCTAAGGGCAAATAGCAAACAATGGACAAATACACCTAGTTGCCAGGTTTTAGGTATACCCCCACCTTCACACAAATTTTGGGTTTTCTACAGGTGCTCCAGATTCCTCCCAGTTCCCACAGACATGTATTTTATGTTAACTGGTCCCTATAAATTGTCCATTGAATATTCAACTATGTGCATGTGAGGCTCCCCTGTGATGGACTGGCATCCCCACAGGGTACACCACCTATTGAATTAGGGATAGGCTGCAGACTGCCATGATCCTGACCAGAAACAGCAGGACTGATGGATTATAATATAATGGTGACTGCTGAGCTGAGAAACTGTCCTTTCCTTCTCACTGCTTTTACTCACACATGTGAACCATTTCTGCTTGGACATTCTCATATTCTTCTCCAGAACCAAAAACAGGGTCAGGTTGCAGCAGCAAAGTTGTTTCAGCAACTCTGTCATGCTGTTCCTCTGTCTTACATCTGAACTGGAGGAGATGCACTCTCTCCTTAATTTTCTAAATTGTAGCAGATGAAAAGCTTACTGTTCCACTAAAACCCTCTATTCTGGTGCCATTTGAGTCCATTATTATTATTATCATTATTATTATTATTGCTGTTGTTGTTGTTGTAAATGCAAATTTGGCAAGAAAGTGTTGTAAAAGCTGCACCATCATCTAACAAAGCTTAATCGTCCAACAAAGTTTAATTTATTGTCTTATTTTGTCATATTATGGGTGATCTACTGAAATAAAACATTTTACATACTGTATAATAAGACAAACATCAGGTCAAAATTATTTCTAAAACGCATACATTGTAATAGCAGTAAACCACAAAACTGGACCCCCCTTCCCCCTGTGATTGAACCTCTATATGTACTGCTTTACAAAGTATTAAAATTTTTACAGTAAGCTCTGTAGCTACTTTTGTTAACTGTGAGTTATTTACTGTACATTTTCTCACTTAGCTTACACTTTTCTCCAAAGCAACTTATAAAGTAAAGATACCTACAAATTATTTAAAGGGGCTTGTTTAAGATTACTAGAGCAAAAGGTTTGTGGGAGTCAAACCTAGAACCTCAGAGAACAAAGGAAGTAGTACTTACCCCTACAGTAACTCGTGTCTTTAAAGATAACTTTTTGTATGTGATGTTTCCATTAAGTTTTTCATACTTTTACTTTCAGGATATTTTATCTAAGATGCTGGAACACTGAAACTCTCTTTAAAACACTAAAATTGTTTAGTAGTTTTCAAGCTTTGGAACAACACAAATTTAATCAGGAAGGTATGAGGACACTGGTCCTCTAACACTTTAGTGGAATATACTTGATTTATTTGTAATTCTATATAATAAACTTAATATACTGATTTTTTTTAATATTTGTGGGTCTAATACAATTGAAAACTTTCATTGTAGACCCCCACCCAGTTTGTACTTTCTTTTCTCTTTGAATGGCACTGGTCCATGAAAATCATGTTTGTAAAATCAACCATCACTTTAGCAAAGTGATATCAGCAAAAAGGCTAAAATCAAAGTACCTACGGGGAAAAAGGAGGCAAGCTCAGACTGGCAGCCTTTTCATTAAAGTTCATCTGTTGAGAAAAGAACAGGTTCCCACAGATTGACAATTATATTTTCTGATACAAGTGAAATTCCAGGTTTTTTTCTCATGTGTATTGCAGTGAATTATTGGTGCAATGTGAAACCCATGTTTCCATGTATTTTACACAACATACCAGTTCCTTGCAACTCTTGTAAACGTGTTGTTCAGCAATGCATTATATGCAGATGCAGCACTGCAGTATCTCGAATAGAGTTTATTCCGATAAGCCTGACAATGAGTACATGGACATAACAAGAAGGGTAGTCGAGTGGGAGAGTGGGCATCATGTCACCTTTATGTAGTTGTCAGAATGAGCACTTGATAGCTGTCATCAGAGTTGTCCAGTGTGAATGGATTACAAGGAATTATGATAATCAAGGTAGTGGTGTGTTTGTCCCATGGACCAGACTGGGGTGAGAGAAAATGTATGGATGTGGAAAGAAGACAATGACCATACATTATTTGTCAGTAACCACATATACACACAGATGTACATATTCCAGTATCCATTGCGTGTGCTTTTTGATAGCTTTCTCTTCCTCAATACTAGAGGAGAAATGGAGGTCTGTGGCTCTAAGAGAGGCAGAGGAGATGTTCTACATGAAGCTACTACGCCACCAATTTTATTATATGTTGCTGCCAGTATATCACATGGAATGTGGCCTGGTGGGTATGATGAAGTCATATAATACCTGCAAGGCTATATTCATCACCGGAAAAGTATTTCCAACGTAATGCTTGCTAACTGTGAGATAGATGTAGAAAGAAATCTTATTAACCATGCATTTATAACCTCTAAATCAGGTCCAGTGCACTTTTTTCCTCCTATTACTTGAAAGGGATGATGATGTGATTGCTGTTCTGCATATATTTGATTACAGCAACATTTACAACCTTGACCCAGACAGTGTGGGAAGGAATTGATGAGTAATACTTAATTTGCACGTCAATAATTTAATAAACATGCAGATATATTAGGAATGTTCTGTGTATCATAAACATGAAATGCCAGTCTAATGTTGAGGACTTGTAGGAGAATATTGGCCTGTTATTAATGTGTGATGCCTCCATTGACTGTGTCTCTAGAAGTTTATTTTTGCCTTTAGTTGTGTTTTTTTCTGTTGAAGGAAGGTAAAAAGAAAGTTCCTGTGAGGATGCCCTCTGTTAAGCATACTATTTTCAGGGGATGATCATCAGTTCAGATAGGCAGGCCTAACAGGTAAGTCGTCACTGTGATGTTCACTACTGTTTTCACATTCCTACACCTTGCCACTATGACAAAGTCTGTGAAATCAAAGGCTTCACTGGAGTGTGACATGCTCAACAAAACACTGGTATGGATTAGTATTCGAAACCTCCAAGCTGATTCCTGTCTTTACTATGCCTCTATACTGCCCCTGGCCCTCATGCTGCCATGTTATTATCTTGCGCCCAGACACTATACTACCCCTAGCTCTCAAGCAGAAGCTGTTTGTGGACTATTTCTTATTTCTTCAGCTTTTATAATTCTTCCAGTTGCCATATTATCTTAATGTTAGAAAAACACTCTAGAATACTAACCTTCCTGAGTTCAACATCCCACTTAACCCTGTTGTGTAAAAGATAACTGCATCGGGAGGGGTTTGTGGACCAAACCATTTGCCCAGAACATTGCTTGCTTATGACTGTGGAGTTTGTTGTTCACACCTGCCTTTAAAACAACTGAAATCTGGATTACTACTGATATATGTAATCCCCCGTCCACAGAATGTTGCAGTGCTGGATATTTAAGTACAGTGACATTGTTCTATCAAATGTATAACAATGTATAACACAATGGACATCTTAATTTCCTTCCTGCTGCAGAACTATTTCAACACTGCCATAAGAAATTATGATTCTGTAAAAACTGTTACTGATGTGATGATAAATATTTTTGTTTCATGGATGTTTTGGACGTTCAATGCAGAGCCAACCTCCTCTTAAACTGGAATTCCTTTCTGAAGATTCTTTCATTATTTATTGGAATGTTTATACTAAACGTGCAGCAAGAAGCTTTAAGAAGGCAGTTATTGGTAAAAATTAAAGGGCCTAAAGAAAACTATAATTAAATGTGTCTCAAATTCTAGTTTAATTATCAAATAAAAATTTAAAAAAACAAATGACTGAATAGTGATGAGGCAGTATAGTAAATGTTCATCAATGGAAAATGTGCATTTAGTTATTTTAAATAATGTATGGGGTTAAAACACATCCCAAAACAAGTTGCACGATGAAAGAAACATATAGGGAAAAAATGAAATAGAGTTGACTAGGTGTCTCATACTTCATATTAATCCTCTTCCCTGCACTCACAAGCAAAACTGATCCATGTAGAGGGCACAAGCAGTTGGAGGCACCTGTCACATATATTTAAACTAACAGTGCACTTTGAAAATTGAAATAATTGTATATATTGAAAGAAGAAGTAAATGTACCTGTTTCTCATTTAAATGACACAATCTGCTTACCCACCTAAGAGCAGAAAGAACCCTGCTGAGAAGAAATCAAAGGTGCAGTTATTGCATCAGCTGTTTCATTATGTATTAAGCAAATGCACTGAGACTATTTTCAAGGACTTGTTGATGGCACTTTACCTTAAAGATACTTCATTATGTCCAACAGCATTTAAAATTGTTAGCTGGAGCACAATGATTCTTCTCTATAGGCTTTCCAAAAAGCTTTTGCCTAATTGTCAGAAGTGCCTACTTCCAAGTGCCATGTGCATTACATATATGTTAAATCATAAGTTTTAAATCTTTTCAAACGCTGATGAAATTTCATAGCTAATATTGGAGTAGACAACAGAATATTTCAGGAAGAAAATTATTTTTATATAACACTGGCATCAATAAATGAAAGCTAATTAATTTTTGGCATGGAAGAGGGAGAGAAAAAATATAGTGGTATATTTAAATATATATATTTACAGTAGTATATTTTTAGTAAGTATACAGGTCAAGAAGGCTGTGTTTGTAATTTTTAAAATTCATCTGCATCAAGTATTTCACAAAAGAAGTACATTTTAATTATAACGGGACTGTAGATATAAGCATTTATGGACACCTTTTAAAATATGCATTATAGCAAATGTGTTTTAATCCATGAGATGAGATTGAAGGTGTGGGTTGCCAAGGTTCCCTGCCCTATAAAAGAGAAACACAAAGTCAAGTTACTGACAAAGTATGCTCTTTTGATGTGCAGCATGCTAAGATCTAAGATCTTAGAAGAACAATTGTAGAGATGCATGGAGCTGGAAAAGACTAAAAAAGCATTCCTTAAGATCTGGGTGTTCATCAGTCCATAGTAAGACAAACTGTCTACAAATTGAAGAAATTCAGTATTGTTACTACTCTCCTTAGGAATGGGTGTCTTCCAAAGATCACACCAAGAGCACTACTTGGAATGCTGAAAGAGGTGAAAAAGAACCCAAATTGCTAAAACCTCTATTCATTTGTCCACTATAAGAAAAAACAAAACAAAAATGGTATTCATGGAAGGACACCACAGCAGAAACCACTGCTCTCTAAAAAAACATTCCTGCAGGTCTGAACTTCGCAGAACACCACCTGGATGTTCCACAGTGCTTCTGGGACAATGTTCTGTGGACAGACGAGACAAAAGTTGAACTCTTTCATAGAAATGCACATTTCTACGTGCAGGGAGAAAAGGGCATTGCACATCAACACCAACACCAAAACCTCATCCCAACTGTGAAGCATGGTGGTGGGAGCATCATGGTTTGGCCCTGCTTAGCTGCCTCACGGCCTGGAGAACTTGTAATCATTGAGGGAATTATGAATTCAAAAATGTATCAAGAAGTTCAACAGGAGAATGCCAGCGATCTGTCTCCTGAAGCCTAATAGAAGTTGGATGATGCAACAAGACAACAATCCAGAACACAGGAATAAATCAACAACATAATGGTTAAAAAAGATGAAAATTCATGTTTTGGAATGACAAAGTCAGAGTTCATACCTGAAACCAACTGAGATGCTGCGGCATGACCAAAAGAGGGCTTTTCATGCAAGGTATTCCAGAAATATTGATGAACTGAAACAGTTTTGTTGGGAGGAAAGTTCTAAAATTCCTCCTTTGCTGTTGTGCAGGCCTGATCAGCAGCTGCAACAAGAGGTTTGTGGAGGTTATTGCTGCTAGTGGCGGTTCTAAGAATTATTAAATACATGGGTTCACAGAAACTTTTTTCAGTGTGGACTGCAAATGATTAAACAATGTGCTCAGTAAAGACATGATAAGTAGAATTGTTTGTGTGTTACTAGATTAGGCACCTTGTGACTCAGATGAAGATCAGATCACATTCTATGAGCAATTAATACAGAAAACCAGGTACTTGCAAAGCATTCACAAACTTTCTTGCAACTGTACATTTAGTACATAAGCTCATACATACATATATATAAGCAAAACCAAACATACAAAAACATACATATGGTGGATGGTAACAGTTACGTGCAGAGGTGATGAGACCTGAGATGACGGAGTTCGGGGTGCCCCAGTCAAAGGCATCACAGTTACCATACCAGATGATGAGAAGTTAACAGACCAAGATACAGGAGGCCAGGATGACTATAGCACATTTGTAGAAGCAGGTTAGGATGGCAGGTGGAAGTAGAAATCTCTTCAGTCTCCTTAGGACAAAGAAATGCATTTGGTCTTTTTCACCAGATGGGTTGTGTTGCAGATCCAACAGAGGTCCATGGTGAGGCACACTCACAGGAACTTGAAACTATGGACCAGCTTCACTGCTGAACCACCAATGTAGAGAGGATTGTGAGCAACTCAAGTTCTTCTAAGCTCGACGATCATCTCCATACTCTTATTTATATTGAAAGAAAAGCTGTTGTCCTTGCACCAGGTTGCAAGCTGCTCCGCTTCATTATGTAGGACAACTCATTGTGCTTGGAGATAAGGCCCTCACCTATAGTGTCATCAGCATACTTGATAATGTGGTTGCTGTTGCATTTGGTGAAACAGTCATGGATAAGGGGAGTAAACAGCAGTGGGCTGAGCACACAGCCTTTTGGAGTGCTAGTGCTCAAGGTGGTTGTGTGGGAGGTGTTGCCATGGATCGTCAAGGTCTTTGGCCTGTCATTCAGGAAGTTCAGGATGCTTTGCACAAAAGAACAATCAAACCAAATGAGAATAGCTTATTGGCCAGTTTCTGGGGGATGATGCTATTGAATGGTGAGCTGAAGTCAATGAACAGCATTCTGATATAAGTCTTTACCCTCGGGGTGGGTCAGATCAAAATGTACTGCAGTGATGATGGTGTCCTCAGTGGATCTTTTGTGGTGGTAGGCATACTGGGGGGTTCTAAAGTTGACAGTGGGAAGCAGGCCTTGATGTGGGACATGACTAGTCTTTTGAAGCACTTGATGATGACCTGAGTGAGTGCAATCAGATGGTAGTCATTGTGGCACGATCCAGGTGATTTCTTGACCACTGGGATGGTGGTTCTGCAGCACTTAGGGACAACAGCCTGTGCTAGGGAGGTGTTAAAGATGTCAGTGAAGACCTCGACAAGTTCACTAGCGCATTTTTTTTAAACACACAGCTGGAGATATGTGGACCTGTAGCTTTCCATATGTTGACTCGTATGCTTATACTTGTGCACCAGTACTTTTAAATCTGTATTCAAAAATATTGGTAATACTAGTAATCTTACCATAAAGAGAAGCTACAGTTCTTGTTTAACGGAAAAAAGAAAACTGGTAAGGTAAATTTTTACGTTTATATTGTGCAGAGAATCCGTCAGACTGGAGTCAGTTTTTACCCTGGGCTGAAATAGCGCAAAACTCCCTCGTAAGCTCCTCCATTGGGCTAATGCCTTTCGAATGTTGCCTGGGATATCAACCGCCCCTAGTACCCTGGTCAGTGGTGCCTACCAACATTCCCGCAGTGGACGATTGGTTAAGACGGAGTAAGAAGGTATGGGGCAGGACCCATCAAAGGATAGAGAAGACCCTTCAGCGTTACAAGATCCAGGCAGACAGGCGCCATCAGGAAGCTCCTCTATTTCAACCAGGAGACCATGTTTGGCTATCATCCAAAGACGTTAAGTTTAGTTTCCTGAGGGTTGCAGAAAATCACAACTTAAGTATTTAGGTCCCTATAAGGTGCTAAAACAGGTCAATGAGGTCATGTACCAACTAGAATTACCCGTCAATATGAATGTGCCTAATTCTTTTCATATCTCTCTCCTTAAACCAGTTGTCCCGGGACCGCTAGATGAGGCATTGCCCGACGACCTGCCACCCCCTCTGGTGGAGATCGACGGAGCTTCAATACCTGGTAGACTGGGAAGGCTATGGTCCAGAGGAGAGGAGTTGGGTGCCTGCGCAGGACATCCTGGACCCGGGTCTAATAGCCAGTTATCACCGGGCCCATCTGGGGAAGCCGGGTCCCCGTCCAAGGGGGCGTCCCCCTAAGGATTCGGCTAGTCAGCCTAAGCCGTCCGCAGAATTTAGACGCCCCATCTCAGCTGCCCAGCCCCTCGACTTTTCCGGTCCTCAAGCCTCGGCTCCATCCACTGGGGGCAAGGGTGGTGGTAGTGGTGGTAGTCACGGCCGTTCTTGTCCCTCGGACGGCTCAGACTCCTCGGGGGGGGGGGGGGGGGTNGGGGGGGGGGGGGGGGGGGGGGGGGGGGGGGGGGGGGGGGGGGGGTACTGTCACGCCCCCTTGTTCTGTCCCCGCCGTCCCTGATTGCCCAGCACCTGCCTCTCATTTAGACCTATAAATACCCAAAAAAAACCAACAGCACGTCGCGAAGTATTGCCCATGCCCTGCCTGCGCATACCGAGCATTCTCTCTGTCCGTCTTTCTGGTAATCGACCTGTTTTGCCCTTTGGCTTTCACTTTCATCTTGCCCGCGCTGATCAACCCCTGGTTTTGACCCATGCCCGTTTACCGACGACGACTTTGGAACACCCTTTGATCATTAAACAAACCCAGTCATCCTACCACCGCGAGCATCTGTGTTCTGTCCGCAGCATTACAATATTTTTTTAAATTCTGTTTGAATTATGTTCATAGATGATACCATTTTCTATATTGCTTTAAAACTGGTCATTTAAAAATTAAAAAAAAAAAAAACTATCAAAATGCTGCAATTCTCATTAAGGCAGAGTTTCAATGGGTTTTAGCAAAATGTGCACAGTCACCCTCATTCATCCTCAAATTGTGCACTATCAGCAGAATATCCATGACACACCAGGCCCCAGCTGGGTATTGTAGTTGCATTAAATTGGGACTTAGAAATCAGGTACTGTATAGTGTATTTTAGGTATATATAAATTTTAGTTACATAAACTTCAAAAAAGAAAAAGCATATACAACATAAGCTAAGTAAAATAAGAGTTTCAGTGGTATAGACATAACTGGAATAGAAGAGTGAATTACACATCTGTCATAGCACACAGTGGAAAGGTGTGAAAAATTGTTTCTGCACCGTTGATACAGTAAGGCACAGCAACTTAGTTACATCATTAAATAAGACAACACTGGTGATGATCACTTTTGAGAAGGGCATTACAGCAGCAGCTGATATGATGCCGTAGAAAATATGTAGTAGCTGAAACTCTGCCTCTGTCCTGCATGCACTGTTAAGACACTAATAAATAAGCATTAATATGGCTGAAAAGACTCCTTGCTAATGACTAATAGGCACAAGTAGAGAATATAAAGACATAATTAACTAATGTTTCACTACAATTTACTAATTTACTGTTGCTGACAATTTGCTGCTGTAATTTGCCAACTCATCACTTCCATCAAAGGGAAAGACAGGTGTTACCATGTGGCACCTGTCCCTGCCCTGCCATTTCCCAGAGACACTGCCATTTACAAATTCTAAACAACCTCCTCCAGCTCAAGCTCTAGACAGTCATCTTGCCATTGCCAGAAACGAATCTTCATCTTCACAGTGCTCTTCTGTATCATTCATGCTTCTGCCATGACCATGCACAGGCACATAGCCTCAATCTATCTTCAGGAACTCTCCTGCAAGGGCATGATAAATTACTTTCAAGGCTCACACAGCAACATTAAACAATGCAAATGCAGCTGATGCAGAAATATCGACAAGGAAAATTAATGATCAAGCCAGGAAAGCCCATGTAAATTTAGACTGTTTCTAGTACCAAAACATAAATTTTAGAGGTAAATTATGATAAATTAAGTGTAAAGGAAAGTCTTCTGAGGCATGCTACCTGATGTGTAAAAATCCTTTATTCTGCTTGAACTCTTAAATCACAAAAAGGCCTATAAATCCTATATTGCATAATTTAAGTAATAACTCAAATAGCCTAACAACAGGGTGTAATTTTGTAAGAATCTTTGAGTCACCAATAGCCCTTACTGTAATTATTATTTACGCTAAGAGTCTCAAATACTGTGTCAAGTATATAATCATATAGAGTAACAACCATTTTGTGCTTTTATTGCTGGGTGAGAGGAATGCAGTCATTTATGTTGTTAGTTTCACAATTCTGCCCCAATTAATCATATTCATATCATCTGAAAACCTGCTGAACTTTGCCATGAAGCAGTACAACTGTGCGCAGTATGACAGGGTTCCAGACTGCAACTAAAATGGTTGCAAACGCAACCAAAAATAAAAATTGGCAAATCACAATTTTATCTACTTTCCTATTATTTTGAGTTTAAATAAAGTAGCATTTTTGTTTGGTTCCTGTACACTGTCATCTTTCAGTGTTAATACGGTATTGTAGTGACATATGTGTTTCATGTAATTTGTTTAATTTATTTCATTAATTTCATTTAGTTCCAAAATCGTATGTCCAGGTATTTCTTTCTACTAAACTTGATGTTTGATTTACGATACACAAACCGTAGCAAAGCAAAAAATTTCTGACTTCTTTCAATGTATGTGGAACTTTGGATACTTACTGATACAGCACTTGGGATACGGCACTTTGGATACGGCACTGGACTGGAATCACTTAGCATGAGTGAGCTAAAAGAGGACACAGATAACCATGAATCCTGGCAGCCATTAAATCCCTAAACCACCTGAATGCCAACTCAAAACATCGTAGTTTCAGGAATTTGCCTGGCTGAACTGTGACAGAGACGACTAAATACTGTGCTGCGACTTTTGCAGTAAAGCCAGCCAGGCAACTGATCTATCACCCACCATCTATGTTAACTGAACCGATTACCATTAGCTGTCAGCCAGATGGTCTTTGTGTGAGCCAAGCCAAGCCGAACCATGTACCACGTGCCACCAGTTGAGTCAAGCCAAGCCACGTGGTAAGTACCGCCAGTGTCTGTATGTCCATGTAGTCTCTATCAGATTTAAGTTCCATCTTTAATGTATCTCTGGAAGCTGCGCTTATGTGTTGTGTCCTGGAACGTGTACTGCATAGCTGCACCTGCTGAAATCATGGAAAAAATGTGTGTGTTCAAAATGCAGTGCAAATACAGAGTTTTTGGGGAAAATTCGTGAAGGAAACATGAAATTCGTGATTTGGAGGAATGTATAAAGAATTTAATTTCTATTAGACAGACGTAGAGTTGGTTGTCCCGATGTTACTGACGATGTTTCTATGGTTTAAGACTCGATGTCGGCCCCCCAGTGACTGGATTACCATGAGGAGGGGGTCTAACAAGAGTCACATTGTTCTGAATGCATGTATTTCACTCTACAAATATCGCCTGATAGGTTTAGTAGTTTACACCTGAAAACACTGACGATCACATGTATCAGAAAGACAACAATGACGCACAGAAACAAAGAACACTTCAGCAACTCACAATTCCAACACAAAGGTGGGTCGGAGTGATAGCTGGTAAACATCTGATTCGTGGATGCAGCCTGCTATCCGAACGCTTGCATGTCGTTCTCATGAGCCCTTGGTCTCCTAGGCTGCATCCTTTGCCCTTTGATTGCAATGTCGTGACTCCTGCGTGATGTGACGCCCTTTCTGCCTGTCAGCCCCCTATCAGACTATGTCGCTGGGCCCATTACGACTTCTTTAAATAGCTTGTAAAGATGCTTAATCTTTTTGGCAGGTAAAAATGGAAATATGCTGTTGAATATTTCTACTTTGGAGCTACTGGCTTCTAACGTTTTTTGCCTGGAGTCCTGATATGAGCCACATCCTCAAACCAGCTTGCTTTTTTGTTTTGCTGCTTTGTTCAATTTTTCATGAATCACTTGTATCAACTGCTGCTCAAGCCAGGGTCCCTGAGGCCGGGTGAATTTTGGGCTAGATGAGATCAATACTTCAGCACAGTGCATTTCTGACATAGCCTTTTCAGTAATGACTCCTGTCTACTTTGGTGCAGACAAAGGTGCTCCCAAATGAGGAAAATAAAGTAAATGGGTCTTCTGTAAGTTTTGCCAGAGCTTTCCTCATTTGTAAAGGACAGGGAGATCAACAATGTATCCAAATACATTCTGCAGCAGATAAAGATAAATCTCTTCAGTGGAGTTTCTACTACCACAGTATGCCTTTCATTGAGCAATGGATAGAAAATAAAGGCTCACTCTTATGTATATGCATAGTTTTTTTTTACTTTGAAGTTTGCCAATGCATTTGCAGAAAGCTATTGTGGCAGTCTCCAAGGAAGTTTATGATTTTTCATTTTAAATCCAAAAATATAATTATTTTAACTTACAATCCGTACTTTTCATCTTTAATACACAATGAAAGTTTCTGAATCATACTTGAACTTCATTTCATTGTGTCCTGTTTTTGGGGATATCCTGTTTTGTAGAAAATGTGGCTTTTTTGTTACAATTTTTAGAAAAACTGTAAAAGTAATTATTTTAAACTTATTTTACTTTCAACCAAGGCATCTTCCTCATTTGTAAATAAAGCTGAACATTTCACTGAAAAATATTATAGCTCTCTTGGGGACAAAGGTTGCAGGAAACGTCACACCATACAATACTTTTAAGAAATGTGTAAATACTGTAATACTGGTTGCTTGAGACCTCAAATTTTATGTCCTCCCTCCAACCTCTAAAAATAATAATTACAAAGCTGGATGTGAAAAGTGAATGAAATAAAGTACGCAGCTGGTAGCTCTGTCGGCAAATTTATTGCTACGTGAAAGTCTAACATGGATGTGTTTCAGCCTAAACCTTCTCTAATGTCTACAGAATGGCATGCATTTAGTTCAGTTCAAGGTGCAGATTGGGAGACTTTAAGTCTTTAATCTTCAGAGTATGTAGAATATTGTGAAAGTATCTAAACATAAAGGGAGCACAAAATGTCATATGACTCACATGACCTCATAAAGCATCATATAATGTTATGTGTTCTGTATGCATTTGTATGTTTCAAAAATTTTTACACACTTTCGAGATTAAATTCTGCACCATGAAGTAAACCTAACCTGAGTGCAGGAATTACTTCCGTAACTCAGCCTGGTTAGTTAAGGATCTGTTGGAAACACAGCCATTACCTTTTATTAAAATTCCCCATATACCTGCTCATAATCTTGTTCCTGTCACCTTTTGGTTGGGTCCCTGATCTTTCTGTTTGTTTTGGACTCTCTAGCTACAGACATCACGAACAGCTATTTCAGTTTAGACATTTTCAGTGTTCCTAAAGGTATTCAAAGCAGAAGTGTTTGTTATGAATATGTCCTGAGTCTACAGCTCTGCTCCTCGTATATCAGCTGCAAAGTGTGTGTTAAAAGGCACTACCTTAGGAGCCATTTTACCCATAACTTATTTATACAGTTGGATTGTAGTTTACACTATAGGGAAGGTACTGTGTTCAATGGTAGAAAACATGATTCCCAGTAAGCAGTGGAATAAATGCGAAAAAATTCATTCTTATGCTCCATAACACGTAGCTCACCCGTTCTCTATATACTGGCTCATCACACCATGAACACAATTAGGACCAGACATCTGTTCATAACTCAGTTTGTTTCAAAGTCACTTTTACAACTAAATTATGATGAATAAAAGCTACATAATAGAGGTGCCTTTCAAATTATTTTTGGGTTACATTGTGCAAAAATCACGACTATACCTGTAATACAAATATGTAATACATTTATTTTCACATCTTATTAACTTCAAACTATATTAAAATAACTGATGATAAAAATACATTCTTCTTCACAAACTCCTCTTCAGTGCTAGTTTATGTGCAATGTTCAGCACCATGTTATTTATGACCAACATTCAGGAACAGCCAACTTCAGCTGTAAAAATTGTGGAAGCAAGCTGAATAAATCCATTCCCACATTACCATTCAGCGTGACTATTTTCATGCCAAAAAATGTCTGAACACCAAAATTTAAGTCAGTTTCGTTTTGCAGCAGACAGAAGTGTTTGGAAGTACATTATCAAAGAAAATAGTATTTAAAATGACCTGGAAAATGTTTTTATCTTCAAAAATTCATAATGCGATTGTTACAAAAAGAGTTGGTATATTTTTTTTCTTCCTTACCCACCCCCTGCCTATAACCAAGAAAGGTCTCTGATTCAGATCCTCATTCATTCCCACCTACAGAGTCACACCAAACCTTTTTCTTCATACCTCTTTCAATGATATTTCTAATAAATGAAACCATAGTAACCCAGTGCTGTGCAGTTCTGTGATTGATTTGACCTACACAAAGGTCTATGTGTAGTTGTGGGTGGCAGCACCCACCCTTTCCTGTTCCAGAAACAGATTTTCCTGATGGTCTGCAAACTGATCTTTCACAGCTAATAGCTCGTGTTACACGTTCCTTCACTTTAACATGGCTATTACATTCTCCTGGCTCATCTTTGAAATTGAGCAGGCTTAAGTGTAAGAAAGATCCTTTGGTTCTGTGGAAGAAAGCAGCCAAGAAAAACAGATAACAGAAGAGAAACAATAATAATTCTTCCTGAAAGAATAAATGGTTGTTTTAACACGTTTTTACTCTCCCTGCTCTCTGCAAATGGTACACATGCATTAGCATAACAGTAAAAAATGTATGAATGTTCCCAGGAGGCTCATTTTTGCAGAATGAACGAAGCCATTAGAGGTATATACGGTGGCTTGAGTCTGAATCACCTTCTGTGCAGCCCAAGTCTCCAAGTAAGTGAGAGTAAAGGTCACCGTATAATGACTGTCAGCTCTACCTGCATAGCAAGAAGCTGAACATTTTTAATACCTCTATTTTAGGGGACAGGGAAACCTGGTCGTATATTATTTAGGAATCTTGCTCTTTGAATAAGTTAAGGATTGTTTGCCACCCTATATAAATAATTAAAAAGGCAACCTTCTGCTTGTTAAGGAGACAGACAAACACCGTTTCCCAGCTGAAACAATCAATACTGCTGTTCACTTGTGATTTGTAAAACCCACATACAAGCACACTGTACATTTATTTTTTATTGATCAGTCTTCCAAGGAACTGTCATGCACATTATGTAATGTCCATTAAGGATAACACTGTGGCATTTGCTTGTAGAACCTCACTGGACCAAATGAAGTTGGTATTTGTTACAAGCTGCTGTTTGCCAGTGTTATTTTAACTCCAGACAGGTAGTGCACCTGACTAGTGCTTCTTGCTATCTGACAAACACAAGACAAAGCTGGGTGTTGTGCATGAGGAAATGTTTGGAGTGCACATATACCCCAGCAGCAGGACATGGTACATATTTATAGCAGACATTGAAATAATTCAGTGCATTGAGGGAATGAATCATGTAACTCTTCTTAAACAAAGCTGAGGTGCAGTTTTACCCCAATCTTGGAAGAAGGCTAAGAGCGGCGCCATCACAGTGTTTGCAACAGTAGGCTGTTGCAGGACCTTTGCAATGAGCCCCAGCCCTAATCTCACGACAACTCTTTGTGCAGGCTCTGTGAAGCTGACCACAGCTTCAAGATTTCAAGCAAATTACTCTTGTTTTTCTCTAAGTTATTCAGAAACAACCCGACTTTGAACTTCAGAGATACTGGCAATGCCGTATTGTGACACATCGGCCAAATTCATTACCCAAGTAAAAACATTAAGGGTGTAAAATCTGCTGTCCAGTGTTTTTTTCGTACAATTGTACAATTGTGTGTGTGTGTGTGTGTGTGTGTGTGTGTGCGCATCCATATGGGTACCAATGGATGAGTACTGTACTGTAATGATCTAGCAAGCATGTGTAACTCCACTAGGTACTATTTTTCTTTTTTCAAAACTCAACTCAAGTTTGGAATAAGGCCATTTAGCTGACAAATAGATGTTTCCGTGATACTTACTATAAACTTACTATCACTGTATACCAAGCTACTTACGATTATGCACCCATTTATACAGCTGTGTAATTTTTACTGTATCAATTTAAGCTACCTTGCTTAGGGGCACTAGAACAGGAGATTCTAACCTGTTTCCATTGACTGGGAGGCAACATCTCTAACTATACCATGCAGTAACTTCTAATAATGATACATTTTTAGGTTAAGTACATGCTTTTTCATGAAATACAAACCAAACCATCAACAGCAAATAAGTTCAAGAAAAAAAATCGTCAGTGTTTTATTTCCGGAGCCTGTAATAATGAATTTAAAAAAGAGCTGACAGAATAAACAATTTTATATTATCGCTGTATCTATAAAGCTGAATCTTTCTTAGCTTGTTTGTTCTTCACACACAGCTTTGTGTTTCAAGCCACAGACTTGAAATCTGGGTACTTCCCACTCTAAGTTGGATTTTTGTGCAGTAAAGTTCTTTAAACTCTGAAAAGGTTACTTTTGAAAGTTTTAAATTCAGGCTGTCTTACAGAGTTCAACATGGTGAGAATAATGGCATCTCTCACAAAACACAGAATGTATAGTCGCACGGGCAAAACTTACACACCCATTAAACATACACAGGTCAGCTGAGATGCCACACACACTGTAACATACAGTGAACAAACAGTACAGCTGAACAAATTTACACTCCCAATAAAGACACACGGACAGTGGACACCACACATGCTCTACACACACATATACACACAGACATAAGACATGTGGACACATTTTCTCACTTCATGCATGCATTTTTTTGCTTCACAACTTACAAAACACAGAAGGGTTTTCATGCTGACATAGGACACATTGATGAATCTTCTTGCGCCCTCCAACACCCCTCCATGCACGCATGCAGACACACACACTCATATACTTTCTCACAACGTGCTGAAAATTTTTCTTGCAACCCACAAACACAAGGCAGACAACACACACAGAACTTACTACACATGGACAAATTTTTCATTATATGAGCATAAAGGAAAAATGTGAAAAATAATTTTAAAAATATACAACACACATGATAGTGATCTAAGGATAGTAAAGTCTGATGTATATACTTAGTTTTTTTCCCTTTCCCTGACTAGGGCTGGACCCCTGACTAGGACTGTACTAAATGCAACCACCTTAGTGGTACAACTGTTTGGCGATTATATAACATGTTATTGCAGGTTATTACTCGGCACCTTTTCACCATTACGCCTTTTTGCCCTGTGCAGTGCTGGATAAAACAGCAAGCTTCTTGTAAAAAATACAATGTTTGAAATCATATGAAACCCCAGTAATCACAGAGGTAACATCAGTAATCACAAGGTTTACTGCTTCCACTGCAGTTAAGCATTTTAATTTTCCAGTGAGCTATTTGCACTCTTTTACTATTGTCATCATGTGCCAAACTCCATGGTTGTTATGGTAATTTTGCAAATGAATCAGTGTTCATAGCTTATTCCATGCCTCAGCACTTGTTATGCATCAAGTAACCAGTTCTAAACATGTTCAACAATAAAACAACAAAATATTTTCTGTCAAATCCCCTTTTTGCAATAAAAGTTGAAACTGTTCATTCTAAATTAAGTTCTTTTTTCAATCAATTACATCAATTAATTCATTCTAGCACTTTTGACATGACACTTTTCACATGTTCTGTAGAGAAGAATGGGAGACTTTAGACTTTCTATGCAAGACAGGTAGGTATTGACAACTTCCTGCAAGGAAGACATGCATCATGAGGTGTGGCCAGTTAGTCTCATACATATGAAATGATCTTCATGCCTTTTTTCATGTTTTTGCTAACAAAATATATCATGACACAAAATTTCAGTTGCCTCACTGAATTCTTAAAGTTGGTATAATTTTGGATTTCAAAGCTTTTCAGAGCTTTACAATGTGCACAAATGTGCACATATACACAGGCAAGTGGGTATGATACTGATCAGTATAATGAGGTGGTCCAATGTCAATGAAACATCTTCTCACTTCTCACAAAACAAAGAAAATCAAGTTTATTGCAGTATCCTTGAGTAAAGTTTTAAAGAAACAAACTGGGTGGTGGAAGAATGCAGAACAAGTGGGCTTTTATTAGGAAAGTTGCATAGTGTATAAGAGAACCGTAAGATAAAATGCTTATCCACTGACCAATCATGACCAAGATATTTACATATACATTTCCTCTTAAAGAGACAACAGTGCTAGCTGTGGCTACATGAACTTTACTTTCACCTTTCCCAGGATCCAACACTTGTTATCTCAACGCCACCCTCTTAAAGGCTTATACATAATATATAATGCCCGTTACGTAGTATGTAGCCAGGGTGCAAACCTGTACATTAGCTAGTAAATGAGTAATGATATTAAATATCAAGTTACATTGTAGCAAAAATGTGTAAACCACATAAATGGAGGGATGCCTGTAATGAAAACACCACATCAGTACCAATACTTGGAAGTTAACTAAATCGAGGATATGAAGGGTTGGTTAAAATTTTGAAAATTACCTTGGACAATGGTGTCAGACAATTGTTTTGTACTTATTTTTTTAACCTAATAACTTAATGTGTATAATTTTTTGTGCATTGCAGCTTTAATTTATGAAAAGGTTTACTTAAAGGTTGTAACATTCAAACACTACTGTATTTGGATGTTACAACCACGTCTTCTTAAAAGTAGCAAAACAATAACTTCAACTATAAGAAAAATAAAAACCTCTGTGACCCCAGCTCAACAAAAAAATTTTCATAGCTTTACAATGTGCCAAAATGTAGAATAATGACCAAAAAAAAAAAAAAAAAAAAATCAGACCACTGAGTAATACTGTCAAATGAATCATCATTTACTTTTTCACTACACCCTCTGGTTTATATTTGGAAAAAGCCAAAGAATTCCTTAATCCAGCACTGTTTCCTGCTAACTATAAACATGGCACAGAATCTCTCTTGAGATGGACAGCCACATTTTGATTTACTTGGATCTTCTGATGTCATGAAAATGATGTAGAATCTTTAATACTACCTTTAAGACTTGTATGCTACAGTAACACAATTTAATTGCTACCTCCCAACTTATTACTCACTCACTCACTGTTGCCATTCACTTATATTTGTGAGGCTGCAGCAGTCAGGAGCCTCTCTCAGAATCACTGGGCACTATTCTAGGAAAG
The DNA here is from genome assembly GCA_900497675.1 of Arapaima gigas. Lineage (NCBI taxonomy): Eukaryota > Metazoa > Chordata > Actinopteri > Osteoglossiformes > Osteoglossidae > Arapaima > Arapaima gigas. The sequence goes on from UFQX01000684.1 coordinate 60,233, forward strand.
GTACACCCTGGATGGGACATAGCTCATTGCAGGGTAGCTGAAGGCAGAGTCACTCACACACTATAAACAATTTAAAGCCTCTAGTTACTCTGAAAGCATGTTGGTGGACTATGGGCAAAAACCAAAGTACCCAGAGAAAACCCACACAGACAGAGACAAACTAAATACAGACTGAGCAGGATTAAAACTTACAACTGAACAGCTCAGACATGCTGAGGTGAGTGAATTACAGGCTGCTCCACAATACCAACAACCAATTTATTGTTTACATTTTTAATGCTCTATTTCACTAAAACTGCTGTTTTTTGGGGGGGGGGGTGGATAATACATATTTGTACATAATACACATACTGTCATTTTCCTCCTATAAACTGAACAGAGAAATTGCTTGTTTGCTCTAGAGAAACTCAAAATTTAGGGACTAACTTAACTGACTAACAGCAGTACAGTTTATAAGGTTATTTTATCTCAGACATGAGGTTTCAGTACTGGAAATATGCTCTACACAGACGTGCAAACAAACAGATCAGAACTACTTGAAGCCTCAGCAAGGCACAGCCTGTTCTCCTCGTCCTGTGGTGGGAGTCAGTGTGCACCTTCTTCTGTCTTTGACAAATGGCCACATTTGTCCAGAGTCTTCTGGACAAATGTGGCCTGGAACTGCAGGTCTTATTGCTGCATGAATTGCCACAAGTCAGACAGTGGCACACTGAGGGAAACTCATACACAAAAGCATTTAGAAAACACAAAATCACCTCAGCACTAGCAGAGACCAGTGCCTTTTGTCATGCTCTTCCTCAAACTTTTTATTACACTGCAATTTTTATTTGTTTGTTGTAGTGACCAATACAAGATAAACTGGCTTTTGAGTTGATCTATATAAGCATCTGATATTTTAAGATTCCTTCATCATAAAAGAATCTCACAATAATACAAGATCTTTTCAATATTAATGGCCCCAGTGTTTCCACTGTTTGCAGATAATAGATCCCATTTACTAATACAGGGGTCATTATTTTCTATTTTAAGATAAATTTATAAACTGAGTAAGTAATAATCCAGTTTTAAGCCTCTTTCACCCTCACAAAATTCATTCTTGCATTCTCCTTAATTTTGTGTCTTCGTCAGAATTGCAGTTAGTCTGGACTCCCCACCCCCTGAAATCACTGGGTACCAGGCAAGGAGGCAGACACCCTGGAAAGGACATTAGTCAGCACACACACACACACTACAGGCAATTTACAGTGACCAGTTAAACTGAAACATATCCAGCATGCTTTACAGAAAAGCCTCTGCTAAAAAATAAATGTAAATGTGTTACTCACCTGTGAGGAGTCACATGAAATTTAAATTTGGTCTTTGTATACATGAAGAAATGTCTTGCAAGTTGAAGTAGGGGTATTAAATAAAACTCCTAGTTAATTTCAAATTCTCATAATTGAAATTGGCATATTGCAGGAGATTACTGCATATGCATAATAAATGGAATATTAATGAGAAACTTGAGAACAGAACCTTCCTTAACAGATGACAAATTCAAACTTCACCCTTCTTTGCTGAGGGAGACATACAGACAATCACAAAAAGAGTGGTCTGAAGAACTGCAGCCTGTTGCAGTTTACTCCTTAGACAGAACTGCAAAAACCATCTAAGAAATCAGAAATATATACCACAGCTGTTATGTGTACTGGCATAGTCACCTACACCTCAGTAGAAAAGAAAAAAACATCACTCATAAAATATTTAAAAGCAAATGTAGCCAACAAACCCGAACTGAAAAAAAGTTTAAACTAGTATATGAAACACAAAACATTTGGCTAATCCTAAAACCCAGGAAACAACATAAAATTAAAGAAAACATTTAGACCTTGACTAAACACACAAATAAAACAAAGCATATAAAATATTTACATTTATTCATTTAGCAGACAGTTCTGTCCAACACAACTTACACTAATTATTAACTAGTACTTAACTGAGACCTTTCTTCAAATTGATTTACAATGTGCGTGCGTGCACACACACACACACACACACACACACACACACACACACACACACACACACACACACTTCCTAAAGGCAATTTACAGTGGACAGAGTTTGGACTGTGGGAGGACCCCCCCGCTCTGCTATTGTGCCACACTGTAACTGTACCAAAAGCATATAAAGCTTTTTAAAATATGCTTTTCTACAAAGAGACTGCAGAGGAGGTAGCAGAGTGGCACAGCAGATAATGTTGTTGTCTCACAGTGCCTGAGATGTAGGTTTCCTCCTGCTTTGCTGCTTTCCTCCCACAGTCTAAAGAAATGTGTGTCAGGTAATTGGTGACTCAACTGTCCATGGTGTGTGTGTGTGTGTGTGTCTGTGTGTGCGCCTATGCGTGCGCATGTGTATATACACATGTATGAAAGCATGTGTTTCTTAAACCCACTCGCACATTTGTGGTAACACAACAACTGATAAAAACGTGACTGACTCTACCAGGTTGGGTCTCGGCTTCTCCATGTCCATTGCACAACTGCCCACCAGAGTATTCTGCATTGAACCCTGGCTCTGCACCTCCCTTTGACAGGCCTGCCCAAGAGGATCTTTGCATTTGCCCTTAATTATAGATCCATACCCTTGCTATACATCTTCCCATTATGGAAAGCATTTATTTTGGAAGTCCTCCTACTGCCTTGCATCCATCAGGCAAGAGGAGGACTCTCCATCCATTTCAAAAAGGGAAACACAGGATCGAGGCCCTTGTTATTCAGTTTTCCATCCCTGACATGTGCACACACTTCTCAAAGGACATACATAAACACACAGCAAAGCATGTGCACCTACACTGATGTTAAGGCATCCCTGTGTTTTGTAGGTTGTGTCCCATGCATTTGCCCTGTGTGCATGCCTACGCATCTCTGTTCCACCTATTAAATACAACTTGAAACTTACTTATGTACTTGCACCCAAAACAAGATCAATATAGGGCCATTCTATATCCTTTTTACTGCTTCTGTGAAAAACTACAAAGTCACAAAGTACTCTGTGTCCCAGTACTTTCTAGGTATAGTTTCATAGTAAAATGTGCCACAAACAAAATAACACAAAAGCCAAAAATGTAAGAATAATAAATTAAAATAATAAAAAAGTAAATACACTCAGTCAGGGTTTTAACCCCATAGGCGTGGTCAAACAGTAGCTAAATGCAAGGTGTATTATATTTTCTAGATACTCCCTAAATCACTAACCCTAAACCTGACACTGTTACCTGTACTGGCTTGCTTCTAGACCACTGCCATGGCTGCTGGCTTAACACTAAGTTCAGGGTGTTGAAACATTTGGCAGTGGATAGCATGTTCAATGTGTCTTGAATTTGGGGTAATAGATAAGGATTTTTCACAGTGCATTCATTCAGAGTCCTGTATTTGAAGGAAAGGTGGTATGTGAAGGCCTTTTAACAGTTGTTGAGGGTGAACTGCTGTGGTACCACTGGGCAAGGCCAGTGCCAAGGCTCTACTGAATTTGCTAGTCAGTGCGGAACTGTGGGCCATTTGATGTGGCCACTTCTTAACAGCTGGAGCCAGTCGGTGTCTGTATGTAGTAATGGACAAGGCTAGTGCAATCGTTGTTAGAAGAAACCTTGAAAACATTACACGTTTAGAGTTGCTGAAATAGGCTCAGAGCTCATGCACTCAGAGTTAAACAGGCTCAAAAAAATTTCCTGGCACATGTTCTCATCCAAACGCCAAGACCATGGCACATGCCATTCTGATGATATGTGCTCTAGGCCTGTGCTTAGGGTTGAACTAAGCCACCTGCCCACTGAACAGCACAATCCTCCGATTGCCAAACTCCAGACGTGCCCACGGTTGCCCCTGGGATTGGCGACCACGATAGTGTTCGTATTCCCCGTTATGGAGACAATGAAGTTTAGAGGGAAGTTGTTCCCAATTTTAACTTGATCAGTTCTCCACAGCATAAGTAATACATTCAAGTGAAGAATCACTGAGCACTTTACTGTGAACATTTAAGTGTGCATAATTTGTCAAAATGCCTATATATTTTCCAGAACATCAATTTAACTCTTACAGCTCATAGTTGTGGTTTCGTCCATCATTCAGTTAAGAAACAGACACCCAATACGGCCAACAGACACCCGTCTGGAATTTTATACACTTCCCATAATGCAGCAATGTTTTGAAGCAATACTGCTAGTTTCATAATAGTGCCCCTTCAGACAGAAGAGCAGTGCAAAGATACTGTTTTAATGATGCCATTATATGTACAACTCTGAGTACGAAATGTCTACACAGGGCAACGGTACAGACAGAAAAAGTGTTTGTAAGTCAATAGTATCATGGTTAGCCCAAAAAACTAAGCTATAGGACAGAAAAGCAGTAAATATAAAACAACCAATTTGAACCCCGCATTAATAAAAGTGGTTTCATCATACAGAAAAAATGTTAGTGAATTTTTTGCTTACTTAAATGTAAAACAATAATTTCAGTCAAAATGAAAAGCATTACATCTAGGCACAACAGTTGAACTTTACATCATGAACGTTCAATGTTCAAATGTTATTGAAAATGGGGGACGGATAAAGGAAATGTAGTCAAATTGTACTGCAAAAAATATTTGAATCTGGTAGCTGAGCTATGTATTTAACCCAACCACAGATGAGATGGATGTGTCTGATTTTAAAAATAAATCACACTAATTTCACCTGAAATGTTTAATGTGGCGGTTTTACATCTGATAACTTTCAAGTCAATGGTTGCTTTCACATCTTACAGTGTTCAAATTTAGGCAGTTCCTACTATTTGCATGTTAAGCTTGATTCAGAGGTTTTGTTAACTTTATAATGATATGAACATTTTAAATTGTTTGGCTAATTAAGAGTATAGCTGGCTATTTTTTGGTTTAAACTTTGGTTTAGCCAGCTTGACATTTTGTTCTGGAGCTGAAGCAAATTCATAGAGATATCTTCTGTTCTACATAAACCCAGATTAATTAACAGTCAAAATTAACATTATTTACATTAGTTTTGTGTCTGTCAGGAGCCCAGCAATACAAAACGGTTGTCTGAAGGTCAACACGCCATTGGATTTTCCCATCGGTATTTTCCTACGTGCAGTCAGTGACATTTATAAGACTTAACTCCCTAATGCAATGCAAAGGAGTCCATTTTAAACAATCCACAGGTTACCCCTTCATGTCACACAAGATTCCTCACAGAGGTCATCTGTACCCTAAACAGATGTCCACACCTGTCACTGAGTCATAAACCTTTTTGTGCTAATAAGTAATAAAACCAAGATTGTGTGATTCTAGGGAAACTTACTGGGACAGTCGATTCAACAGGATATGTAGATTGTTTAAAAAAACTAAACTTCTAAGCATTACAACAAGTTATTCCACAGCTTGTTACCTTAGGTATACAGACATAGATGTTCAGTGCAAACAACCTAATTTCCTTCCACAGCACCTTTGTGTAAAAAACAAACAGACAGAGATTGAGTTTTATAGATATAAATATTTTAAACTTGTTCTTAAAAGAGATTGATTGCATCTGCGTTTGTTTTTTTGTTTTGGTTTAAAAGAAAACATGAAAATTGTGTAGAAAAATTTGTGGACTTTTAAGTGAATATGGTAAATTTATTTAATGTGTTTCTTGTCAGTGATTCTTTTTTGTTAGTAAACTGCTTCATATTTAATGATTATAAACGTTGGCCATCTCCTCCTGGCTCTAAATATTATGCACCTTTAGAAAAAGTCATTAGATACACAAAAACATGATATTTCTTTAGAACATGGTAATTAAATTTCATATTATGCGATTCACCTAAAAATCCTTTGCACCACATTAGTAAGCAAGATAAAGAAACGTCACTGTAAACAGAACTAGCATCAACGTAATAAAGTTTTGTGATTAAGTCTAACATACTCCATCTCTGCAGACAGGATTAGAACTGTACATATGATTTTTAAATTACTACTTCTTATTGAGAAAATTTTTTAACAAGTTGTTTAACTGGTCCTTCTATCTTTGAAAAACAGCACTACAGTAGGAGTGCCAAATAGGACTAAAAGCAGCAACCTTCAGGTTAGAGGTTCATGTCCTTAATCGCTTTGATATATACCGGCCCTGCTCGTGTTCTGCATTTCTTGTTTTGTGTTGTAGTTTTTTTAAGGTAACTGATAGACAGTATCTAGTACAATGAAAAGATAAAACGATGGCATTAAAAGGAAATGGTTTTATGGCCAGGGTTTCATGAATCATTCCAGAACCTTCCAGCAGCATGATGTACAGCATAACTTTTATTTACGTAAAATTGAAACTAAAAATAAGTTGGTTTTAATAGTATTCAATGTTTTAAAAAGATGGATCAAAAAAGAACACGTAGTATTGGAAGAGCACGGATTGAGGATTTCGCCGTTTCAGATTTTAGTACTATACCTGATAGATACTTCTTTCGTATTGTTATCAGAAGCCTCTGATCCTAGGGTATTTCAAGTTTCAAGATGGTCCTGGAGAAGTAAAACGAACCACAGCTACCAATTCCAATGAAGCTCAATTTAAGAACAATATCCTTGTAGTCCAAATCATTTGACCCTCGGGGAGGTTCTCTTCTTTTGTATCCCCCAATACACTGTGCAGCAAAAATATTTCTAGTTATAACCATACATGTGTCATCATAGTAATATGTTCTGTAAATATGTGCAATAAAAACAGTACTTACCAAAGATTTCATATACCGTTGAAAGTTGTTTTAAAGTGTTTAGCTCCATTGGACATAAAAATTAGATGTATATTAACAAATTATGTAAAAAAGCAAAATTGCATTTGCTCTCAGAGATGTTGTCTTTCTATGACACATGCACATCCATAAACTAACATTTACTTCTGTTACAGCATTGTCCAGGTTACACCTATTACATGTACATCTAGTCCGGTCATTTGACCGCAGCGGTGCATTTTACATGGCAGACGTGCGCTGCATGGTCGGTATTGAAACCAACAATACAAAACAAAACGAAGCTGAATAAATCCCCCCCAACTCTTTTAAACACACACAAACACACACATAAATTATGTTGCACACTTTGATGCCTCACAAACAACAACACAACAATTTCTTTACACTCCCTCCCACCCCACCCCACCCCCTGCCTTACCATGCAACCGGGTAGCATTAAGGTGCGTGGCTAGTAGCAGTTCGCGGTGTGAAGTCTTACATATTACCAGGGGCGCAAGAACTTGGCAAACCCACAGTACTCAGATGAAGTATACACAAATATTGGCAAAGACATATTAAACTTGTGTGAACATCAGGGGTCCCATCTTAAAGCATATTTGTAATGCAATCATCCAAACTACCAAAATACTTAACATTTTCGCTCACTTGATCATTCTCGCTGTGTAGCCTAAAGCACCAACACTCAAATGAATAAAGCTGGTCAGCAAGTGTCCGGTACTTGCGCTGTGATGGTGGCGGGGAGCGCTGCAAGCCCACCTGTAACGGCTGTTCATCCGCTTACACCTGCAGGCAACTCATTGCTTCAAATCTACTGCCGCTTGTAAGCTTGTCTGGGCTCTTTTCTGTTTTGTGATGCGCAAAGTCAACACAGATCAGGCAACGGCCAAGAAACGCTTTTACTGTGGTCGTACAAAGAGGATACGCCCAGATTCGAGAAGGTAGATGCTGATGCATTAAAACGCACACGCGGATAACATCTTAGGAGAAAACAGGCAAACAGCTCACCTTTGGCGAGGTACCAAATGGCACAGAAATGGAAGTGAAAGCTGCGGAAGCACAGGTGGACGGACTTCACTGGAGCGCAGAGCTGGAGCAAACCGCTCCCATCTCCGAAAACTAACTCGGGTTGGACCATTAATAGACCGCGCACGCTGCCGCACCTGGCGTCTATGAGAGTCGTGCTGTAGAAGGTAGGTTGCAGCAGACCCCAGTGTGTTTCCGAGACCTCACAAGGACGGCAAAGTTTGTCGACGGTCCGAAAGACGACGACGCGCGGCTCCGCCTGTTCAGCGCATCCCGGTGGACTGTCTCTGTCTCTGGGGGAACGAGCGACGTTGCCGTTGCCGTCGCCTCCTGGCAACCAGCGCCAGCACGATCGCCGCTCTTCCGTGGATCTCCGGAAAAGCCAGCTGCAACGTTCAGGCTGTAGTGGAGTGGACGATGCTGCGTAAAAAGGAAAGAGCAGGAAGTGTGCAAGCCGGTGGTCCGCCCTCCTCACCGAACAGTTCCGAGTACAGACATCGTCCGAACCCGCATGTCCGGGAATTCACAAAGCTTGTTGGCTCGTTTATGGAGACAGACCTACGGTTGTGCGTGTGTGTGTGTGTGTGTGTGTGTGTGTGTGTGTGTGTGTGCGCGCGGTGGATGGAGTCATGCTAAACGCTCGGAAAGCCTTCGTTTACACCATGGCGTTTCTGAAGCGCCACTTAACGGGGAACCCTCCTGCTCTTATAGAAATAAATCGCACAGATATATTAAATAGGTATAGTAATAATACCATTGGAAACATTACTAAAAATTTAAGAAAATAGATTCCCACGCCTTCGTATCAAAATAAATGGCAATGGGAAGTAATGCCCTGTAACGCAAATTATAACGTTGCAAATATTCATATGCACTTTTTGAGATTCAGAAGCGAAACCAGAGGATGTCAGTATATTGAAAAAGGCAGAGTCCATATACAGTACAGGGGTCCTGCTGTGTTACAGAGCAAAGATATGGGTTTTTATAGTACGAAAACGGATGTTTCTGCAGGAGAAAACTGAAAATTAGTCCTGTTAACTGAAGATGGCGAATGAGTCGTTTTAACTGGAACGACACAAACATACACACATACCGTTATCTCTGCAACACCTGCAAGCACCTTACAGACACACAGCAAGTGTGAATGTTGTCTAGATGTGGCCATGACTGCTTCTGTGGCACTGTATACTCTTGAAGTTTAATGGACCAACCTATTTTAAAAAAGCTGCTGACAATAAGGGTTACAAACACAAATATAGTGTAAATACATAAAGCCAGTTACTTCTTTTTGGTCTGAATGGCTCCTGGTGCATTTATTTAAACTGTTCTGTGACACACTTTCAGACTTTATTACTCATTTTTTTATTCATCATAGCATTGTCTTTTCTTGGCTAACATCATGGACTCCAGCTTGGATAGAAATAATGCTATCCATATTCAGCAAAGATCCTGAGACTTCTCTTAAATTTACAGAATCTCAGTGTGCATTTGACCAGCTTTGTTTTGTTACCAATTCTGTGTATCTGCCTTCTTGACTGGTGCTTCAAGGCTTCCTGTGTGTAGGTATTCCATAGAGTCACTGGGCCCAAGCTGACTTTTCCCTGTCCCTGGGCATCTGTCACAGTATCTGTGAAGGTCAGTCAGAATGACATATCCTCTATGGAGGCACAGTTAAGGAGTTTCTCAGGGGCATTATGCTTGGGGTTGAACTACATTCATCTGTTTCCAAGTGAATAGAGGTCAGAGGCTGTTTAACACTGCAAGTTTTTTACTGTTCTCTGGGAACATAGTAATCAATGGGGGGGGGGGGGCTTTAGTTACTTCTATGTAGATTTTCAATTATTTGGGCCACCTAAAATGGTCTTAAGCATCTATAAAGCAGAATGGTGGTCTGTCAGTCCACACTTTTCCCTTCAGCCATGCAAATATGCTGAAAGCAGTTTCTGACATGTTCTTGCTTATGAGCTTTTCATTTGACAAATTCTTGTATTAAGTATGGTCAGGAATTGAAAAGCTTTTGAAGTATTTTTACAGGACCTGGCAACCTCACTCACAAGAGACTCAGGCTGCATTTCTCAGAGTTTGACTTAGGCAAGGTCCCATTTCTCTCTTTTCTGTGTGTGCATGTTTGTGGCTGTGTTTGTGTGAGAGCGCATATGTGTGTTAAAATATTTACTTGCATACTATATAAATAACCTCTAAAGTGCTGGCAAAGCTGAAGGCAATGCCATCCTTCTTAATAAGTTTAGAGACATTGCTGCTTTGTACATTGCTTTTTAAAAGACACATGTGCAAGATTAAATTGCTAAAATTCCTCCTGAGAAAAAATATAGCTCTATCAATCTTTGCAGTCTCAACACTGAAGTGTTATTTTATTTTAATTCAATGAAAAGTTATATATGTGCATGTTTAACATCGTTGAAAGAAGAAAGCAGAAATGAAAGAAGAAAACAAATACAATACAAAACAGCAAGCAGTTTACTTGTATAAAACAACTGTTATTTTTATGTATATAAACTATTTTGGTTTTTGTAGCATTACATGGAAAAACTCATTTACACTGAAGGCAATAGACATTTTAAGTTTTCTCCCAAACTAATGCAAAGAGTTTGTTTACTTTTAACAATTTTAGCATTCTACTACTGTTAATACAGCCCATGACATATGCCTTATTGCAGTATAGCACCCTCTTCTGGGCTGGGAGGAAAGGTAGTGCTTCTCTGGTGCCCTTCACTTGTAGCATGCATTTAGTAAATGACTATCTTATTCTTGGTACACTGAATATGAGAAGCAAGCCCATTACCCAACCTGTTTGAGAGAGAGATTGAAGTGGGATGTATAAATAAACCATAGCACTCAAATCTTGTGGAGGTTTCTCCTCACTGTGAAACCAGTTTGTATGCATTTCCCTTTGTACAGCATCACTTTCTCCACTCCATCTTCTGGGCTCCAAGTGACACCACCTTTCCAATGCACAATATGCAGCACCCTCTCCCACACACTGTTCTAGGTTGACCAGGTATTTGGCCACAATCATGGTTACTGAAACCTCCTCTGAATCCACCACAGTGAGGTGGGAACCCCTCTCTTTTGCATTGCCTCCTTCAGTAGATGTCACTGCCAGGGGATGTGAGTTTTAGGATGCATGATCTTAGCTTTCATATCTGCAATACCTGCTGAACAACCAGGAGCTCCTCCTGTCAGCAGAAAAGTTTATCAGGCACATGTAGAATGTGTTCAGTGACAACTTAGTAAAGCTGCTTGTTTCAGTTAATCTTAATCCATTTTCATTAATTTCATCAGGCTATGTTATTTAGGTTGCATTACTTCATGAAGTTAACTTGTACTTTGTACAGTACCAGTGTAGTTCTTACCAAACAAAAAATTAAGCAGGATATGTTCAAAAGGGATTCTCAACTTGAGAATTAGTTTCACAACTACATTCACAACTAATGGTAGTTGTACTAGGTATGATATGTTTGGGTATCTATTTTTAATACATATCTTTAAAGAAGTAAAGAGGAAAGAGGAAAATAACACGATGATGTTATACATAATGACAAACAATTAACAGTACGAAAATATAACAGACCTACTGTTATAGTGCCTTGAATCCATAACATATGTGTCAGCTAATGTCAATTTTTAACAGCTACCGTTTCAGCAGTTGGAAGTGTTAACCAGTGGTTATGAGTTTATTTTGATGTTTTGCACACTTTCCATCTTGGCTTAATGTCAGCTGAAGGGTGTAGGACTAGTACTTTGTATTCTGGTTTTTTTAGTGGGGCCCTGCTATTTGAAACAGCACTGGTTTAGAAGGAGGTGGAAATGAGGAAGCAGTGGATTGCCTGAAACAGCATAGAGAGAAATGTGGTGTTTGTGTTTTTTTAAGATGCCTACATTACATTTATTCATTTTGCAGACATTTCAGTCCAAAGCAACATGCAATGAATACAATGTAATATTTAGGTGACAGATTTTACTCAAGAAAAATTACAATGCTAGATAAATTCCATACAGTCATTCAGCAATCTGTACAATAGAGCACACTCTCACAGATAGTATGGGCAATTTAAAATTACCAGTTCACTTGAAGAGCGTACCTTTGGATTATGGAGGAAATCAGAACATCTATGAAAAACCAAGGGAGAGCATGCAAATTCTGCACAGAATAAGTAAGAATCAAGTCTATGTTTTCTCTCTGTCCAGGCGTTGTGAGAAAACAGTACTATCTGTGGGGCACCATGCTGTATAGTCATTAAAGCAGATTTATGCAGGGGTTTGGTCTGATACTTCCCTCCTGAAATCTCATTTTTACAAAGTCTGCATGTAAAATATTATAAACATCTGAAATGTCTCTTTAACACACGCTCATTTACATTAACATCTTGTGGCAGTCAGGAACATATCCTGGAAGCACTGTACACTTGGAAGGGACACAACTTGGATGGTGTACAATTCTGTTGCAGGGTAGCCACTCACCTGCACATTCAAACACCACTGGCAATTTATGGAGACATATTAACTGGAAATGCATGTCTTTGGACAGTAGGAGAAAGCCAACACACAATGAACTTTGAACTCACATCTTAACAGCCCAGAAACTCTAAGACAGCAGCAATACGAATTGTGCCACAATGTCACCCGACCTTTCATTGTTTTATGTGACAAAAATATAGTCGTTATTGTTTATTAATTTTTTTAAACGAGACATCTCATATATTTTAACCCCACTAAGCTGCCACCTCCATTAAAAATGTAAAAAGCAATATATTTGGTTACATAATTTGTATTATATATAAATGTTGTAAAAATTTTTACAGTGAGTAGGAGGCCACACTGTAACAGATATATGGTAGTACGGAATGAAAGTAGTCCAACGCTTTATTATTGTGTGAAGTGTGGTATTCTCTATAATCAAGGAACGTATTGTGCTAGAAATGTAAAAAATGTTTGGAAGAAACAGAAATGTCAGTGAAACTGGTTTGAGTTTTTACTAGCACAGTTAGTATTGCATTGAAACCCAAAGGCTTTAAATTTCCATCTTTCATAAGTTGCACCAAAAACAAATAAACCAGTGTTTAGCAGCAAACTGGGATGCCAGTAATATGCCAATAGATACTTCATTATGAATGTTGTGTAACAGTTGGAAATTTTAGATGCAGCGCTGCCTTAATAATCTTCCAGCTCACATTATAATGTGAGCATGTTAAGCAAGAGATACTATTTTTTTAAGAGGCAAAAAAACAAAAGCTAACCTAGGTTAGCTGCTACAAAAGATATTATACAAAATATGGGTCATTTAGTGCTTAAACCAAGACATTTGGAAAACAGGCCTCAACAAATGGATTATTGTTGTGCTTTATACCAAACTGAAATAAAAAAGCCTTATTTTTTGTGGGATGAACCTGTTATTTTTCTTTACATTTAAACCTCTTGGTCTTCTTGGATTAGTGCATTCTTTGTCATCTTTGAGTTTGTGACAAACTCTGTCTGCAATCTTGTATCTCTTGCACTGTTGTATACATTAATATAATTTCACCTGTCCTCTGCGATCATTGAATCATGCTCAAGGTTTTCACTGACTGTGATGGAACAAGTCTGGCCTGTCTGACTGCATTGCTGAGTGCCTGTGGACAGACGAGGATGAGGAGCACGTTAATGTATTGTGGTGTCAGGGGCAAAGCAACATTTTAATTCTGAGCCGACCGACAAGCCCATAGATGACCATTATTAGACATTCTGGTCAAGGCCATTTTTACTTTACAAGAAATTGTGAGATAGATCTCACAGCCAAGTTCAGCTTGTACTTGAGCTTATATTACAGTTTGTAGTCCCAGATGGTCTTGGGGTCACAATATAGCCTCTAGGGAGTTAGTTTGTATTAGCTCACCGTGGAAATCTTGGACCTCGCAGTAGTTACTTGTTAAAGGCAATGAGGGTAAAATTTTGCAGCCTTCTGTTGCTTAACATCAGATTGTGTTAATTGCACCATTCTTCCTTGGAATTTGCCCCTGAAAGCTGTATGGGAACTTTTGTAAGCATCTGAACAGCTCCTGTTTTAATCTCACCACTTCTAAGGTGCCAGGATATGTCCAAAAATACTGCCATCAGCTAGCTTTGCCAAGGTTTCTAGCTTTGCTTTGAAAGCAGCAGTATTGTTGACAAGTATGAACGTGTCTGCATTTTCTCTTTCATTGAGAGATTCAGTTCATTTATCATCAAAAGCATATCACATAGGTATGTGATTTCTGCTTGCCATTTGTTGTTATTATAGTACTTTATTGCACCTGCATCCTGTATAGTTTCTCTCATTAATGTCTAACTTCTATCTATAGCTTCACTATGTAACTGCTGTCTGTTCTGTTATCCTAATCTGCTGTTCAGTGCTCTGAGTCACTGTATGAGAAGAAATGCTCTATAAAAATAAACTGAATTGAATTAAATTGCACCATTAACAGAAACCACTTCTCACACAGAAGTCTCTATACCTGCTCTCTCAGTTTGAACACAAGACAAAGTCTTCCCTTTTGACAACCATCTAACTTCAGTATGTAGAAGATGCTTGTAATCAGCATCCATGTGTTTGCAAAGCAGTTCAAACAAATGTGAATTTAGTGTATGAGTATGATGGTGATATGTCACTGATGACTGCGTGAGTTTCAGGGGTCATTTTTTTGCTTTCCATCAATAATCTGTGTATCATACAAAGTGTTGCTTTGCATTCTGGAACCATTTCTTTCACCCTTGTGGTCTGACCAACCTGCCACTCTGTCATTGTGGCTGTGCCATCAGTAAAAACACCAGCACAAAACAACCAGTTCAGTCCGCTTAAAATGTGTTTGTTTAGCAATCTGAATATTTATGCACCTGCTCTATGTTTGGCAGAGACAGATAGCAGAGTAAATCTTTATTCACATCATCTTGAAACATATTGTACAACAAACTACCATAATGGCTTTTCTTTCAATACCTGTGGATTTGTCCACCTGAATTGCACACAATAGCGATTTGTTTATTTTCTCTAACTACTGCTCTTCAATATCCTCTGCAATGCCATCAATCCTGTTTGCAACAGTATTGTCAGAAAGGGGACACTGCCCTACTGTAATTGTTGCTTTTTCCCCAACAAGTTCACAACATATGTGTTTTGCAGCAGGCAGAATTTAATCCTCTCCAACTGTAAAGGGCTTCTTAGCTTTGCTAATTCTGTGAGTCACAATGAATGATGCCCTCGGTGCAGGCACATTGGTATATAAGGTATATCTTAACACCTGCTTGTGTTTTTTTTTTCTTCAAAAAAATCCTGCTAGTTTCTGTTTTTGAGAAAGGTGCCTAAAAGGCTTCATTGATACCCTTATTGTCAGCAGCTTTTTTAAAATAGGTTGGTCCATTAAACTTCAAGAGTATACAGTGCCACAGAAGCAGTCATGGCCACATCTAGACAACATTCACACTTGCTGTGTGTCTGTAAGGTGCTTGCAGGTGTTGCAGAGATAACGGTATGTGTGTATGTTTGTGTCGTTCCAGTTAAAACGACTCATTCGCCATCTTCAGTTAACAGGACTAATTTTCAGTTTTCTCCTGCAGAAACATCCGTTTTCGTACTATAAAAACCCATATCTTTGCTCTGTAACACAGCAGGACCCCTGTACTGTATATGGACTCTGCCTTTTTCAATATACTGACATCCTCTGGTTTCGCTTCTGAATCTCAAAAAGTGCATATGAATATCTAGACACAACATGCACACTAAATATGCTCGACAGTTACCCATCGGAACAAATTCATACTTTATAGACGATGGATTGTACATTCTGTTGAACTTTGGATTGCTTTTTTAGTATTTTTAGATTCTGTATTACCTTCATTGTTTCTTTCACATGAGCAGCCGCCAAAAAACGATTCATTGACTTTTGCAGAAAAACACTAATCTTTTGCAGTCTTGTGACCAAGATTACTAGCTTCTATTGGCCCCTCTGGGTGTATGAACCAGAAGCAATGAAACTAACCCAGTGCAAAACTGATGATCATGTAGCAGTGCTGAACAGAATATAGGCATAACTTTATCATTTTATCAATAAATATGTTTTATATTCTCCTTGCTGAGTCATCTGGCTCTGCCTAGGTCAGGAAGTGTTCATTTCAAGTATTCAGTTCAAAAAGTATTCATTTTGATTCAAAAACAGTACTAACACTAAGTAAATCAGTTGAATATGTCAATGCAAAGAAGAAACAACAGAGTATGTTTGTTTTCAGACAAAATTTGGGGCTAAAGAAAAGTTAAAGAAAAGATTTTTCCTTTGGAACAGGAGAGCCAAAGAGGAATAAATGAATATTTTTGCACTCATTAGTAAAAATTTCAAAGGTTCTCCTCATATCAAGATCTCCAATGTTGTCACTTAGTGTTTGATTCAGCTGTCAAAAAAAGTTCTGATTATTTCCCAGAAGACCCCAGAATGTAAATCATTGGACTTTGACCCATCTCTGTGAATCCTGCACCAGAAAACATGGTCCTTTTTATTTTGTTGCAAAACAAGCTGGTGGAACTCTCAGCAGACAACAGTTTGGACATACACCTCACACAGCTTAAATGAAAGCTTTAATGGCAGCAGCAGGTTAAATTGTATTGCGTATCTTTTACTACAGATGACAATGTGTAGATGTTTTAGTAAAAAATTATCAAACTTGCATTTCAAGTCTGGTTCATTCTGCAGCTCAATACACATCTTTGCTTGCTTGCCTGCCAAAAGCTGATGTCTGCAGATATTTCAAACAACTTGTATATGTTACATTATATGATGTGATGCTACGGTGGAATTTTAATATTTTTTAGGAATAGATCAGTAATCGTGACCAAAAGAAGATTACCGGTCGTACAAGCTGATCATCTTGTCTTAATAGACTCTAGACTCCCTAATAGACTCTTAATAGACACCTCAGTACTTGCTAAACTGCTGAACTCTGTTTTGATTTGCATATCACAGGCTTGGTCCAATCTGCTCCTCCTCTTCCAGAGAGTCTGGTTGTTGAATTGTGACTTTACCTATCCCCAGGCCCTATCTATATCCAGGTCAAATATATGCAATATCCTGCCAGATCTGGGGAAGTAAGACTAAATTTTCATGAGATAGGGCTAAAGATAAATACTAACTTTTGGACCTATCCTTTGCAGAAATGTCATACCTGACCATCAAAAATATTTTCAGCTTTTTGTGCTTTATTATTCTCTGTCACAATATTGCTTTGTTTTTTCGTTCACATAAATTATGGTGGTGAAATTTCAACTCTATAACCAGAAACTAGAGTGTTAAAGAGGTATGATTTTCTGTTATTAAAAGAAACTATAGAGAAATGGCAACAATTTTTCCTCGGGAATATTATGAAGAAATAGAATAACACATGAAATATATTTATAGAAGATATTTTCTGGATTATTCCAAGCAATGCAAATGTATACATTTCAGGGTTTTCTGATGTTTCACCAAACAACTGTTATTACCAAGCACATTTTAAACTTTCTTTTAACAGCTTAGTTAAAAAAATAGCACCTGTTACTGTTTTTTATTTTAAGTGTGTTGGAGTGATAGTTCTTAATTCTCAAATTTAGACAAAAATACCACAAGTCATCAAAAACACAACCAGCAGCTACCCACGAATCCTGCTCCAAGAGGATGGCTACAATTCGCAAGGCAGCAATGTTATCAAGAGAGAGCTGTGTGGGAGCATGAGTTGAAAATGCTGGGGAACTCAGAGAGACCCAGTGGAAGTGGTTACAGCCTTGAGAGCTGAATCTGCTCTAGCATTTTCACAAATCACATAATCAGAGAGATTAATATGTGCTTCACAATCCAACAACAGCAAGTAAGGGTGGCAAAAGGGCAGCAGATAATAAATTCTCACTCAAAACATGATGTTTAATCGGAGTGGCTGTGTAAGCAACAGAGTGAGAAGAACCATGTTTCTTACTCAGGACTCGTTGTTCATGTCCTCAAGTTTCATTTGAGAAAATAACAAAGGGTTTTGAATAATTTTATAATTATTCAAAACCCTTTGTTAATGTGCTAATAATAATAATAATAATAATAATAATAATAGAAGTGTTAATGCAGGAACTGAACAGAGCTTGTTTCAGAGCTGCAAAGAAGACAAAGCTTCAACAGTCTATTCAAGTGACCAGTACCTGAGGGTTTGTTGATGTCGAAGAGAGGCTGAGCATAAGGGAGAAGAGCATAATGTAAAATCCACTGATGACAATAACCACACATGCTGAAATATTTACACTATTTACAGTTGATTTGTTTTACAGTAGAGGGAGCAGGCAAGAAAACAACAGCTTGTACATAACCTCGAAAAAGGACTATATACTTAACCTTTGGGGATAACACTGCAGCTTGCCTTTCAAAGCCTTATAGCCTTTCGGAGCCAAAGCCATTAGTAGCACCAGAGTGCCCCTAGAGAATGTGAGACAACAAGAAGGTCATCAACATACTGCACCCTTGTGGATCCGCCAGGCAGGATGACATTAGCGAGGTCTTGCTGCAGGGCCCACAAGAAAAGAGTTGGGATCTCTGTGTAACTTTGCTGCAATGTAGTTCAACAGTGTTGATGATAAGTGAGAGCAAACAAAAACTGAAACTCACATAATAGTAGGGATTGGTACAACTAATAGAGCTAGGGTTGGCATGAGAATTCAGTGCCCTGAGGTCCTACACAAGTCCCCAAGTGTCTTTGCCAGGCTTTTCAACAGTCTACAGGGCTACAACATGGCACAATAACGCCTTGTTTCAAAAGGGAACTGATGACTATTGCAATGCCCTTTTCAGCTTCAGGGTTAAGGGGATATTTCCGTTTCAAAGGGAGTGGCTTCAAAGGCTCAAGATTGATGTGTATGGGCTCAAGGGAGTTAATGTGGTCCTCATAATTTGCATATGTTGTCCAGAGGCATGTTGGGACATTCTGCAGCTCATCTAAGGAAACATGCACACCAGAAGCAGAGGCTTTCTCAAACACTGCGGGTGTCACTTGTAGAAAAATCTAAACAAAACCAGACAACAGATGGTACAGCCAACAAACAAGTGTAATATGAAATGGACCTATGTTACCTCAGGTCTCCAGTGTCATCTTCCCCAAATCACTTTGATGGCATCCAGGGTTGACCACCAGGGAAACTCATGGAGTGCATTATTGAAAACAAGCAAAGTGATCCCTTTTCATCCTTTTTTTTGATCACATCCACGAGACAGACAGGGTTGGACTGAAGACAACTGCATGTTAAGCAGCTTTCAGTTTTCTGCTTTATACATATGAGAAGCATGTGAAAGAATAGTACTCACTTCTGAATTTTTCCAATCCATACATTTGTTCTTAACCTCCTCTGCTAACTGCCCCTGCATTCACATAGGTGCACAAAGGTATGAATATAGGCATGAACCAATTTCCTCTGTCATTCCAGAGTGTCACAGGAACACAATTCACAGCCTCTTAAGATACTCACTTGGGTTCTTTTATGTCCTTTGCTTACAGGCTGTCACCTTTGACCAGTCTCCCACTAAAGGAGCAATGTCAGAGGCTGCATCAACAATCTTTTTATGTGCATCTTTCAGTAGTTCAGTGGTTGCAGGCTCTGTTGTTGGGCACGATGTTTGACCTACCTCTTAAAGCCTTTTGTCATGGATGTAGCATGGTTTTATAATCCAGTCCTGGAGAGAAAGCAACCGGGGGGGTGAATGAACGCTGTTTATTCTACAAACACCACCTGATAGGTTTACCGGTTTACACCTGAAAACGGCATTGGAGATCACACATATCACAGAGACAACAGTGATGCATGGAAACAAGGAACACTTCATTAACTCACTATACTGACGCAAAGGTGGGTCAGGCTGGTAAACATCCAATTCGTGGATGCTGCCTGATGTCTGAATATTTGTGTATCATTCTCATGAGCCCTGTATTTCCTAGATTGCGTCCTTTGCACTTTGACTATGATCACATGACTCGTACATGATGTGACAGTACCTCTCTATAAGACAGCCGGGGGTGGTCTGCCCAGCACTAGTGGAACTCCCTCACCGATTCGGGGTCCAAGATAAAACCGGATGGGATGCAGGAGTGCTCTTCAGGGCCATAACCCTGCCACTTCACCAGGTACTGAAGACCCCAGCCCCACCACCGGGTATCCAGGATCTGCTAAATGGTGTCATCATCAATGATCCAAGGAGGGGTTGGGGTTGGACAGGACAAAGGGCTGGTGATGAATGGTTTGAGGAGGGAGAAGTGAAAGACCAGGTGAACCTACAGTGATGGAGGCAGCTAGAGTCAGTAGGTGACAGGGTTGATTTGGTAGGGTCTGATGAATTTGGAAGTGAGCTTGCGAGAATCTGTCACTAGGCTGATGTGTTGTGTAGACAGCCAAACAGTCACCTGGATGGAACAAGCATCTCGGCTGGTGCCAACAGACCAACTGCTGGGCTGCAGGCACCTCAACCTCCTGTTCCTGGTGGGTAAAGAGTGGAGGCTGGTATCCATACCACACCTCAAATGGGGATAGGCCCGTGACTGCCAAGGTGTGTAGGTTCTGGGAGAGCTCAGCTCACAGTAAGTCAGGCTGAAGCAAAACACCTCAGGTAGTCAATGCAGAGCCAAAGTCCTCCATCCTGTGAGGTGGCAGTTAGGTCACTTTCTTTTTGCTGAAAACCTCTGCCAGGTCTTGGTACTCAGGTGGAATGGCCTCAAGGCTGACTCCCTGGGATGTACCCTAGCCTGGGGTTGGAGGCATACTCTCTGGCCTGCAGGCCCCCACTCCAGCACATGGCTGGTTTGACCAGGAGATGTGGGGGTCATGTCTGGTAAGCCAAGATTAGCTAAAGATAAGAGGGGTAGTGGTGGCACCGGTGACAAGGAAAGGGATTTCCTTGTGGTGTTCTCCCAGGGACATGTGAATGGTGCGGGAATGGGGGTTAATGGGTCTAGCCATGAAGCGCTTACCATCCACAGAGGTGCTATAAGAGGCTGGGGCATGGCCTCCACAGTAAGCCCTTAGGGAAGAACACAGCTCTCAATCAATGAGGTTTTCCTCTGCTCTGAAGTCCACAAAAAAGCATTGCTATTCCTTACTAGTTCTTCTACTGGAGTTGCACAAGCAGGGTCAACTGAGTAATGCCCAGGGCAGGGGAGGTGTTAGGGCCAGGCAGGACTCCCCCAAAATCTACCTGGCACCCCATTTTTTTTGGGTGCTTGGGAACACCGCGCCCTTATGTGTGCAGCGACACTGCAGTAAGTGTAGAAGCCATTCCATCTGTTTGCATTGGAGCTGACACCCTTCTGCAGTATGGGGCAAACAAGCTATCTGCATGAGTTCGTCAACAGAGTGGGCCAGTGGAAGAAATGGAGGGTTAGATGGGGCCATCACAACCAATGGAGGCGGTGGTGGGATGAAGACCATGTACGGAGCAGGTTTAAGATGGGTCCCCAGGCACTGGTCCAGGTGCAGTGTCAGCTGGACTAGCCTTTCCAGGTATCCTCAGCATCTCCCACCCCACAAGCTTGTCCTTGAGGCTGCTGGACAGCCCCTTATAGAACACAGTGCAGAACACAGCAAACTTCCACATCATCTTGGCGGCCAAGGTCTGGAATTCTGCTATGCGGCTCACAGATTGGTTCCCCTGCCTCAGGTGGTATAGTTTGGAGTCAGCCTCCAGCTCACTGGCTGGGTGATCAAATACACTCTGGAGCTCCATTGTGAATTACGCATAGTCACCACACTAAGCTGCATTGGACTCTGAGAGCGCAGAGACCCATTCTAGGGCTTGCCCAGACAGCACTGAAATCAGGAGAGCCACCCACATCCAGTTGGTGGTGTAGCATGCAGGCTGATGCTCGAAGAGGAGGTTCAGTTGGAGCTCGCAGAAGAGGTTCAGTTGGGTGAGGTCATACTGGCATGGTAGGGGTCACAGACATTGCTGGTGCTGATGGTTCCTGTTCATTGACTTCAGATCAGCATTCAAGACATTGGGTCTATACGCTCAATTGTACAACTAGATCCTGGGCATGTTGACTATGACAAAACCTCCTAATTAAGTGAACTGTGAACTGAATTTTGTGAATTTTGAGGCAGAAAAGAAATGTTGTTATTATATGACACAAATTCCAATCAAAATAATTATTAAATGTAAATTGTCTTAAGAGTTTAACTTAGAACACCAGGCCCCTAGCTCAGAGCACACTACCTCTTCCACCCCAAAACTGTCAAACAAACCAAACCAGATGCCAGCATACCAGCAAAATGAAGACACTGAAAATTATCTCTTGTTTCCTGATCACATGGCAAGTACATGGAAGTAGTCAAAGAAGAAATGGGCTTGCAGACTTGTACCTCTGTTAACTGGCAAAGCCTTGGAAGCCATTAAAGCAATGGATGAAGAAAGATCCAATTTCTACAGAGAACTTAAAGAGCCACTCTGGGTGAAATTTTTCGGTGGAAATCTATCTAAAATTCCTCCAAGCTGATGTGCAGGACTAATGAACAATTACCAGAAACGTTTAGTTGCAGTTATTGCTGCACAAGGGGGTCACACCAGATACCGAAAGCAAAAGTTCACATACTTTTGCCACTCACAGATATGTGTTATTGGATCATTTTCCGCAATAAATAAATGTCCACGTTTAATTTTTTTGACTCATTTGTTTGATTTGGTTCTCTTTATCTACTTTTAGGACTTCTGAAAATCTGATGTAGTTTTATGTCAAATTAATGCAGAAATATAGACAGTTCTGAAGGGTTCACAAACTTTCAAGCACCACTGTATATGTCTAGTTTTCCAAAAAAAAGTCAGGTCCACAGGTCTGACAGAGCTCCTCTGCATTCGTTACCCATTATTTCTACTACATTTCGTCAGATTGTAATAGATACTGTGGAACCGCTGGAAAGAAGCAGTTTTGGGTACAGATATATTGTCATTTGGTTACGTTCTTGCTCTTTGCCCATAGAGAAGTACCAGAATCCTTCACCGGCTTTTCAACTTTTAAATTACTTCATGGGTAGCATATCCAGAACCCATTGGACCTCCTAAGGAAGACTTGGGAAGCTCCAAGTACACTCAGTTGTGGAGTTGTAGTGGTCTAGTATGTTCTTTAAGGGACTGGCTAGAAAAGTACAAAGAAGAAGCTCAAGAGAACCTAGCAGCAGCACAACAAGCACAAAAACAGTGGTACAACTAATATTTGAGACATCAAGAGTTTCAGCCTGAGCAGCAAGCTCTACTGTTATTACCAACATTTTGTAACAAGTTGCTGACTAAATGGCAAGGGTCTTACACCACCATGCAGAAAATGGGCCCTGTCACATATGAGGGTTGTCATTTGGATAAGAGAAAGGAAAAACAGATTTGTTATGTGAATCTCATAAAAGAATGGAAGCATAAACAGAGTAGATACTGGCTTCATGGCATGTAAAGTGACCTCAAAAGCTGGAAACAACCCATACCGTTGAGTATATATTACTCTGAAGGAGTCCAGCAAGCAGAGCTGAAGAAGATTTTTGTAGAATCTCCAGAACTGTTCCAGCTAAGGCCAAGCAAAACAGAGTTGTTGAAGCATTGTATTCACTGAAAAGATCCCACTCCCATTTACCAGAAAGCTTAGTGACTGACTTAAAGACAGAAATTAAATTAATGAGAGAATTTGGAGTAATTGAACCATCTCTAAGCGAGTAGAGCAGTCCCAAAGTATTTTCCTGAAGAAAGATGGGTCCCTTACGGTTTGCATTGACTTCCACAAGTTAAGCACAGTCTCACAATTTGATGCCTACCCTATGCCTTGTATTGATGAAGTGGGAAGTATTTCTGGAAAGTATTGGGAGGGCTAATTGTATTACAACTCTGGATTTATGTAAAGGGTACTGGCAAGTTCCCCTGGAGGAGAACTGTAAGGCATATAAAGCATTTTAGCACAGAGCATATATGGATAATGTGGTCATCTATAGTGAAACATGAGATGACCACCTCTGCCATCTGCAACGTGTACGGAGACAAATTCATAAGGCAGCATTAACCCTTAACCAGGCAAAATGTGAATGTGCCAAACAAGAGATTTGTTCCCTTGGTTACCAGCCGGTTAGGGGCAAAATATGCAGTCAAGCTGATAAAACAGGAGCTATTAAAAACAGTCCTTGATGCCAGACTAAGTAGGTACAATCCTTCTTGGGTTTAGTAGTATGGTACAGGCAATTTATCCCACAGTTTACTTTCAATGTCATGCTGTTACTTAACTAAACCACTAAACAGGATAAAAATCCAGTGGTCTGGACAGAGAAATGTGAACAGGCATTAAGAACACTACAAAAATCTTTATGTCCGTACCCAGTTCTGTGTAGTCCTAATTTTAAAAAAAGGTTTTTAGTACAAGTGGATGCTTCTGCTGTGTGCATTGGAGCTGTACTGGCTATAGGGAAGATAGGAGAGGAGTAGCTTGTCTCTATCTAAGCCATAAACTTCTACCAAGATAGACAATGGTATTCAACAACAGAAAGAATCTCTTACTATCAAATGGGCACCTGACAATCTCTGCTACTAATTACCGAGAAGGGGATTTGACCTGGAGACTGATCATTGGGCACTAACCTGGAAGTCCTTGAAAGAGCATAATGCCAGGGTTACATGCTGGTACTTGGCATTGCAACCATTCAAGTTTTATGTTCGTGGTAAAGCAGGTGCACAGAACATCACTGCAGACCACTTATTCTGATTACTGAACTTCGTCAATCTTGGGAAGGAGGATGGTAGTATGACAGAGAGCTCTGTCAATTGCAGACTTCAACAGGTTTAAACCTCATGTGTATGTTTTGGTGGCCTTCATTGCTGAGTGGGAGCACACACTGGCAGTGTTGGGAAAAGCCCATTAGTGTTCTGTGTTTATGTCCTCAGGCATGACATCACACTGGGAAGGGTCCTGAGTTGGGGCACCTTGTCTAGGCTGGCTTTGCTGGTGCCAGAACAGCAGAACACGTGTTGTATTATTTGAAAAGTACCATTTTATGACTAATTAGAAATGAAACAGATTTATTTTTATCATTTTGCCTGTATGTCTTGTTGAAGATGTATATTTCAGTTTAATAATACAGCTGAATAATTTTACATACAAATGAATATAATCTCATGCATTATGTACATTGCTGTGTGGTCGATGGTTTGATAATTTGTTTTTTGGTATATTCTAAAAGTGTTCAAGAAAGTGAACATTTGAGAGCGTTTAGGCAGGTAACAAAGCTTGCTGAAGTAGGTTCTCTGAATCCAGGCAACCTTTGAATTTTACTTAATTATTTTACTGTAGGATTAAAATTATTTGTTAAATAATGTAAATAACTCCTAATTTGCACAGTTTTAGACATTTCATTGGAGAACACTGTAAATAAATAACTTATTTGCATTGATGTTCCTGCATCTGTGCCTTAGTTTTATTGGTGATGGAGAACACCCATGTCATGTACTGCCTCCTGTCACAGTTGTCATCGCTCGCCCATAATGCACTGCTGCTGCATATGTCTAAAAAGATAGGTGTATAACCATTATGGAGAACTGTGGAAGGATTCTGGGCCATCTATGTGTCCAAGAAACTGCAGAGGTGGCATGAGTGTTAGAATAGAAGTAAACACAAACTATGACTTTAACATAAATTTGGTGAATGTAATATTGTATAGAAATTAATAAAGTAAGGAAAAAAAGACTTTTACTATTTTATTCTTTTAGTAGTTTTAGCATTTTAATCCATACCCCAGTAGTTAATTTTAAACTTTAAACGGTTCATATGGGTTTTAAAAACCAAAATGAAAAGAACTGTTGTGTTTAATCAGCTTGTGTCTTCTGGCTTTAACCTCTGCTTTTCCAGGAGGTCCACCTCTGGGACCAGTGGGACATGATTCTTAAAATTTGAGGAGAGGTAAGTCCAACTGGAGGGTAGGTGGTGTCCACTCTGCAGGTGTACGAATTCTTTTTGTAGACCACACCTATGAGAAAGTAAGGCCATGTTTTTAATTGGTCACAGCAATATATACAAGCAGATACAGTACACCAAGACATTGCACCTCTATCTATTTACAGAGAGGGGTAAGGGTCAAGTGGCTTCAGAGTGTCACAGAGTCACACAACATTATGTAATAACTTCTAAAACGGTGACCAGATGCTTCAGAATTGTTTATAATTATAAATTTAGATCAAATGTTAATTTCCCACGTAGGAGGAATTTAAACACTCCAGACATCCACATATTTACAGAAGGAACTTCAGCTATAGATGAGCACTTTAGAATACATTTCTTTGCTAAATGTGTCAAAATGAAAAATCTACATTCCAACACCTCATTAAAATGAGAGTTTGGGTTATGGTTTAATAGCAAACTAGAAAGTGTCAAGTCAAACTTCACATAGAGGGCGTTTTGAATGGTTAAGTGGACTAGATTCCAATAAGCTTGTATCTTATCACAGTCCCAGAATACTGTAGGTATGTTAAAGTGCTAGGAGCCCTTTTGCACTTAAAACACATTTTTGATGTCCCTGAAATCATCCTGTGGAGATGCACTCAGGAAAAGAAGATTCTGTGGTTGAACTTAAAGTTTTGCTCCTGGATGCCTAGGGTGGTGCAGACTGGAAAAACGTTTGTGTATATACGTGACCATTATGATCACTGAAATGCATGCCAAGGTTGCATTCCTATGTCTCTTTCAAAGCATCATAGGTGTTATTGCTAACAAAAATAGACTAAAGTGTAGAAGTCAATTCTTTGGAGTTATTAACTACCAAGAGTAACTTCTCTATTTCAGTTAGTTCTGTTTAAAATCTGATCTATTTATCTGTGGCTGTAATAAAATAACTGAATAACTGAATAAAGCAATTCCTCAGTATCTGGGCTCCTTATCCAAATTTTGCTGTAACGGCAAATGAATATTATTGAAAATTGTCATTCCCCCTGGCTCAGACTCCGCCCCCTCCTGATTTCCCTACACCTGTTCCCGTTTTTTACACCTATAAGTACCTGTATGTTAGAACCGACCGGTGCGAAGTATTGCCGTGTTCTTTTCATGCGTACTGAGCGTTCATTCTGTTTTGCTACTCCGATTACCAACCTGTTTTGTATTATGGCTATTGTCTGTGCTTTATCCTTGTTGGTTTCGTCACTTGTTTTGGACTGATTCCTGGTTTTGACCCACACTTGTCTTGTGACTACGACTTTGGAAGGACCTCTAACAATAAACAAGATTCTTCGTTTGACATCTGCACGCGTCTGTGCCCCGACTGCAACGTTACAAAAATTATTGATACATTGGTATCAGAATGGAATCTTTTGCTATAATGAATTTTTATCCAAAGCATTTCCACTGTAAAAAAAAACAAAACATGAATAAAAATCAAAATAAATGAAAATATCAAAAAATAAATACCATACAGTGTTTAATAGAGTGTGTTGTAATAAAAATACTGTATTTCTTGTAATAAACTGTATTGTGTACTGTTACAAATTTGTCCAAAGTGTGCACATGCCTGTGCTGGTGTCAGCTTTTTCTAATAGTTTTGCT
The DNA here is from genome assembly GCA_900497675.1 of Arapaima gigas. Lineage (NCBI taxonomy): Eukaryota > Metazoa > Chordata > Actinopteri > Osteoglossiformes > Osteoglossidae > Arapaima > Arapaima gigas. The sequence goes on from UFQX01000684.1 coordinate 87,571, forward strand.
GTGTCTGAACACGTATGGGCTCCTTGCAGGTTTGCAGCCCGTTTCATTTTTTAAATAAACCTGTCTATTTAAATTCCGGTTGTTGTATCACACAAAGAGGTGGATGCAATGGGTTACTTTGACACACATTTTTACTATCTTTATTTAACATCTCATAGCACTGAACTCTTGCTGCAAATCCCACAAGTGTTCTGTCATCTCCCATGCATAATGCAGCGATAAACATGCAACTTAAAAACAACATTAAGCATTTTCTAACTGGGTAACTAGTGTTCAGAGTGTTTTATCATGCTGAAATCATGGGTTGATCATTATTAACCCATGTTATATCAATGTCTTCCGATGGGCTGGGAGCTCAGAAAAATTCAATGTCTGACCCTTTCTCAGGGACGAGTTAGATTCGGATACTAAGGGTTTATAGTATACGTTAAAAAGTCTGTATTGGGTAGGCCACATTTCATTCTTAGATGTTCAAAGCTAGCCAATGTTTGGTATAAAAATAAATGTAACAGGTCCAACAAACCTTGAGCCAGCCATTTCCAGAAACCAATTTGACTTATGTTTGTGGGAAGGTCTGGGTTAAGAGCAACAGCAGATAAAAGAGAAAGACCACATGGAATCTCCAGGTATTTCTTAATATCTATCCAGGTTAGAAGAGTGTCGACTATGACAAAGTTTTCGGATAAGATCGGAATCTTGTGAAATTTTTGAATGACAGGCAGGGACCTTTGCAATCTTTGGTAGCACAAGGCTGACTCCATAACCATAAACAATCTAGTCTGTGATAGAACCAGTTAGACATTTGTTTGATCTGTACCACCCAATAATCTCATAACCGGTAATGAAACCCCACCCTTTCTTTCAAATTAATGAACCTGGAAAGCCTGATTCTGAGTTACTGCTGTTAAAAAGCAGAGAGTAGCTGGGCTCCATCAGGTCTGCAATAACAGGAATAATGTAAATCCCTAAATTTTTACATCCCAAATTCTCTATTTTTAAGGGAAAGGGCCAATTACAATTAGGAGGAAGGTTCAGTCACATGGCTAAAGATAGATTGAGTTTATAACCTGAAAGTTTACTGTAGTCAGATATAATCTTTAGAACTGCTGAGACTAACATTTCAGGGTTATTCAGGTATAGGAGTACTTCAACAGCATAGAGAGAAATAGTCTTTTGCTCATACTCTAACATCTATGTAAATTATTATTAATGATAGTTTCTGCTCTTTTTATTGCACATCCTGGTTGGGTTTTGGTAGTGGATGCCACATGGAGACTTAACCACATACGCATTCTGTGCATCAAGTTCCATTCTGCTCTGTTAGAGGAGTTGTTCTCTTATTGCATAACAGGGACCATCTGTCCATCCACCCACACTGTCCGCGGATCTATTGTGATGAGGGGAAATCCTTCGCTCATGCTTTTTGGGACTGCGAGCAAGTGTAGGAGGTCTGGCTCTTGGTCAGGTCACTATGCAGGAAGATCGATCTACAGATAGTTTTAAAGTATAAGGAAGCCTAGAAGGGATGGGACCCTGGTACTCAGAAGGTAAAAGCCACCCAGATGGGGCTGGTGATCAGTGTGACCAAGCAGGTGCTGTGGAATGCATGATGCCATCTGGTTCAAACAGGTGCAGACATCGGCCCCCAGGGTGTCTTCTGCACCCTGACACCTCACATTTAAGATGGAGACAGATGTCACGGAATGGGGCTACTTGGTGGAGAGGCTTTTTCTGACAGCAGTGGGTCAGTAGGTTTGTGCTATTTCCTCTATCCAGGGTAAGTAACATATATCTTTTATCTTTTAATGCATAAAATGATCTGTGAGTCCTACTTTTTAGTTGTATATGTGCTTTTGTGTGTGTTTTATGTTACATGGTTAATATAAGATTTAAAATATTCATTTATACATTCACTTTTTTACTCACTTTTCGAATTATTTAATTGTCTCTTTATTCCTATATTTTACCATTTATGTGTTGTGTATTAATTCATTTGATAGAAGCTATATATTGTATACTCTGGCTATTAGTTTTATTGTACTGATTGTTTTGTGTATTTTTCGTTTTAGTATAGTATTTAGTTTTCACATGCGTGAGGGTATTGAATTAACATTATTATAATTTAATTGCATACGTAACTGTTCAGTTACTTGTATTTGTCACGCCCACCGTTCCGACTTCCGCCTCCCTTGGTTCCCTGATTACTCGCACCTGCTTCCCTGTGATATTTAAACCTCCGCATCGCAACGGATCGGTGCAAAGTATTGCCCATGTTTCCACTGTGCGTACCAAGCAACCTTCCTGACCCTCCACCTGCATTCGTCTGCTCCTTACCACCAGCATCACAGTATTTTTGTTTGCTAATTTACTCATTAATTATTGTTTTGTGCTACTTTGTTTTTAATTCACTAATTAATTATAATTTATTAGAAGAAGACATGTTTTTACATCTGCAAAGGTAGGTTAGAGGTACGGCAGAACCCTAGGAATAGAACAGGTGTTGATTCATCTTCTGCAGTGGAGTTGCTGGGTAAATTTCCTTCAAACTTTTATTTAGAGTCTTCATATCTGTTGTTTTTTACCTGGGTTTTATAATTACTTTTACTGTAGCATGGTGGTTTTAATTATTTATGCACTGTAGTCATTTTAATAAAGAGAGTGAGATGATGATAGGAGATTTTATAAATACTGCACTGGACAGTTAGTTACCAGACACCTAGTGTGATGCCAGTGGTAAGGAGCAGACGAATGCAGGCGCAAGTGGGCAAATGCGGTTTATTGGAAGGGGATGTTCCAAAGTCGTGGTGAGTAAGCAGGCAAGGGTCAGATCCGAGAGATAGAGTGTCACAGGCAAGGGCAAGGTGGAATCGGTGGTCATAGTCGGGCGAGGGTCGAGAACAGGTGAGGCAGTCAGGAAGATTGCTTGGTACGCACAGTGGAAACATGGGCAATACTTCGCACCGATCCGTTGCGATGCGGAGGTTTAAATACCACAGGGGAGCAGGTGCGGGTAATCAGGGAACCAAGGGAGGCAGAAGGCAGAATGGTGGGCGTGACATTACCCCCCCCCCAAGGAGTCAAGGCCGGCCGAATGACGAGGGCGGCCGTGACGACCATTGCCCACGCCCACCTAGGAGGATGGCCGAGTCCGAGTGCTGGTGGATGTACGAGAGTGGGCCGGCCAGGTCATGCGTCAGGATTGTCCGTCTGCCTGTGCAGTGGATGCTCCTTGGTTGCCCCTGATGGGTTTCCTAGGGCATCCCCTAGGCCGAAGGCCTGGCTTCTCTGGGTGGCGGTGATGAAAACCTGCCACCAAACCCAGATCTAGTATGTCCCTGGCTGGTACCCAGCTCCTCTCTTCTGGACTGTAGCCCTCCCAGTCTACCAAATACTGCAAGCGTCCCGCCCTTCTCCGCGAGTCCAGCAACCTGTTAACTGCATACGCTGGGGTACCTTCTATCTCCAGCGGGGGCGACGGGGCGGTTGCTGGGAGGGCTTCGTCCAAGGGTCCCAGAATGACTGGTTTAAGGAGGGAGACATGGAATGTATTAGTGACATTAACATTCACTGGCAGGTCCAGCTTGTAGGTAACTTCATTCACCCGTTTCAGAACCCGATAGGGTCCCATGTATTTCGGGTGTAGCTTTCTGCATCCTTCGGTTAGCCTGAGATCCCTGGATGACAGCCAAACCTGGTCTCCAGATTGGAACACGGGTGTGTCCCTGCGGTGCTTGTCTGCGTGTGTCTTATAGCAGTACAGGGCCTTCTCGATGTGTCGATGGGTCTTCTCCCATACCTGTTCGCTCCTCGTCAGCCAATCATCTACCACTGGGATGTCTGTGGGTCCTGCTGTCCATGGTACCAGGGGTGGTTGATAGCCCAGGCAGCATTCAAAAGGTGTAAGCCCTGTGGAGGAGTTCACCAGCGAATTTTGGGCAATTTTGGCCCAAGCCAGAAACTGACTCCAGTCCGAGGGGTTCTCATCGCAATATATTCGCAGAAACTTGCCCAATTCTTGATTTACCCGTTCACACTGCCCGTTGGACTGTGAATGATAACTCGAGGATAGGCTAATGTTTACCCCTAAGCGTTCGAACAAGGCCTTCCATATTCTGGATGTAAACTGCGGACCTCGATCTGAAACTATATCTTCTGGTATCCCGAAAAGCCTGAATACCTGGTTAAACAAAGCCTCAGCAGTTTGAAATGCGGTGGGTAAACCCTCGAATGGGATGAATCTGACGGCCCGTGAGAACCTATCAACCACTGTCAGGATACAGGTATGTGATTGGGAAGGCGGAAGATCTGTGACAAAGTCAACGGCAATGTGAGACCAAGGACGGGAAGGGACGGGAAGGGGAACCAGTTTCCCCACAGGCAACATTTTTGGGGTTTTGCGCTGTGCACATGTTGAGCATGAGGCAATAAACCGATGTATGTCCCTCACCATGTTTTCCCACCAGTACCGCCGTGACAACAACTGGTAGTTGCGATTCCCCCAGATGGCCGGAAACCAATGAGGCATGTTTATTCTGATCTTTGTAAAAACAAAAATGACTGCATATTTTGGATTTTTTATTTAAAAACTAAGGGTAAAAAAATTCAATGTTAAAAGGTGTGTTCAGTATAACCAGTTTCACAGCTGACCATGATGTTTTGTAGTTATCATTAAAATACCATGGCCTGTAATATATTTTATTGCATTTGCTATTCACACATGAACTAATTTACCTAACAAAGTTAAAATGTTAAAATACAATGTTTCAAAGTGCAGTAGAAATCTTAACAAAATGCCCCAATTCAGTAAATGTTATTATTGTGTTGTCACTTTGTATCCATACCCCTGCAATGCTCCCACAATGTGAAATTAGCTTTATAATCTTCAAAGAGAGTGTTTACATGTTTATTTATTGCTTTTGAACTCAGAACACAGCATTATATTATTTTTTGAGCAGAACATTTTTTCTCAGTATAACAGTGCTTCTCTCCAGCTGTAATCCTGAAAGGAAGAGCTTTTGAGAGCTGCAACATACACTGAAAATCAGCAACCATCTGAGATGAGATTCTGTGTTTATGTTAGTTGGACACTGCAGGCTGTCAGCAGTTAGCGTTATGAGAAAAAGCATCAGTTCTTTCATTCTTAAAATGACAGATCTCACAAAAATATCGGCATAAAAGTATAGTATCAAACAATATATTAAAAAATCAGCAGATTTTTGCAAGTCATAGGCCCAGTTCTAGGAACCAAGTGAATAAGTACACAGCTATAAATAGCAGCCATTTGCCACCAGTATGCTGAGTCAGACCTGCAACCTGGGACTGGAGAAAGCAGTTATGCTAAAGCTTTAAAAATCATTTGATCATGAAGAAGCCAGAATAGAACATTGGGTAAGCACAAAAACTTACCCAAAATGCCACAGTGAGTTTTAAGCATAATTTCTTTTATGAGAGAACAGGGCTGTGGAAAGTCATTGCATACACACATGAATTGGAGATTTAAATTTTCTTGCTGTTTTTTTCATCTATCATACAGTACCTACATTGAAAGAATTGTGCAACTCCATGCCTTCATAATGTTACTTTTACCTAAATAACAGAAAGAAAAAGAACCAACACAGCTCTATTGTAGCTGCATCCTGATTTGAAATAAAAATAGCATATCAAACATGCCTAAGAGTGTCAATGAGATAAACAAAAATACAGTGTTCATTGCTATAATGCAGGGTTAAATTAAAACACCAGGTGGCAAGAAAATACAGCCAGGAAGGATGAATAGAAATATTTCTCTTTCAATCCAAGGACTCCCCCCAAACAATTTTTAACATGGCTAAAAAGGTATTCACCCCTGTACCACACACACTGCCTTCAATGACTGCTCAGCTCTGGTATGGAAATTAACAAAACTATTTACAGTTAATTCCCTGCTCCTGTGCCCAGGGGCACCCTTCAGTATTGCCGCTAGTGTAATTTACATGTTGGAACAATGAATGACGTGTCTTAGTAGTAATGATGACACAAAACCACAACTGATCTAACAAATTGAATTAATGATTCACTGTATCAATCAAATACTACAACCAAAGCTAAGACGCTTGCATACACCATTAAACATAAATTGAAAGACAGACAACGTCAGAGCAATCCAAGTCAGTGTCTGAAGGCAGCCTGTTACATCTGAGATTTGGGTGGCTGTATGCATGTTAGCTCTTTGTCTGTTTGCTGTCTGTGTATGAGGAGCAGACTGTGCTTGCCTGCATTACATCACCATCCCATTTATATGACTCATTATGCAGGTGAGACATTGAATCTACTAGGGTCTATATGTATGTGCTGCGGGCTGGCAATAGCATATGATCTGCTGGAATAAGCAGGCCATGCAAATAGGTTCAGGATTGTTTTCATCCAAAATTAATGTGTCAGGTCATGAAATCTTCATCTATCCTGATTCCTACGGGTTACTATATTATGCAGGAAGCCAGAAGTGTTCATATTCCTTTTCATGCATCAAATGAGGTGTTATCAGCTTGAGGAGCATCAAAATATCTCCTCACCTACCATTTGACGTAATAGACCACCACTTCCTGTTTAACACCTTGAGCAGGATGGGTTTCGGTCTTAAATTTCCTCTTTATATAGAGTCGCTGGCAGCTGCCGTCCATACTCATCCTGAAATAGATGGAAATTCTTGATCACACTTTTTGGGATTGTGGGCAGGTGCAGGACATCTGATTTTTGGTCAGTTCCCTGTGTAGGGAGATTGAGCCGCAGATCAATCTTAAGTCTTGATAGGACACTGACGCTTCCAGTCCAAGGTGTTTTCTAGAAAATCCAAGCCAAACTCATGTTTAGGAATGATGTCACACGATGTGGGTACATGGAGGCTAAGGAGAGTTGGAAAGGCCTGTTTTTGATGTAGGCTCATTGTGTCTGTGGCATTTCCTTCATCCTGGATATGTAGTACACAAGATTTAATACATACTGAACACCTGCTACCCCTTACTTTGGTGTATGCACATGTTCTTTGTGTTTGTTATATGTTTTTAATGTTAGTTGAAAAATATACAGTACTGTTCAAAAGTCTTAGGCACCTGTAGGAAAAATGCTATAAAGCGAGGATGGTTCCAAAAATAATGCCATGAATACTTATTAATCAATAAACCTTTTAAAAAGTGCAGTAGACAAAAAAAACCTCAGTCAAATCAATGTTTGGTGGGACCACCCTTTGCCTTTAAAACAGCGTCAATTCTCTTATGCAAACTTGCATGCAGTTTAAGGTAGACGTTGATAGGTTCTTCCAAACATTTTGAAGAACTGGCCACAGTTCTTCTGCAGACTTTGACTGTCTCTGCATGTCCTCCCAGACTGACTTGATCATGTTGAGATCAGGGCTCTGCGGGGACCAGACCATCTGTTGCAGGATTCCTTCTTTTTGCTCAAGATAGTTCTGTATAACTGAGACTGGGTGTTTGAGGTCATTCTCAGGCTGCAGAATGAGTTTGGGACCAATCAGAAACCTCCCTGATGGTAGATAAGAATCTACCTGTACTTCTCAACAGACATTGAAGTTGCATGCCTAAGACTTTTGCACAGTACTGTAGTTAAATATATCTAAGTGGAAGGCATATTTAATGCATAATATTTATAATATAGTATACAATTGGACCTGGATAACGTGCAGAAGAAGTAGGTTCACATGTTGCTGCAGGTTCTGACTCAGTGCTACGTGAAGAAAAAGATTCCGCTGTTGTAGCCCCTGTTCCCATGGCCACAGCACATTTTGCTGTAAGCTTTTTGACAGCTGCCTGTGCATTTCTTTGGCTGTATAAACTGACAGTGTGATCCAACATTTTTGACATGGTAAAGATACTCATCCTCTCCAAAACAGATAATGTTTCTGAGATAGGTTTTCTCATTATTTACAGCAAGATTTACAGCCTTACTGCATGTCAAATTTAACATTGTCACATTTAACGAATGCTTTAATATTCCAATGACCATAGCACAAAAATCATTGGACCTTATGTAAATTAAATGGTTTTGTTGACATAGCATGTGTTTTTTAAAAATAGCAATCTGCAAATATGTATTACTTTAAGAAAGTAATACAGAATAATATGTCATATTCATTTGTTTGTTTCTTTTCTTCTTCCTTCTCATTTCTGATTAGGTTTTTGGGCAGGTTAGAAGCACCTGAGCAAATTAAATAATGAGTTTCTGTTTCCATCTGGTGAAAGTGCTGGTGGAAGCAGAGGCTCCCCTTAGGACCAGTTTGCCAGAGTTCAGTCCTCTTGTCTCTTTCTTCTTTAACTTTGATTCAGCTTAGTGATAGTGATCATGCTCATGTGCACTTTGCCTGGATACATCCTGAGACCTAGTTATGGGCTTAGTAAATGGAGCTGGAACACAAGCTGGGCATTAGACGCAAAAAGCTGGAAGTTGAAAAAGAGGAGCAGATTAAATGTTTGGAGTTGGAACTGGTAAAAAAGATTTAAATGCCTCTACAGTCCATAACCCGCCAGCATCTGATTGAGTCATGGTGTCTGTCCTGCCACTGCCTCTAATTTTGATGTTGTGATGGTGCTTGTGTCAATATCACATCAAGTATGTCTTTGTCATGCCTACATTCAGAGAAATGGAGATATATTTTAACTTTTCTGTATTGAAACACTTTGCAGAATTTCTTTTGTGTCCCAAAAGCTCAGGCAATCATTGATGCATTGTCCCTGTCTGACAGCTCTTACTGTGATAAGTTAAAAGCAGCTGTTTTGCAAGTATATGAGTTGGTGCCAGAAGTGTATAGGCATAAGGTTAGAAAACACAGAAAGAGTCCAACACAGACGCTTGTGGAGTTCACTAGAGAGAACCACTATCTTTCTTTTTCATAAATGGTTATCTGCGTGCAAGATGATAGACTTGGAAGGATTAAAAGCATTGATGTTGTTGGAGGAGTTTAAGAATTGTCTGTCTGAAAATTTAGTGGTGTATTTAAAAGAACAAAACGTTGAAACTGTAGAGGCATCTTCTGTGTTAGCTGATGAGTTTTTGACTCACCAAGAGGCAGCTTTGTAACACCTGCTCGAGTGCGTGTTGCAAAAGACACCCAGAGGAAAAATTCTGGCATCATATCTGAATCTAACTCTAAGGGATGTATTGTCAAGAACTGATACTATTGCCCACGACACTTTTGTTACTTGTACACCTTTTAAACAAAACACATGTAGAATTTCTCCAGCAAAAATGGAACTAATAAAAACGTAGCTGGTTTATTTGCTTGAGAATGGTTTAGTTTAGGACTTTGTTTCAGATGGTGATTGGTGATTCATTGTATTGTGTGTGCTTGTATATGTGTGTATATAGAGAATGGTATCCTCTTTCTATTTGTGTGTTTTGTGAATTAGTGTAGAACAGTGTAGTTAGTTAATTCAATGCAGATACAGTCACGTGATTGTATGGTGAATGACATCATTGATCACATGACTTTTGACAATACGATTAGAGTCTTTGAAACAAGGCTCTGAAGCTTTGGTGTGAAGATAACATCACTTCCTCTCAGTCTCTGGCAGCACCCGCTTGCCCCATCAGTGCTGTCTGCCTGCACCGTGTGCCCGTGCATTCTGTCTACAGCCATTTGACAATTGTGCCCCTTTCACCACTCTCAGCATTGCATTCACTTCTAGCTTACCTATGACTCCATTCCCATTCTTAGTACTGAGTTTGTTTGCTCTGTACATCTGCTGGTCACCTGCTGCTCTCACTGCTCAGCCATCTTTGCTGGCTGTCTCACGTTGACATGGTCCATGGGGCTTAGAGCTCCCGTAGCCCAGACCATGTTATCCTATTTTTCATAATAGACTTTTGTGGTGGTGCAGCAGAGAGCAACTTTCACATGCCCAGTCCCTACCTGGACTAACAGGTACACCTGGTGTGGGCTTCTTCCATGTGCACAAGCAGCAGATACAGCCATTTATGACCCTTTAGATATTAAGGAGAGGCTGCAGTCTCTTGAGGGGGGTGTTTGGTGGTACTGAGACTGAAAAGTATGTTTGAGAGTACAATGTTAGACTACTTGGTTTTCTAGCATTTCAGTGTTTTATGTGTCGTATGCTGGTCATGTTTATTTTGTAAACACTTCACTGTTGTTTGGGTCTCATCAATTGCTTATTAAGAATGGGTATTTTGGCTTCATTTTTTGTGGTGTTAGTAAATACTTATGGGGTGACTAAATACATCTTGCTAGAAATGTATCCATCACTAGTCCAAACCTGGTCATTATATGAACCTGACATACCCGGAGATGCTCAGGTGGATTTTGTTTTCTCTGATTCCAAACAATGTTGTTTCACATTTCACTGTCTGCCTCTTCCTTATTGTTATTTTCCCTTCTTTCTCTTGTGCTGCAGTTGCATTTCTGGTACCTGGTTGCTTCACTCTTCTCAGTGGCTGTGCCACTTTTGTGTCCCAGGCAGCTTCACCAATACAAGTCATATTTCACTTAGGCATTTTCTTAGGTTATTTTTTTGTAAACATGCAATTTTGGTTTAATTGTAGGTTGCAAAACATGATTTTTAAAAGCTTAACACATTATGCTATACAGAAAACAGGGTCAAAATGGCCCCATACCAGTATTCTGAAGTATAAGCATATCTGGAGGGGCAAAGCACAAACTTTTACCATTTCAAAGACACACAAAAAATAAGGCCCTGGGGTCACTTAGATCCCACCCAGGTTTTCTAATAGTTAACCATCCCTGTCGCCCACCAACCTGACTGCAACTCATTTCCAATCTCCCACTTGGCTCCCATTGTGGCTAACACATGTAAGTATCTATTAGTCTCATAAAGCCTGCCACTTTTGCAAAAGATTCTGAGAAGTCTACTGCCTTCTCAGTTATGACTTCAGCTTCTGCCCTACCTAACTGGCCCAGTAATTTGATTGATGCCATAGTTCTTGCTAGTGACATTTGGCTCCCCTCCAATTCACCATCATTCACCGCAGTCATTTGATCCAAGCTTTTTGTTCCATTTGAGCGGTGCCGCAAATCGTACCTGTGTGGTACCTAGTTTTCTGCCATGTGAGTGTCAACTCATGGCATAGTACCCACTGATTTCAGGATAGACTCTAGATACAGGTTCACTGACTCATGCCACTGGCTCTCAGTTTTCACCTCTTACCAATGCTCCTAATTTCGCACATCCGCACTGCTGACTGTGCCCATGTCAGGGGCTCACCTTTGATTCATGCTAGCCACAGGGGCTCCTGTTTGTATGCAATCTCCCTCCAACCTGTGCTTATCCCCAGATGTCCCAATAGTTTCATGCATTCCTGCTACCGACATGCCAGAGTCACTGCCTTGGCTTGTGTCCCTTCTACAGTCAGTCTTGCAATGCCTTTGGAACATGCTACAGACTCCTCACTGCTAGTTCCTGCTACACAGGGAACTCACCTGCCATCCATCCAAAATCTATCCATCCAACCCCTGAAATGGTGGCAGGGCAGTATTTCAGATACTGAGATAACAGTCAATTAAAAATGTATGAAAAACCTAAGGTATTGCTTAAGTATTAAGGCATTATTACCTCATCTAATAACAGAAAGAAAAAAGTTTTTGTATGAATGTTTTAATTGGACGTTTACCTCAAGAAAATGCGGAGGAAAAGCAAGATTGAGATTTGGGTTCTTGGCCATTGACAGCATAAACTTTTAGCTTGATTTCTGACATGCTACACAGTTTTGTTAAAATGCATAAATTTGTAATAATACAGTAACAAAATCATCAGAGTTTTCAAAGGTCTATGATAGACTAAGATCAAAGACAGAAGATGTTGAAAGTTTTGGAGATTTGTTCATGTTTATTTTTTTATGTCATTTAATTTGGCTTTTTTTTGGCTCAAAAAAATTGGGACAGAGTCATGTTTACCACTGTGTTACATCACCTTTCCTTTTTAATTACACTTTTTAATCATTTGGGAACTGAGGATGCTAAATGTTGCAGTTCTGCAAGTGGAATTTTTGCTCATTCTTGCTTGACACAAGACTTCAGCTGCTCAACAGTTCATAGTCGCCATTGTCTGATTCTCCTCTTTATGATGTGCCATATATTTTCAATAGGAGACAGTTCTGGACTGCAGGCAGGCCAGTCAAGCACATGCACTCTGTGTCTACGAAGCCACACTGTTGTAGCACGTGCAGAATGAGGCCTGGCATTGTCTTGCTGAAATAACCATAAACTTCCCGGGAAAAGACGTCACCTTGATGGCATCATATGTCTCTCTAAAATCCCAATATACGTCTCCACATCAATGGTACCTTCACACGCATTCAAGTCACCCTTGTTGTGGCCACTGACGCACCCCCATACCATGACAGATGTTGGCTTTTGCACCTTATGCTGATAAGTCTGGACGGTCCCTTTCATCTTTGGTACAGAGAACTCAACATCCATTTTTCCCAAAAAACAAGCTGAAACGTGAACTCATCTGACCACAGCATACGTTTCCACTGTCTTTCGGATCATCTGAAATGAGCTTGGGCCCAGAGAATTCAGCATATGATGTACGGCTTTCTCCTTGTGTAAGAAAGTTTCAAGTTGCATTTCTTGATGCAGCAGTATACTGTGTTAAGTGACAACAGTTTTCCGAAGTACTCCCGAGCCCATGTGGCTATATTTATCACAGTAGCATGACGGTTTCTCATGCAATGCCATCTGAGGGCTCGAAGGTCATGCACATTCAACAGTGGTTTCTGGCCTTGCCCTACACAGACCGAGATTTCTTCGGATTCCCTGAATCTTTTCACAATATTATGTACAGTAGATGGTGAAAGACCTAAATTCTGTGCAATCTTGCATTGTGAAATTTTTTTTTAACTGTTTGACAATTCTCTAATGAAGTTTGGCACAAAGTGGTGACCCACGACCCATCTTTGCTTGCAAAAACTGACCCTTTGGTGGATGCTCCTTTTACACCCAATCATGATACCCTCACTTGTTACCAATTCACCTGCTTATTGTAGAATGTTTCAAAATGGTGTAAAGTGAATATCCGATGAACTTTTCATTCTTATTTTGCCCCATCCCAACTTTTTTGACTTTTTTGCATGCATCAAATTCAAAATTTGTTTATATTTACAAAATACAATCAAGTTGGTCAATTAAAACATTAAAAGTCATTTCTTTGTAATTTTGTCAATTAAATAAAGGTTCAAGAGAATTAACAAATCACAGATTATGCTTTTATTGCATTTTAAAAAATGTTCCAACTTTTCCAGAAATGGGGTTTGTAAAATTTTTAAATATTTACAATCAAAAGTGAAGTTTCAGTTCTATTAAATGTGAAACAAAGAATGGTGAATGTTACCATGTTTGCAAATCAGCTTTACACTGATGTGAACAAGTGCATGAGTGGTGTTAGTATGTGTGTCACAGCAAAAGAAAAACCAAGTGTCTTTAAGGATCTCAAAAATGGCTTAATTGTGTTTCAACTAAATTTTGTACCTTTACTGACTAGCAAGTGTTACAAAACCTAGTATATTGAATAGGGGTTGAGTATTTATGATATGGATCAACTAAAAAAAATTACATGCTATTTAGGAATTTAAAATATTACATGTATTACTTTGAGCATGTTACACAAGTGACATAAATGTAGTTTTAAAAAAATAATTTGTAAATAATTACAGTCTTCAGAGGGGTTGAATATTTTTGGCTGCAACTGTCAGGATTTGATGATGCTGACACAATAAAAGTGAAGATGAAAAAGTATCTCAATGCCAGATATGTTTTCAGATGTGGCAGGAATGTAGTGACAGCCATATATTATCTTCAAGGGACTACTTTGAAAGAGACTGTTAGTGTTTGACTGATAAAAGTCTTAATCAAAAGGTCAACATTTTTATCATCCCTTGTGTGTGTGTGTGTGTGTGTGTGTGTGTGTGTGTGTGTGTATAGACACTGCCAATAATTATTCAAACATTTTGCAGCGGCCATCTCAGTTTATGGATTTGAACCCTACTGAAAACCTGTGGTTTGAATTGAAGAGATCAGTACACACAAGCACAGCTCTTATAATATATAGGAACTTGAAATGTTATGAATGGAGGAGTGGTCCAAGATCCCTCTACAGGTGGTCTCCAGTGGTGTTATATATTGCAAGAAGAGGGTCAGTGCTGTTATGCTCTACAGGGGTGACTTTACCAAATATTAATTGCGGAGGTGCCATTAATTTTGAAACCTGTTTTCCGGAAAAAAAAAAGTGATACACAATAAAATGTTTTGTGTTTACAAAATTATTGTGTTAAAGGGAGATGGCTTCTCCATTTGAGTCCACTGATGCGCACGCGCTCGCGCACAAATAATTGCGCGTGCAAATGTATACATATGTGTGCGTTTTATTTATTTATCATCTAAAAATGTGTGCACTGTGATCTCAGTTAATAACGAATATGCAATATGCATTCGTTTAGTCAGATACCGCCGCGCCCTCTGACAGAGACATAAAACATAACCTCCCCTTTCTGCACGTCACTTTAAAACCCTCCTGACAGCGCGTGCCTGGGTCATATGACTGAACAGACCCGGGGCAACATGGCGTCTCGTACACAGTGAGTTGTGGTTGTGAAGCCTAGTATTTCAGTTGGGTTCGCGATCAACCGCTTTTGGTGCGTCGCAGATAGTGTAGAAGTATGTGTGTTCAGTAGAGAAATAGTACCCGTATTCTGTATAAGAAGTTGACAATGAACGTGTAGCTGAAGAGTGTACCTAGCTATGGACGAGTTTATCACGTGCGAAATAGCTGTGGTGCATCATTCTAAGTGTATTTTAATTGCTGCTTCTTGCGTGAAATAGGAAGTTGTCTTTTTTTCAGTGTACATTTTTTGGTCTTAATAGAGTTTAGTTCTTCTAAGTAGTCGTTTTGGGGAAGTTCTCTGACTTAAGGAAGTCGTGAGATGTTTTGGGGAAAAAGCCAACTGTTTATCCACAGTTTGGAGCAGAAAGCCTTTTGATTGCAACGCTGTTCAATAACTGCTTATTAAATATTTGCTGTGACGCCATGAATCTCTGTGAAAATACGTACGCAGATGACATTTTTACCTATTTTTAAAGACTAGTAATTTTTTTTCAGTTTCGTTGGGACGTGGCAGTAAGGTTTCCAACATGTTGGACTATAGAGCGTCGCTAGATCTCAACTGATTTTTAAACGTGTATATTTTGAAGAGTCGGGTTCCATTGTAATATTACTTTGTTGATTATCTGCAACACAAGAAACCAGATAACCTTTGAGCTGCCTATCATTTTAATAGGTTTAAAGGCTACCTTTAAGCTATATCATTATATTACTGTTTTCTGCTGTATCTCTCCTGGCCATGGATGCAGTGTATTACACAATTTTCGATAAACTGCCGTATTTACATTGTGTTGCTTAAGTGACTTATGGTACTCTTGGACTGTGGAACTATGTTCCTTCTAGAATATTTTAGTCTTCAGGTATACTTTGTGATATGAAATAATAAAAATATTTTTTATTTAGAGATTCGGAAGAGTAGTTGGACAGATGAATATCCTGACATTGATGTGGTTAATTACAGAAGATATTCTTGGTGATCATTAGTAATTTGATGGTAAAAGTTTGGTGTTTTCTTGAGTCTGTAGCCGTGTGAGCTGTCTCATCTCATTTATTTGACTTTTGACCATTTGGCAGAAAACAAATAGCATTGCACAGCACTTTCAAAGGTTTAAGTCTGGAATTACAGCAAGACCTTTGGTCCTTGGTGATAAATGATCTTGCTGTAATATCTGCTGAACAACTATAAAAACATGCACACTACAAAAAAGTTTATGGAGACTAAAATGTTAGGTGTCTCTCTTCTTACTGCAAAAACAGCAACACTAGGTTACAGAAAAATACAGAAAAGCCATTAACTATTGCTAAGCATCCAAAAGTGATCAAGAACCACTGTCCAAAAGAGTACATAGTACTAATGAAAGTGAATTCATTGATTCAGCCATCCTTATATAGAAAGGGAAGACTGAATATAGACTGCAACAAGAGATTGTTTTTTTTTTTTAACTTTTAATAATTTAAGAGCAAAGAAACTAACACAGGTCCTTATTAAACTTCAGTACAATGTTAAACAGACTACCAAGTTTCAGTTAAAGACGTTAAAAAGTCCTCCCTACCTTTAGGTACAATGGCATGTGATAAATTAACAAAAAATTCAGTTTTACTTTAAAACAATCATAGTCTCAGTTTGTTCCATGCAGCGAGAGAGGGAAATCAGAATACAAAAAAGCAAAGCAAAAATATACACAAGACCTGAAATAACCCCCCCAGAGAAGAGAAGAGCTGTTCAGCCGCTAAATATATTAATGACTGATAGGCAAGGAGGATGCTACTGACGCCTAACAAAATATCCATGCTTAGACTGTGCCTGCTTGATTATTTCTGAAGAGAGCACACGTTGATGTGCTATTGACAATGTTGAGGAAGGTGTCATGCGACTTGCTGTCTCCTTACAGACCTGTGTACTGGCTGGGGAAGAACACGCTGCAGGTATCAGCAGCACTATTTTCTGAGAATCGACGGCGTCTTTGTAAGGCCCTGAAGACCAAGGCCAGTCTGCTGCCCAAGTCGGTGGTGCTACTGCAGGGGGGTGAACAGCGCCAAAGATACTGCACTGACACTGACATCTTGTTCCGGCAGGTACGGCTACTCTGCACCAAAACACCTGCTTGCTCATTGTGTTCTTTTTTTAAATCTTAACAATACAAATATAAATCAAAAAGGAATATTATACAAACAGAACAAATGCTAGGAGAACAAAAAAAACAGACTACCGAAAAACTTCAAATATCTGTAAAGCTTTACAGTAGCCGGATATCAAGATAGTGCTTGAAAACAGCAATAAAAAAAGTTTTTAGCCATTAAATGTAGTTTGAATTTCAAATTTTGCAAGCAGAACAAGCAGACTAATCTGAAAAGTATGCCGGACCACATCAAGTCACTACACAGGGGATGGTTAATGAATCTATGTAGGCCGTTCAAGAACCGCTGTTTAAACGACTATAATTTCATAATAGTAAAAATAGTGAACTACTTGGAGATGAAGTTTGGGATAAAAATTGCATGTAGAATGTGGACATTTTAGAACTTGCATGATCCAGTTCATTTTAAGGTTGTTGTTTAAGGAGGAGATGTTAAGAAATTTGAGACCATCACACTACTCAGTGTTCATAATCACAGAATTTTTTACATAGTAGGTTTTGTTGTTACATATGAATGTAAGGACCATTTTATCAATTACCTTGTATCCTGAGGTATCAACATGAAAAGCTGCATAGTTAAGTCTGGAGATAATTCTGGCCTTACCAAGCAGAGTTCTGCCTCTCAAGGTTGAATTTCACTGCATCCACAAATTGAATCTTTCCTGTGCTTTTTTAGTAATAGGGTTAAATTGTATCTCATATTATAACAGTATGACATATATGTGAACATTGATCTGAAACAGTACCCAGCTATTTATCCACAGATTTTAGTGGGACACTACTTCCTAACATTTCCTTTATCTATATTTAGATAAACTGCATGCAGAAATAAGTAGGAGGAAACCTTGTCTTGAACCCTTGAACATAGATCAGATTGTGGGGAAGTATCAAATTTCAACTTAGTTGAATAGTAAATAAATTAAATGCAAATTCTTTTTGAATTTTGAAAACAAAATTATTAAACTCTGTAATAGTTGAAGGGAGAAGTTCAAACCTTACCAGAGGTATTTCTTGGGTAGTCTGCTTTACACACTATTTGAAGACTGAGCGAGAATGTTTTTTTGTTGCAATTTCAGATAGAATTGAAAGAGGCTGAGTTTCCAGAGTAGTCGGATTTATACAGATTACTGCAAAAATTAGCATATGAAGAAGCTTGGTTTGATCATTAATAATTCTGCCGTCAGTATTTCCAGTGTCCATAGCTGAGCACTTAAGACTAACTTTCTTTAACCTAAATATGCAGAGTTCATCTCAATCTACCTAGGTCTAGATCTTAGAAAGGCACCATGTGCTCTAGTTTTGGACTTTTTGTTCAATTTGTAGTTCAGTGAGTGTGTCATCTTCAAAGTGGTGTTCAACTGATTTTTTAGAGAGCACTACCATTTTAGACAGTGTGAGCACTTCTTAATCACAAGGTAAGAACATCAAGTAGAATCTATTTAGGGTTAGTAATTTGTTGCACATAAAATTTTAGCTTGCTACAATTCATCTGTGCATGATCAGATCTCCAGTGACAAGACATCTGAATGACCAGATATTTCAGTGCAAAACAAACATTTTTTATATATCTTCCAGAATTTAATAAGAGACATATGAAAGAAAATGGTTAGTTGATGATATGAAACAAATTGTTTTTAAAAAATCAATGTGAAAGTCAATGCACTATGCCAGTGGTGGCTCTACTGAGAAATGGAAACAAAATGCATGGGTTAGCAACTAATGACATAATGAAACTAGGGAATTTTATGCCAGAACATGAGATTCATGGTTCAATGTTGGTTATGCTGGATACACGGAGGGAAAGAGATGAATCAATCTGCTTGCTCACCCCCATGTGTTCTGCAGGAGTCCTTCTTCCACTGGGCCTTTGGGGTGATAGAGGCAGACTGCTATGGAGCCATTGATGTGGACACTGGAAAGTCTATCCTCTTTGTTCCAAAGATGCCAGAGAGCTATGCCACTTGGATGGGGAAGTATGTTTTTCTTCAAGTTTAGGGTTGAATAAGCAAGCTTCTCCTACACAGTGTGATGGATTTGGTTTATATTTTTCAGGAGTTAGGGTGTCTCTCCTAGGCTCTGTCCATAACAGTGTTGTTACATAATAACAATACTCTAAAATGGGGAGGGGGGAATCATCAGTCTGCCCACAGTACACCATAATCACAAAGCAAAAAGTTTTCTACAATGCTTTGTAAATGTATTTAAGAAAAAATTAAATATCACATTTACAAAAGTACTGACACCTTTTGCTGTGACACTTTTGAAATTGACCTGAGGTACAGCCCATTTCCAAACATCATCCTTGAGATATTGCTACAACTTGATATAAATTGATCTGTGGTAAATTCACTTAAATTTAGTGGGCATAATTTGGAAAGGTACACATCTGCCTATATAAGGCCCCACAGTTGATACTGCTTGGCAAAGCAAAAACCAGGTCACAAGGACAAAGGAATTGTTTCTAGACCTCCTAGACAGGATTGCATTTAGGCACAGAGATGAGGAAGGGTATGCAAAACTTTCTGCAGCTTTGAAGGTGTCGAAAAACATGGTGCCTTACACCATTCATGAATAGAAGAACTTCAGAACCTTTGTGAGTCTTTCTCAAGCTGGCCACCCAGCCAAACTGACCAAAGGGGGGGGGGGGGGTGCTTTAGTGTGGGGAAGTGGCCAAGAAAGCAAAGTTCACTCTGACAGAAATCCAGAGGTTCTCTATCAAGATGGAAGAACAACTATTTTTACGGCACTCCCCACTTAGGCCTTTTTGGTAGAGTGAACAGGTGGAAGCCAAAAGACATATGATGGAGTTTGCCAAAAGGCACCCGAAGGACTCTCGGTCCATAGGAAAAAAAACTATGGTCTGATGAAAACAAGAGTGTACTATTTTGCTTGAATGGTAAGCATTACTTTTGGAGGAAACCAGGCACCACGCATCACCTGGCCATTACCTTCCGTACGGTGAGGTATAGTTGTGGCAGCATAATAATGTGGGATTTCCTTTTTAGCAGTAGCGACTGGGAGACTTGTCAGGATTAACAGAAAGATGAAAAGATCAAACTTCAGATAGATCATTCAAGAAAACCTTGAGTACTCAGGACCTAAGGTGAAGGTTCAACTTCCACCTTCTAATGACCCGAAGCACACAGGCAACGTAATGCAGGAGTGACCCAATCAACTTGACCATCTCTGGAGAGACTTGAAAATGGTACCCTGAAGCTCCTCATTCAACCTGACAGATCTTGAAAGGTTCTGCCGAGAAAAATGGGAGAAGGTCCTCAAATCAAGGTGTGCAAAGCTTGTAGCATCATCCCCAAGAAGACTTGAGGTTGTAATTACTGCTAAGGGTGCTTTAAAAAAGTAGAGCAAGGGAGTAAAGGCTCTCAATACTTGGGTACATGTAATATTTACTAAAATTTGTAGAATCCTGTTTTTTTTTTTTGACTGGTGTGCTGTGTGCAGACTGATTAAAAAATGAATTCAGTCCATTTTAGAGTACAACTGTTACGTAACAAAATATGGAAAGTGTGGTCTAAATATGTTCTGAATGAACTTTACATTCACTGGCCAATTATTGGGAACAGCTGTATACCTGATCGTTCATTCAATCATGTGGCAGCAGCACACACAAATCACACTGACATGGGTCATGAGCTTAAGGGAATGTTTGCATCAAGCTTCAAAATGAGTAAAAGATATAAGGGACTTTGATTTTGGCATGGTTGTTGTTGCCAGACGGAGTAGTTTTCAGAAATTGCTGCTCCTGGGATTTTCACACTCCACAGTCTCCAGAGTCTACAGCGAATAGTGGAGGGGGGGACATTCAGTGAGTAGCAGTTTTGTGGGCTGTAGCTGATGAGAGAGGTCAGAGGAGAATGGTCTAACCTCTCTGTACAACAGTGGTGGACAGAAATGCATCTTTGAACATGTGACACTTTGAAACTTTAGTCAATTGGGCTACAACAGCACAAGACCATGTCAGGCTCAGCTCCTGTCAGCCAAGAACAGGGAACTGAGGCTACAGTAGACACTGGCTCACCCAAACTGGACAGGTGAAGACAGGAAAAATGTTGCCTGGTCTGATGAATATCGATTTTTGCTGCAACATGCAGATGATAGGGCAGAATTTAGCATAAACAACATGAAGCCCTTGTCCAGACCATCAGCTCAATATCCTTAAAAATGTCACTGGAATTCATAGTATGAGAAACTGGTGAAATAATGAGTGCCTGTACCAAACAAAAGACTAGAATAATTTTCAACATACTTTGGCTTTGAACACTTGTCATAAGCCCCAGTGCCATAAACAAAGAGTGATAGATTAAGACCTGCATCAAAAACTGAAGGATGTACCTTTGTGCCACATGGCACCACAGGAAGAGAATCCTTCAGTTTCACTAAATTTGTATATGTTTGTATTTTGCGTATAACACAAAAACTTTATAGGATATCGCAAAATGGTTGTCAATTTCACATTAAGCACAGCTGATTCCAAAGGAATCACATTTTATGCGGCAGGAAAATTCTTTTATCTGATGGTTATTGATTAGTACACCTATCCTCCAGTTTACATTTGTGATCCATTCCTGTAAAACAGACTTTTATCAAAAAAATTAAAATGCCTGTAAAAAAGTATCTCCCCCTTGGACTTTTTCATGTTTTGTTGATTTACAACATTGAATCACAGTGGGTTTATTTAAACTTTGTCACTAATATTAAGGAAAATGGTCTTAGATGTCAAAGGGAAAACAACTCTACAAAATTTATTACATTTATTAAACACAAAGTGAACATTCACCCTCTTTACTATTATACACTTGAATCATCACTTGTGCAGCCAATTGGTTTAAAAAGTTACCAAATTAGTTAGAGATCACTTGTGTGCATTCAAGGTGCTTCAAGTGATTGTAGCATAAATACACTTGTGTCTGGAAGGTCCAGCTGTGGGTGAGTCAGTTTCCTGGCAAAAACTTGGGTATGAAGACAAAGGAACAACTCTGGTGCTGGGGTTATTGAAAAAGTTAAGGGATGGATACAGGAAAAATTCCAAGTCATTGAATATCCTTTGGAGTGCAGTTACTTCGGTCATTTAAAAATGGAAAGAGTATGGCACAGCTCTAATTCTACATAGAGCAGGCAGTTTTCAAAAACTGAGTAACTGTGCAAGAAGGGAACTAATAAGGGAGTCCACTGAGAGGCACATGGCCATTCTGAAAGTGTTACAACCTTCCATGGTTGAGATGGGAGAAATTGTTGCCCAAGAGTGCCATAGAGAAAGCCACCATCGGAAAAATTTCACAACATCTTCAGTAAAGTTTCTCAGAAAATTTGATGGCTTTATCATAGTAAACACTACACTGTAAGCCAAACACCGCACATCATCAGAAACACACCATTCCCACTATCAATCCTGGTGGAGACAGGATGACACCGTAGAGATGCTTCTTTGCAGCAGGCCCTGGAAGTATGGTAGAGGGGAGATGATAAAATGAATGTGGCTAACTACAGGAAATCCTGGAGGAAAACCTACTGCAGTCTGCAAGAGAACTGCACCTTGGGAAAGATTCTTTTCTCAGCAAGACAATAACCCCAAACATGAAGCCAAATTTACACAGGACTTGCTTTAAAACAACAATGTTAATGTCCTATAGTGGCCAAGTCAGAGTCCAGACCTCAATCCAACTGAGAATTTGTGGCTGGACTTGAATATAGCTGTTCATTCAAAGTCTCCATACAAATTGATAGGACTTGTGCAATTGTACAAAGAAGAATGGGGTAAAATTGTCATGTAAATACACCAAATAGGCTGCAGTTGCTGCTGAAAGTGTCTAAATATTGACTTAAAGATGATGAATACTTAGGCAATCAATTATTTTTTGTTCAATAATTATAATAAATTATAATAAACTTAGACCAATTTGTAGAGATTTCTTTTCATTTTCACTTTGACACTTGAGTCTTTTTCTGATGATCAGTATCAGAAAGTGATTCAATGTACAAAAAAAGAAAAAGTCCAAGGGGGTGATTACTTTTTACTGGCACTGTCAATAGGTAAATTATAATTTGTTTCAACACCCCCCCAAAAAGAAATTCTGTCACGTACACACAGACACTGCATTCATTTCATTTCACATCTGCAGTTTATATTGCATTTTACATAACTAACTCCAAAGATCTGAAAACTTTGCAAAAGCAGCACTATGACATCTCCTGTGGAGTAACGCAGTATCCCTTAACCCAGCATGACTACATACACAAACGGGCTGCGTGCAGACATAACAAAAATTCCAATCAATATCCCAAAATATCGCTAAAATGCTGTAAAACTCCTGTACAATAAACTCTCTCCATTTCTGCTTGTACAAAAATTAACATTTAGCAGTGACATTTGGACAAAAAGCTACAATAGATCCCCCTCACTCAAGCTCAGCAGGCTATTCAACATTTCAGACCTTGTGACAAGTTTTCAGATCTTAGATGATGTAATATATTGTGCAGTGTGAGTGCTGGTACAGCAACGGACCAGAAGCCATGGGTACCCAGCAGGGATGATACAAGCAAAATACATAATGCATTTCAAAATAATAAATTACAGATTTTTGAGGTTTTTTACATTTTTTAGCTGGAAAATACTAAAATCTATACTTTTGGATGTTTTTGTATGAAAACTTTTATTTAAAGATGATTATGTATACATGATTAGCCTAATAAATGTTATATGGGGAACTACAAATGTAAACCGAATTTTAGGGATTAAAAAAACAGGCATTCTGTTGAGAGGACAAAAATAGGGAGGATGTGAAGGTGAAAAAGTGAGACTGAGATAGGTGTATTTAGCTGACAACTTTGTCCAGGTTGGCCTGAAATACTATGTATGCTATTGTAAGCACCATGCAACCATTCACACATTTACACAGTATAACAGACACATATAGACAATTAATGGGCAATTTAGTCATCAGCTCACCTGAAATGTATTTATTTGGACTACTGAAGGGAGCTAAATCACCTGAATGAAATCCACATGAACCTGACACGGAAAACAGTCTGAGCTCAAACTGCGCTGGATTACAATCAGCCTAGGAATGCATATTTTTACATTGCGAGAAGCACCAGTGCTACACATTGAATCACTGCACTACCCACTGAAAATGATTAAAAAGCTTATAAGAACTTATGCTGTATGAAATTGATTATTGATTTAATAAAGAAAGTGATAAAGTCTTTTCCATTAAAGATTTTTCAATGTGTATCTTTTCAGGATCCATCCTCGGGAACACTTCAAGGAGAAGTATATGGTGGATGGAGTGCAGTACTCTTCTGATGTAAGTGTGTAAGTTGGTGTTAACATTCTGTATACTTTTGCAAATACTGTACCCAACCCAAAAGCCTCGTGACAGGTTAATGTTTGAGTGTGAAAATTCACAATAAACCGACTGATTTGAAAAATACGTGTAAGTATAATTTGTAATCCAGGCAATGCCAATAACTTTTCAAGGGGTTTGCATACTTTTGCAATTGTCCTACACAATGCTGTCCTTTGTAGTATAACCTGTTTTAGCTGCTGTTGCTAGCAGTATTTTTCTGTACATAGAGTGCCCAGGAGAGGTGGGCAGCCATTGATACTTGAACCTGCAGAGGTTTATTTTTCTTCCTTTCCTCCTGGTTGGGAGTTTTTTGTTTTCCTTTTCCCAGTTGTTTGTAGATTTACTGTATTGCGCTTATACCCTGTATAGTTGCTCTCGTTAACATATAGCCTCTGTCTGCACCTTTACTATATACTTATTATCTGTTCTGTTATCCTAATTTGCTGTTCAGTGCTCTGAATCATGGTGTGAGAATAAGTGCTCTATAAAAATAGATTCAATTGAATTGAACTGAACTTACCCTGAAAGACTTAAAACTGTTACTTTACCAAATATTAATGTTTGGGGTTTGAATCCTCATACCAGCAGCAAATTTCGGTTTTCATTTTCTTTAAAATATCTGCAAGCAAGTAACTTTTATCCTGGGGGTACATGATGACATCTGAATCATATCATATCAGCCAATAATTGTTTCACTTAATTTTAACGGCATCAGCTGATGCTTAGATTTGACCAATAATTCCGATGTTTGATGAGCTAGTCATTGTGTACATACAACACATACGTACACACAGTATAAAAGTTTCTCTGGTGTGGAAGGTTTTCAAAGTGAGAGTGACAAAAAAATATGCCTTTTTGATGCTTACAAACTTAATGTTGACAGTGAGATTGTTCAGTGAGGCTCCTAATATGGTCAACGAAAAGAGAAACAATTTCTTAAAACAAGGCAGAGATGTGCTTGTTTATTAAGAAAAAACATGCCCCTATTGCCAAAATATAAAACAATGCACTAATAGAAAAATTATGTAGTGCTATTTTTTTAATTGTTGTATTGTTTTAAACATTTTTTTCAATTTTCGTTATTTAATTTTTTCCCCCATCAAAAATAAAGAGAAAAGTATTACGCAACGTTTAAGGCTGCAAAGCCATTCAATATTTAAGGATCATTTAGCCACCCAAACTTGGTTTAGCAGATGCCGTTTATTTTATTGATTGTACATGGTCTCTAAAACTGAAATGTTTATACAGACAAATTTTGCGTTAGTCTATAATTTTTATCCAGCAAAATCCAGTCCCATTTTTCTCTATATTTTATAAATGTGTATATCAGTATCAATATTGACATATAAATTATAAATATACATATAAATTATCAGATATCATCATCTGCAGAGAATTCTATGTTACACACCTGGATAGTATTTGCTTGCAGCAATTAAGGGTAGTGACCTTGACCAAAGTTACTACTATGTGATTAGCCTGGTTGAAATTGCCAGTGACAGGGAAAGACTGTCTGGTGTACATGTTGCTGCAGGTTAATTGTGCAAAAAAGTTTGTTGAATGGATCTTTGATGTTAGCACTTGATAGAACATACACAAACAGGAGCAACATGATACAAATAGTGAGATAGGTATTTGAATATTAGAAGGTCAGCTGCCAACAGACAGTGATAGGAAAAAAGCAGTGTTTGTGCACCAAACTTTGTTAATGTAGATACACGAGACACACGCTTTCACTTTCCCCACTATGATGTTTCTGATCTCACAAAACATAAAAAGGTTGTCTAGATTGATCACTAGCTTGGGGATGTCTCCATGAAGCCATCTTTCCATAAGGATGAGAACACAACAGTCCCTCATTCCTTGCTGGGTAGCACATCATAGTCTGAGTAGGTCCAGTTTAGTGTCCAGTGAGCAAACGTTAGCTAGGAGATTAGATAAAATTGCTGGTCTTGCGTGATTGTTTCTTTGTCTGGTTTACACCCTGTATCTGCGTACTGCATTTCTACTTCCTCTCATACTCTTAGTGCTGTTTTCTTGAACAAATATCGCAGTCAGGGGACACCATGGTTGTGGAGCAGATAACACCATGCTTACAGAGTTGTGATGCAAGTGGCATGTAGAACAGAGATTTCCACTTCTAAAGCAAATAAATACAGTTATCTTACCAGCTGTAGGACATGTCTTTACATCTATGTGGTAAATGTAGAGAAAAATAATGAAAAAATTAAAGACAATACTAGAAATACAGAAAAAAAATGTGGACTATTACGGTCAAGGGAAGCTGCTGTGTGCTAATGTGCCACCATGTTGGGGAAAAGGAAAAGGGTAAATATTAAATGTCAAAGGCAAGAACAACAGTACGAGATAAATATGAGCTAAACTGTCAAATTCAGCCAAATACTGTGTGGCCCTCCATTACTTTATAATAGTACATTATTCATTAAAAGTTAAATCTGGTTTTTTACTCCAGGTTGTAAAAACACTGAAGTAAAAGACACCTTCTCGAAGTCTTCAGTGCTCCACATTCTTTGGAATGAAGTCACAACAGTACAGCTGCTCTTTCCTTGAATTCCTGTGTAGTTTTATTTTGATGGGGTGAGGGTACAATGCTTTATAAAAGAGGCTGCTGAGAATTCCTGTCAGCTGTACTCTAGTAGGTGTTTTTCTGCCATGTGCTTCATGCGATCCTTGCATCATGTAGTAAAATGTCATCTCAATGGCCTATAACATGCTTTGGCTGGTCCTGGAACCATGGGGCTGCATGGACCATGCCCTGTGACTACAGAGCAGTCCAAGCTGGTTGTCCAAATGTGCATTTGACTTGTTACCCAGGAGTGACATGACCTTTGTAATGAAAAATACTCTTCAAGGCACCAGTTTTCACAGATACAATCCATATTTTGGAAGTGAGTGCAGAACTGGAAAAATTTAGGGCAGCACACTCAGCAGTCTTTCAATCCAATTTAAATCCTGGTCTGTCAGGAATGCAAAAGCAGATGTTCTTGTATTTTTTTCTGTTGCAGTGAGGGCCTGTTTAAGTAACAGCATTTCCTAAGGTTTAGAAGGTTGTGTGTAACATGATACCTCCTAACCAAATAATCTTTTTTACCCTTAAAAACTTCCTACCTCAAAGCTGTCAGGCTGCTGAACTCTGTCATCTCAGGCCTCATCATGTCCACCATCAATGCTGACCTCCTCTACCTATACCTACTGTCATCCACCAATTGTATGTTTTTCATGCTTATGCATATGTGTGTCTGGTCATCTTTGTGTCCATTTTATATTTATGTATTATTATTTTTATAATCTATATATCTATACTTATTTGTACTACTGCACTTTTTCCCCTTTTACCTTGATTTATCCATATTGTCTTTTCATTATCATTCTTTAAATTTTTGTCAATCTTCTGACTTCTTCCCCAACTTCTGTGCAATGTGAACCCAAGAATCTTTATTTATGCTCGACACTCGACAATAAATGATTTTTCATTCTTGATAAATCATAATCAGCAAAAACTTAATAATAGAAATGTCTTTTATTGTCTAGATGGTTCAAGTGTAAATTCCAAATGAAGCTCCAAACTTTGAGTAACATTAAAATTATAATAAGTTGGGAAAAAAGTAATCCCTCAGTATCCAAGGTCTTTATATCGAAATTTTCACTATAAAGGCTCTTGAAAATGAATAAAAAATGAATTCCATACAGTACAGTTCTGTACTGTCTTCTCTTTCTTCTTCTTCAAGAGATGAGTGTCCAATAAAAGTTGTTTGCCTTGTTTCTTTAAATTATATACAAATTTTTAAAACCCCTTTTAAAAAATAAACCTATTTAAATGCCAGTGGTGACACTAACATCTGAAATGTCCGGTACAGTACATACTGTATGCATTCATAAACATGTAAATTAATGACGTGACAAGTGTTTTATAATTTAGCAACTGGTGTGTATTGTATTTTATCATGCTGAAATCATTTGATATAATTAAAAATAAGCATTTGGTATCGGATTTTCAGGGACAAATTGGATTCGCATATCAAGGGATTACCGTACACTGTCTTCACAAACTCTTGTTCACTTCCAGTTCAGCATGGCATGATTTATCATTGTCTTTTTTATCAGGAACCACATTTTGATAAAGTTAAGGTTCCTCTATTTTTTTAGTGCCTATTAATTTTACAAATTTAATTTTACAAATTTACAATTTTTAGATTTTAATGCTGCTTACCTTTAAAGGGAGTCATTCATCACTCTTTGTATTTGTTGCCAGATGAATTCCCATGAATTCCCCCAGATACATTGTATTCAGAAATTATTCAAACGTCTTCACTTTTTTCAAATTTTTTTATGTTGCAGTGTTATGCTAAAATTGTTCTGCACTCAATACCCCATAATATCAAAGTGAAAACAGGATTTTAAAATGTTTTGCAAATGTATTAAAAATAGAAAAACCTGAAATATCACATTGACATAGTATTCAGACCCTTTGCTATGACACTTGAAATTTAGATTAGGTGCATTCTACTTCTCTTAATCAGCTTTGAGATGTTTCTACACCTTGGTTGGAGTTCACCTGTGCTAAATTCATTTGATTGGAGATGAATTGGAAAGCCACACACCTGTCTATATAAGGTCTCACAGCTGACAATGCATATCAAGAGCAAAAATGAAGCCATGAGGTCAAAGAAACTTCCTGCAGAGCTCAGAGACAGGATTGTTTCAAGGCACAGATCTGGGGAAGTCTGAAACAAATTTTGCATTGAAAGTTTTCAAGAGCAAGGTGGCCTCCATAATTCTTAAATGGAAGAAGTTTGGAACAACCAGGACTCTTCCTAAAACTAACCGCCCAGCCAAACTGAGCAATAGGGGGGGCCTTTGTAAGAGAGGTGACCATGAACTCTTAGGACTTCATGGCAGAGTGGCCAGACAGAAGCCTCTCTTCTGTAAAAGACACATGAAAACCTGCTTGGAGTTTTCCACAAAGCATCTAAAGGACTCTCAGACTGTGAGAAACAAGATTCTCTGGTCTGATGAAACCAAGATGGAACTATTTGTCCTCAATTCTAAGTGTTGTGTGGAGAAAACTAGGTAGTGCTCATCACCTGCGCAACACCATCCCAACAGTGAAGCATGGTGGTGGCAGCATCATGCTGTCGGGGTGTTTTTCAATAGCAAGTACTGGGAAACTGGTTAGGGGAAACTGAAGCGAAGTATAAAGCTATCCTTAATGGAAAACTTGCTCCAGAGTACTCAGGACCACAGACTGTTGCCAAAGGTTCAACTTCCAACTGGGTAATGACCCTAAACACACAGCCAAAACAACACAGAAGTGGCTTAGGGACAATTCTGTGACGGTCCTTGAGTGGCCTAGCCAGACCCCAGATTTAAACCCTTTTGAACATCTCTGGAGAGACCTGAAAATGGCTGTTCACCAATGGTCCTCATTCAACCTGGCAGAGCTTGAGAGAAGAATGCCAGAAAACTCCCAAATCCACGTGTGCTAAGCTTGCTGCGTCATACCCAAGACGACTCGAAGTGGTAATTGCTACAAAAGTTGCTTAATCAAAGTGGGTCTGAATACTTATACATTCTAAACTGCTGTTTTGATATTATGGAGTACTGAGTATAGATTGATACGCAGAAAGATGAATTTAAACAATTTTAACACAACACTGCAGCATAACAAAATGTGAGAAAGTGAAGAGGTCTGATACTTTCTGAAAGCACCGTATGTCTTTTTAATTCATTTGGGAATGTTTAAAAAATTATATCTGCTGTAAACCATACAGTGAAATGTATACATGCAATTTCCAGTTGAAAGTAGGTTGTGTTTATGGAGGCAGGATACACTGGGCTTCAGATGACTTGAGCTAAGTAAAGGAAATATTAATTTTATAAATACAGTTGTGATTTGCATCAGTTGTGGTATGAGGTACTGTGCCTACACTTAAAATGAAACATTAGAAAAGCTTTATTCCATACTTAAAACAGAAAGGTTAGTTGTGTCATTGTGGAGGTGGTTAGTAAATAATCTGCTATGATGTTAACTACAGAAAAACGCAAAGATTGTCAGTTCCCTGGAACTGTATTCACAGTCCCAAGTTTGAAACTGAGCTTCCTTTCTTTGCTTGCCCACTGTTCTTAAATGCCAGGCTGAAAAAGAAATGTGCGACATTTCATTCTTTGCCAGTGTAGTTTTGGAGTGGGTCTTAACTTTCCATGGTTCATGGCACAATTTGCCCAGAGCTGCAAGAAGTATGTCCATTGATCATGTTTGCCTTACTAGGTTGGTGCAGTGGATCTGACATTTACAGAGGGCTATTAATCTAGAGTGTGTGCCATTTAATGTTTAGTACACTGAAGCTGGCCATTCCTGGTCATAAGTGCCGTCAGTCTGCTTCACTGCTGTAACTTTTCAGAATTTGTTCCAATGTTAAGTCGCAATTGAAGTTGCCACAGTTGCATTAATACTTCCAACTTCTGTACATTTTGACAGATTGCTGATGTTTTAGCTGCTATGAATCCAGAAGTTCTTCTCACCCTGGTAAGTAATGTTGTCTTTTTCATTAAGCCCTTTCTTTTCAGATATATTTTGCTAATTGTTATTTTCTCAGATCAGATATAAACTATTAAATGAATGTTTATATTGATACCGGAACAAACACAAAACTTATACAAACTGAGATTTATGATTTCTTCATAACATAAACGTAAGACCATTTTAATGAATTTTTCTGCCAAGCGTGACATTTGTTTTGAACTGTTTGAGTTTAAAAAATCAGATAGTATGCACATATAATTGTGCTCTTTTTTTTAACTGGTGAAAATCAGTGTTAAAAATGTTAGTGGGAAATTTTGAAGATATGAACTTTTTTTTTAAATAGCGTGGACAGAATACCGACAGTGGGAGCATCTGCCGTGAAGCCTCTTTTGAAGGAATCAGCCGGTATATTTTGTTAAGAAACAGTTATTCGTTTTACATTCTTCATGGTGCTCATGCAATTTTAATTACTTTGAAGACTACAAAGGTTTATCCATGCTAATGAATTTAATCTGATGTAAAAATGTGATTCATTTGAAGCAATCACACTACCTTGCAAGTTATTAATTCTTCTATTTTTGGATTTATCTGATTTAACCTTTACCTTCAGCGAGATTACATTTAAAGATATGTTTAAATATTTTAATTAAATGAAATGATTATACTCCTCATGCAGTTACAATAGTAAAACCCTTTTAGGTGCATCTGTTGGTCATGCTAGCGCTGTATTATTATGACTAAATGGTTTCACAAGCTGTTTTCTTATTTAAAAGCTTTCCACTTAAGCCTTAATATTTTAAAATATATCCTTGATGTAATGAAAAGCTAAGAATTGGTGTAATATTAATATTGTTCCTATTTACTTAACCTTTGCTAAAGCATTCTGATTTTAATGTAATATGATAGGAGTGGTGTCTGGATTATCTGAGAGTATGGCGTTACACAACATCAGCTGTGGACAAATGTGAACTAATTTGGACAGCATAAAACCTTAATTTCTAAATAACATCTTAGAGAATTTATGAGTACAGAAGGATACATTTTAGTAAAAAATGCCTGAATTGCTTGCTGAATCTGAAAAGGTGAAATATGAAAAAAGCATGATGATGACCTTTTCATTGCAGAAATGAATTTTTTTCACAGAATGACTAGTTCTCTGTGCCTAGAGGCACTTAAGCATAATCCTTGGAAAATGCAAGCTGATCAGTTTTGTACATTAATTCTAATAATTGAGCACTGATTTCAGCCTTAATTTTGTTATCTTTGTATTTCCTTGATTTTCAGATTCCAAGTAAATAACACTCTGTTGCACCCTGTGATAGTGGAATGGTGAGTAGGATGAATTTGTCTGCTATACCCATAAACCTATCCACCTACTTGTCAACTAATACATATAAAGTAAGAAAATGTTTTATTAAGTGGTACATTGACAAGTTCAATGAACTTGATGTGATAGTTGCTCGTTCAGTCACATTTAATGCAAAAGAATGGTAGGCATTACAACATCAGTACACAACATTGGGATAGGATAGACCTTTATTCATTCTTGCAAGGAACAGGTTCCAACCTTGTTACAGGCCAGTCCAGGGTTGAGATGCAACACGGAGAATGAGGAGAGAACTGACCCAGCCAAAAAGAAATCAAACCCTGGTTATACATTTTTTTCTTTTTTTTATTTTATTAGTGCAACACAATAACCAAGACCTTTCTCCATGGGTGAGCAAAGCCAAGAAAACCATAAAAAATCCTACCCTTTTTGTATTAATTACCCTAACAAACAAAAGTACACCATTC
Source organism: Arapaima gigas (assembly GCA_900497675.1). Taxonomy (NCBI): domain Eukaryota; kingdom Metazoa; phylum Chordata; class Actinopteri; order Osteoglossiformes; family Osteoglossidae; genus Arapaima; species Arapaima gigas. The sequence goes on from UFQX01000684.1 coordinate 120,032, forward strand.
TGCCCTGGCTCCTTAACCACATTAACAACCAGGAGAAAACTGTAAAGAGAGAATTTTCTCACCCCTTTCCAGTGGCTGTCTGATATGTACAATTTACAAGAACAAAAGGTTAGAAACATTATTGAATATATTTACAAATATTCACCACTTACACTAGTGGCAATTGTACAAGAAGAATGAAGGCAGACAGTTCACCAAGTATCACTAATAAATAAAACGCACAACTCTTCCTTCTCCCTTCCTGGTCCAGGTTTCCTCAATCCTTAAATGCCTGCATCACAATTAGCATTCTGCTTCCTATTTGACCCCATTATTCCACCTATTGACTGGAGACAGAAAACACACATACACACCTTATGGCCAAGGCTGTAACAACATGTACAACAGCTGGATGCAGAGGTTACATAACATGAGATGTAAAAAAAAGTGCCAAATAATTAAATAACAGTAATAACAGACAAATCCCAAACATGACAAAAAAAACTAATTGTTGAAGTCCTAGTGTGTCAGTATAGAAGTGGATGGCTGTTGGTAAGAATGACCCCAGAAGCACTTTTTAATGCACCCAATTTGAATAACTTGGTGGCTAAAACAGCTCATGGTAATCACTTCATTTTAAAGATGTGAGCCAATGTCATGATGGTTGCAGCTTCCTCCATAACCTGACTTCTACCACTGCGTTCCACCAAATCAGGGCTCTAACCCACGAATAAACACATTTTCTTTATAAGTTTGAGTCCACACTTTTCACTGGAAGTGATTTTTTTCCTCCATGACATATAACACCGGCAATTAGTCTGAGAGAGCATGTAGAGAATGTTGTTGTACATGTTAAAGGACCTAACCTACAGTCTGCTCTGTCCTTCCTTATCCAGTATATTCGTGTTGTGACTAGTTCACGTTGTTGTTGATGTGGAACCCCAAGTACATTTAGGAGTGGAGTACCCTCAATAGTAACCAGGTACAAGAGTTCCTTAATATGGGAAAGTTCAACCACCAGCTCCTTAATTTGTTAATACTAAGTTGGAGGTGGTTTGAAATAGTACTAGAAAGTTGTCAGTCAGATATCTGCACTCCATCTCATAACCTTTCTGAATTCAGATTATACCCCTGTATACCCTGTATCTGCATTTAGGAATGGCATTGACTTTGTGGTAATCCTTGCAGAATGAAATAGACTTGTCAGCTTTGGGAACACAAACAATAAGGCTATTGCAATCGCTTTTACAACAGTCTCTTCTACTACTCTCATTTTTAATGTTTTGCCCCAGTTTTTTGCATTGTCAGAATTTAACTTGCATATCATGTTTTCAGTTTTTTTTTTTTTTTTTTTTAAAAGCGATCCCCTAGCCCTGGAACCGCTATCTGTTTGAGGGAAGGGGAAGCTTGCTGTCATTCACTTTTATCTGGAGAACTTTGTATGTTTCTTTTAGAATGCATAATATAAAGGATGTCCNATGAGGGAAGGGGAAGCTTGCTGTCATTCACTTTTATCTGGAGAACTTTGTATGTTTCTTTTAGAATGCATAATATAAAGGATGTCCCCTTTTCCTCACAAAGAATCTCCATGTAGAAAATACTGCCAGTAGTAGCAGCTAAGAAAGGTTATACTGCTAAAGACAGCAGGGATAGTAGGACAGTTAGAGCTGAATAAAGTAATACCAAAGTGCAGGCACGCCGATCACACAATCATGGTATGGGGTCCTGAGCTCCCAGGAACATGGAGTGCTGGTCACACCCTTGGTCTCATCTGGCAGCAGCAGGGGAGGGGATCAACATTTTGTGGTTGTGGTACAAAGAAACTCAAACAGGACAAAAGGGGGTTAGAATCTAATGACATGAAGAGACAATGTAATTATACAGTTCAGAGAAGAGGGAAAATTGAAGCATGCTAGATTAAACATATGTCAGATATTTTAATTAAAAGAGACTGGTTTTAAGTCTTAATTTAAATGCTGGCACAGAATGGGCCTTTCTGACATCAGGCAGACTATTACAAAGCTTTGGGTCTCCACAGCTAAAGGCACATCCTCCTACTCTAATCTCACTGATCACAGGTATTTTATGATAATTGGAATGTAATGATTTTAGGCAGTGCTGTAGAACATAAGTCAATGATCTTACTAAAGTACACAGGAGCAATGCCATGAACTGCCTTATAAGTCGAGTAAGATTTTAATAATCGACTCTAAATTAAACAGGAAGCCAATGCAAAGACTTAAGAACCAGTGTTATATGGTCATACTTCCTGGTTTGAGTAACAATTCTGATAGCAGCATTCTGTATGTGAACTGTAGTATAGATATAGTCTGGTGTGGACAGACTGAACATCGCAGTGTCAGTTATCAACATTTTAGTAGTCGATCGTCCTCGAAACAAAAGTATGATCCAGCTTCTCAGCACCCTGCCTACTTAAGAATCACCTTAGCATAACTATATTTCTTAACTGAAGGAGGCACAATCTAGTCAGTGCAATAACATGAGATTCAAAGAGAATGTTAGTGTCTAATAAAACACGTACATTTTTTACACACTTGTAAAAAACTAGTTTTACACACTAGTAAAACAGTTTACTAAGGATACAGTATGTGATGGATCATCAGACTTAAAAAAAAAGGTATGAGTATGAATGAAAGCTCTCCTTGTGCAGTAGTAGAATATAAAGGTAAAGCAGTAAGGGACCCAGCACAGAGTGCTGAGGAATGCCATGTTGGACATTAGACATAAGAGATAGTAATCAAATTGTGCACAGTTGTTGGAACTAACTGTCGACAGTTAGTTAGATAGGAATGAAACTACTTAAGAACAGTGTCCATTAGACCAACTAAGGATTCAAGTGTACCGACTAAGATATTATGGTCAGCAGTATCAAACACAGCACTAAAGTCCAGCAACATAAGAGGTATAACCAGCATTAGACAGTATAAGGATATTGTTACGCCCCCACTACTGACTCCTGTCTAGGCGGTGGAGCAGGAGCATAAACAATGAGCAGCCCACACAAAAATACTGAAAAAGGTGGTTTGTATTTTGTTCAGTGTATGATACAAGACACAAGTGATACAATATACAAGTATATACAAACACAGGTGCTAACCTGGATAGAAAACTTGGACGGTTCCTAAGCAAAGAAGAAACAAAAGTTGCCACCAACCTGATCTGTATTTTTAGTATTTTACCTATTCCTAGCGTAGTGCAAAAATAAATACCTACCTAACTACACTAGTCTAAACTAAAACAGAAAATACAGGGGTTAGCACCCGCCCACTAACCTAATGTATCTAAACAGTATGCACCGTCCTACGTGAAGTACAATGTAGGTGAGCGCACATACTACCCTGTTCTCAATCCAAGCCAACAGCCCAGTGAAAAACGTAACATCAAGTGCATGACTATTTGCACAGCTGACTAGACAAAAACCACTATCCAAAACAAAGTCAAGCCAGAAGTCACACATAATAATATAACAAAGCCAAATACAAGTATCAAAAACAGCAAACAAACGAGTGTCGCGGTGCAGCTTATCAAGGAGAAGACCCGCCCCCAGGTCGTCGGTTGGCACATTCTGATAGGACGATGGCTGATGATGATTGATGGACAGATGGAGCAAACCACCTGCGACACAGAAAAGGAGAGACAGGGAAAAACAGAGAAAAACAACTGCCAAACGGCAGGAGCAACACAGACACGTAACTATATCATTAACATTCTGAGTTAGAACTGTTACAGTGCTATACCCAGAATGAAAACCTGACTGAAAATTTTCAGATGTGTTGTGATAATTAAGGTAACTTTTGAAGTTGTGAAGCTACAACCTTTTCTAAGATTTTGGACAAAAAATGCAGATTAGTGAATGGTATAATTTACTGGCTCATTGCAGTGAAGGTCAGACTTTTTTAACAGTGGTCTTATAATGGTGACTTTAACAGCATTTGGGATGCAACCATTTAGTAACCAGGTATTAGTAATATTTGCTATCGGTTCTGTGAGAACAGAAATTGGAGCATTTAGTAACTAACTGGGGACTGGATCTAAACTGCAGGTAGTAGATTTCATAGAATGTATTCACATGGTAATTTCATCATTTGTAATTCAACAAAAAAACAGAGCAGATGGAATAATAGATATTATGATGTTCTCTATTTCATTAGTAGAACATTGGGTAAATGATCATCATTTGTAATAGAAATAGAGTCAGTATGATACAGTACGATGCTATAAATACTTAAATCAAAATGCCTCTTTTACAGTCATACCTTACCCACTCTACCTACCTTTTATGTGTATGACAATATTCTGTAACAATATAATTAAAAACCCTACCACCATTAATTATATGTTTTGCATTAACATACTCAAACCATCTACAGCAACATATTTAAGGACATTAAAATTGCATTACAATGCAGAAATGGTCCAAAAGCTGCAGTTCCAACCAGAACCAGAGACGGTCATCAATGAGTTTTTAACCATAGCCAGGGATTAATGTGAAACAAGAATAAAGCATTAATGAAAACCAGGCATTAAGCTGTAGTTTAAACAGAAATCAATTACCAAGCCACTCTCAATTTGTGACCCACAAACAGACAGATCTTGTGGGAGTGAGATGTTCAGGGCAAAAAGAAGATGAGCTCTGAAGAATTTTTAAAGTAAGGTTCTGCTTCCTTTTGTTATGCATGTAGCCTCTAAAGTGCCTTCCAGTTTACCCCCAGCCTAAGGGAGGGGTTGTCTTCCTTCACAGTGATCTAAGTCACAAAACCACAATTTGTTGATTTCTTTCTGTTAAATGAATGGTGCAAGGCAGCTTTTAAGTCGTAGCACACATCACAGGAATTTATTATTATCAGTTTGTACCTAAGCAGCCTAAGTAGAAAAGATAGAATGCCCTTCTGACTGTTCTGTTCCTTTGCTATGTTTCAGGCAGGTCAAAATACCTGTTCTAGAAGTTTCATGAAACATCCTGTTAGTCAAAACATTACTTGTCCGTCGTGTAGTCTTGCACTCCTAGTACCAGACCAAGTGGACAGCTCAGATCAGGCCCACTGTGGAATTTTCCACAGTCTTCAACAGTTGGTTTGCAGTGGCATTGTATTCAAGTGGGGAGTCATGATGGTGTGGTAACAATCTGAATTTGACTGCCTGCAAGCTCTGCAAGCTAACTAAATTGTCCTCTTGTCTCTTCAATCTTTGGCAGTGAGCTGTGTGTGCACATAAAAGCCTTGGGGAGGGTGCAAGGTAAACCGGATCATAATGTATCTCAAGTTCAGCAGAGTGAAAGCATTGACTTTCTTTTGTTTTCTCCTACAGCCGCCTGATTAAGACTGACATGGAGTTGGAGGTTCTGCGTTACACAAACCGCATCTCCAGTGAAGCACATAAAGAGGTGAAATTTTGACTATGGCTCAGTTTTCTCTTCTTCTCCTTGCCTCAGATGTCTTACTTCTGAAAAATCTGCCATGTGTGGAACATTGCGATGCGCAGTCTCTTATAAATTGACTGTAGGTGACAATTTTACTTTTTTGTTTACACGACTGAGATTTGCTAAGGCAGATTTACGAGTTTAAACAGTTTTTCTTAAAGGTTAAAAGGGTGTAAGGGTTTTAATACTCCATTTAAGCCTTTTGATCCCAAGACCATTGCTGGATCCACTGCACCACTAGTTTACTGCACCCTAAATCATGTCTATTTATAATAGTATTTGATATGTTTTAAGGATGTTACAATCTGCTGTTTAGACCATGAAGATCTGGCAGCCCTGTTCTACTGGAAACTCGGTGTAGAAGAAATAACATCAGTGGCTCTGCTAAAATGAGTTTGTGACATAAATCTCCTATTTTAATTAGTGTTTTTTAATCCTAGATAGGTGACATTTAGATATGAAATCTTGATGGCTTCTATTTAGGGATGCAAAGTGCCCAGGCTGGACATTTAATAATAGTATTGGAAAAATTATTTTTTTAAAAATTGGATGATCCTAAATTGGCTTTTACAAATATGTCTAGAAGAAAAAATTGGGGAACAAAAATGAAGTCACCCTCAGTTTAACATTCCTAGAATTTTGTTTGGCTGTTTAAAAAAATATATTGCAAGTAACTTAAATGCAAAATCACATCTCACTAGTTTACGTAGGTCAGTACTGATAATTGTACATTGTGTCTTTTCAGGTGTTCAGAATTAGACAGGAATGTCTTGAGAAATGATTTTTGGCATGAGACATCTGTTACCTATCTGCGGTTATCCCTATGCCTAATTAAATTTGCTTTTTTGTAACAGTATCTGTTTGTTCTGAAGCCCCTCAGTATGTAAGTGAGTCGGTATTTTTCAGTTTTTCTTCCATTAGGTTCCACGTCTATATTTATTAATGTGGTACACTGAGTCATGCACTATTAAAAATATTTGGGCTCAGAGTTCCTGCAGTACATTGCATGAGAAGTCCATTCAGCTAGTGCATAGGATATCTATGGTACACTCATTGTTGAATATGAAGGATATATTGAAAGTTCCATGGGAACTGAATTTCAGTATCAGCAGAGTAGCATAACAGCTGTCCATAAGTATACCATTCAAAAGATATGTTTTTTTGTTTTAACATAAATTTATGCTTTGGACTGAGGTTCCTAAAGAATTTTGTAGTTATTTAATGTGTTGTTTTATTATATAATATGTTTGCTGAGAAGTACACTGGACATATTGCCAGTGTATGAAGGTGAGTTTTGCGTGTATCCAGTGGCAGTTAACCTGGATGAGATGATACATCTCTCTTTGCTTATTTTTACTTAAATTCCTAAAGTATCATTTGTTTAAGTGCATTTAAGTACATAATTAAGTACATTTCAAACACAATTTGTCAGCACAGCAGAGTAAGTATCTAAATGACCCAACAGAATGTTCGTGAAAATAGAAAGTACATGCAGCTTCTAAGCTGTCTAGCAAGTGCTGTTTCATGGAACTAAATATACATGAAATCTTGTCATAGAATGTTTTGAGATTTTTGCTAGTGGTAATGGTATAACTTTGTCCACATAAATGATAAAAATAGACCTTAAAATTGGGCTGTGGGGTACTTTGTGATTAAACTTTATGAATTCAGACCATTAGCAATCCATATTTAACTTAGTGTAGCATATTTTTCATCAGCAGGATGATTTAAAAGCAAGTATGTATATCTGGAGAATTCGGTATTTATTTGCTTGAGCACTAGAGAGTTGGGCCACAATACGTAATAACCAGTAGCACAGACTGCATAGATACTAATGATTACATTTGGCCATAGTACTTGAATGACAGAAGAGAAGGGTGAGCACATACAGGCTTAAAGAAGCAATTAACATGTTTTAATTGTTACTGTTCAGATGTATACAGTGACATACATACTGTACCACAATCATTTAAAATTTTATAACATGGACAACCGTAAAAATTTGGGGTGTAGCAAAGGATTGTAGAGAAAAGGGCAATAACTTAATGTCATGTACAACACACCCACACAGTAACAGTTAAAACTCACTAATTCTTTCCTTAAGGCTGTGTGTGCTCTACCATCTCTTTTATCTTTCTGAATATTCTTTGAAAATCTCAGCAGCAAGATTTTACTTTTGATTTAGAGTTGGCTGTGTCTTTTGATAACTTCCATAATTCTTTAAAAAAGTACCATTCAAACTTGCAGAACTTCTAACAGGATAAGCATTGTGTCTATTTTTGGTATAGAGAAGTAATTGGTAATTGACTTTTTAAGTATCCTATGTAGCCTGCTAAGCATTGTATACAGAAATTTTACCTTCTAATCTGCTTTGATGGGGGGGTGGATAGAAATGAGAAAGAGACTATGACTCTAATATGAGCTCTAAATGCGTTTAACAGTGTACTTTTGCATTTATTCTAATAATAATTGTTTTGTAAAGCACTGTAAGTAGCTTAACATTTTGAGTTGCTTTGGAGAAAAATGCTCAGGGAAATAAATACATGTAAGTGTAAATGTAGTGTTTATAAAGGCTTGCAGCACATAAACCATTGTCATTTATGAGGATATTAGTTTCTGGTATGCTTACTTAAACTTTTGACTGGTACTATATATACTTTACAATAACATATACATGCAGCTTTTTTGAGTAAGCAGCAGAGGCATTCTTTATTGTTTCCAACTCATTAATGAACTTCAAAACATTGAAGACCAAGAAGTTTAAGTTAAATGTCTACAGATTGCTTTCAATCTAAACTTCTTCCTTTTAACCACACAAGTGGATCACATATCTCATCAAGATCAATAAACTCCTGAAATTATCGTCTGTATCATCAGACAGCCTGCTCATTCCCATAACCCCTACAGGAAGTGACATTGTTCTGTACATGGTCCATGACCACTTTTTTACCATTTGGTAGACATATTGTTGGAATTTTTTTGGCTCTATTCCTGTTAAAAGTTCTGCTTCTTGTAGGAGACACCTATTTGGTAGATACAGTTGCTTTTACTGAATGCATTAATTTTTTGTAAAACCATATCACTGAAATTGGAAGAAATGTAAATTTTAGCAAAAGTCTCCATATAATGTAAGATTGAAATAAATTTTTGCAACCCAGTCAGTTGACAGAATACAGTTAACATCACAGCCTTCAAAAATAACACCATTATCACTATTAAATTTTGTCCTTAAGCAGCAGGAAAGAAAAGGTGCTAAAGTAACAGAAACATCTGTGCTTTTATGCAGGAATATGTCAAAAATCAAGACAATCCTCAATAAGGGCAAAGTCATCACTTCACACATCTCATGTTGTTTTACTTCCCTGAGAAAAGAATATTAAACATTAAAGCCACTTGATCCGGTAAGGTGACTAATATAAGTATTTGTTTCCTTTAGATAATGAAAAATGTACGACCTGGTAAGATGGAGTATGAAATGGAAAGGTAAGAAACGGATTTTTTTTGGTTGAGTATCTGTATTTGAAATATCTGTTTATTATGAACATAAAGACCTCATGCCCTAGCTCTTTTGGATCTTTAGATAATGACAAAATGATATCAAGGAGTATGTTTTTAAATACACCAAAATATAATTTCACTTACCTTCTAGCAGACAGTAAGCTCTTGGAAATTGTCCCCTTCAGACAAAACAGATATACTTTACATGCATCTGCAGTTTGTTGCCTGAAATGGTTGCAGACTTAAAAATGTATCCCCGATGTCAATTATGGTATAAAAGGGTAGAGTGTGAAGTGCTGGTTATGTACAAGAGATCAGTTGAACTGAAGTTTAAAAATTATATGAATTCAGTCAAGCAGATTTTGTTTTTGGTTTTAGTTTGCATGTCCTCAGTAGGTGGAGGTGACCAGAGCTAGGGTTTGAAAGGTGAATTTTTGCGCAAATAACTGAAATTTTTGTGCAGTTAAAAGTTCTCAACTGTATAATTGGGCAAGCAATTGTATGTAGCTTAACATTTATTAAGGGCTTTGGAGAAAAGCAAAATAAATATAAATGTAAGAATATTCTTCAAGTGTAATACAGTAGAAGATGGCAGACAGGGGGCCTGGAGACTGCTTTGTACCTGACTTCAGCTTGTAACATCTATATGACTGTTCCGTCTGGAACAGTACAATACACTATATTCAGTCCTGTGATCTTGATACTCCCATAACATGTCTTAATTTATGGGGTTTAGTAGGTTAGGATCCAAGTTGGGGAGGTTAAGGACGTCTTTTGAAAATTTTTTTAGGCCTTATATGGAATTTGTAACTTTTAATAAGTACATGAATCTGAAAACATTTATTTAAGTACATTAAATTCAGTCCAGTAAGCAAGTCCAAAGTGAAATGCAAAAAAAATTGTATACTTCCTTTCCATTTTGTGCAGTATTAAAAATGGTGGTTTGATTGTTATTGCTAAGATGATGCTTAATTGCATGTGTTACAGAAAGAACTCCCACCAGTTCTTTCCCTTTTAGTATAATTTCTTCACATTATTAACTTGGACTTTTTATTAGCAGCTGACTTCATGAAGCAAAGTTGAATGCAACTTTGTCATTGGGCTGAACAATATTGCAATGTGTAAGTCTACAGTAGAATATCAGGTTGGCCTGCAAAGTAAGCATTTTTGCAATTTTAGATGTGAACATGTAATTACACTCTCTCATTTTATAAACCGTAAGCTATGAATTTCTAAGAGATTCACACAGTCTAATTTTTTCAATTTAATTGCATTTACATTTGATTGCACCTATTTTCCAAAATGTCTGCTTGCAGTGAAATTAAAGTAACTAGCATTTACCAGTCATGCTACTGTTTTTATAGAAGACTTGTCAGTCTATAAGGACTGACATGGCCATGTCTATATATCAAAACCTCAATCAAACCTTGACTACAGGTATACTTAACCTGGACTCATTTGCCCTGTACTGCTGTGCCCATACCCCCTTGACTTACTCCTGCTACAGTAAAATTAGCTTGCTGTATAAATGGATAAATACTGACTATGGGTCAGTTAATATTTTAAGCTGGAGAAAAGTGTCAATGAAATGAATAAACAGTGGCATTGTAATACAGTGGAAACACTGGTGTGTTACACTGCCTGAGTCTCTGATAGTTTTGAATTCAGTTCAGGATATTTGGATTTTCAATTTTCCGCCATGTTTGCAGCCTGAAAACATGCGTGGATGAAGGCAATGATAGACCCCTTCTGTACATTTCATTCACAATGAAAACCTTGTGAATGGTCATGAGTCATAAAATTTTAATTTTTAGCCACTTGTACCACACTTACCTATCTCAAATTAATAAATAATTACAGTAATGATTATCACGAAACAAAGTTTGTGACATTGATGACTCTTACATAGCAGTGGCTGTCTTGATAAAATCGATTTGCATGCAGTCTTAGCTCAAAAGGAGCTTGAATAATATTCATCACTCTGTCAAGAACTTTTTATTAGCAGTTGACTTGATGAAGCAAAGCAAAGTTGAATGCAACTTTGTCATTGGACTGAACAATATTGCAATGTGTAAGTCTACAGAAGATTATCAGGGGTTGGCCTGCAAAGTAAGTAGTTGCAATTTTAGGTGTGATAATTACACTGTCTCATTTTATAAACTAAGCTTATAAATTTCTAGAGATTCACAACTTTGCTAAGTTGATTTGGATGAAATAAGAAAAAGATATGTTGCCCAAATAAGCACCTGGATGACATTAGGTCTTCCTGAAACAATATTCTGAGAACAGATTTATCAAGAGCAAAAAACATTTTGTATGATATAGGCTCTTTTTTGTTTGGTTCAAACCCAATATGGTATTTTACAGTAAGAACCTCTTGCCAAGAGACAAACATGCTTATGGCAGAGGGATGACCTTGACTTGTTTTGCTGCCTTAGGGGATGTGAATTGCTATGAAACATAAATTCTGCTCGAAAAAGCCAAAAGGGCAATATTAACCTGTCTGTTCACAAGTTAAAGCTTTGACATACAGCGAGTTCAGAAAGGCTGGGGGGGTGTGGAATGACATAATTAATGTCCTGACCTAGATCCAACTGAGATGTTAAGGCAAGAGCTTTTTATGTTCAAAAGCCACAAATATTGCTCAGCTGAGAGAAGTTCTGCATTGAGGAGTGCAGTAAAATTCTTAAACAGGGATGTGTGACCCTGGTAAGCAGCTACACATGTGTTTAGTTGCAGTTACTCCAGCTAAAAGTGGTCCTTATATTTCACACAGCAGCATTTTGTGGTGCACTGGAGTCATTCAGTCTTTTATTTTTGTACTAGGGAATCTGCTCATGCTAGTAACTCATGCCAGTATTTGGCTGATCTGGCTAAATTCAATATAAAAACAAAAAATAAACAAAAAGAAGCAAATATGTAGCACCATAAATATCAGTGTTAAAAGGCTTAAGGTGTCTTAATTGTTTTCACACATAATGCTTAGAACAATTTTAAGTGCTCTTTGCACAAGTGACAAGGCAATGATTGTTTAATGTAGCGTGACTGTGTCAATATGGCATCCTGTCATGAGTCCTATGGCCTGTTCTGATTTATGAAGTCCCAAGATCAACAGTTTTGGTGTTGGAAAGGAAGATAACCTGTTACTTGCACAGGTGGCTTGGGGTATCTCAAAGTTTGAAGAATATTGTAAGAAGTAAAAAGCTAAAATGATCCTTTAAGAGCTTAGAACAGGAGTTCATGGTAGCACAGGCAAGTGCAACAGTTAGACTCCAGCAATCCCATGGTTGCTGAAACAAGCATCAATAAGAACAGCAAGGAAGTGGAGTGGCACTGGCTGTAGTGGGGCAGGTGGTGTTCCAGCTTTAGCACAGCACCATGGTGGGCACAGTGACTTTTGGAACAGCAGGTTGGGTTATTATGGTGATATGACAAGATCCGTGTAAAGCATCAACTGGTACAGGAGGAGCTGCACATATCAAAGGATGAGGAACTCATGGTTAGAAAATTTTAGATGCTGCAAAAGGGATTGTACATTAGCTGTTCGAAGCTAGGTCCCCTACAAATGGCATAAACAAAAAATCTAATGTTTTGTTCATGCTATATTTGTGCTGTTTTGTGCCACAAAAATAAAAAAAATTGTGCCATTTTTAAGATGTAAGCAGTTTTTCTTCATGTAAACATGAAACAGGTCATGTTTTAGTGCCAGATTTCTGCTGATTTATGTTGCTTGAAGCATCTTTCTATCATTATCTGTTTTGGAAATATTAATAAAGCTTACCTGGCATGTGACATCACCCCCCCTCCTCCAATGACATAGACACCTGAAATGATCACATTTTTTAGGGCGGTGTTCGTGATATTCGTATCATTTAAAGCACTGTTCTGTCTCTTCTGCCTTCTATGATATTCACTATTATTGTAGTTACCAGACTCACCAGACTGCTCTCTTTCACCTGTTTCTGGTTTTCCTAGTTTCCTCTCAGTTCTGTTTCCAGGGTGGCTTTAAACAAAATTTGAGAAAAATACATTATGAAGGACAGGGGTTCTGTCCACAAAATGATTATTGTCAGTTGATAAACATAGTTGGCCGAGTACCCTCCTGGTAACAGTAATCCAAGCATCTATAAAACCAGTGCAATTCATTTAATGCTGTTGCTTCCACTTGGTTCACACTGTGCATAAAGAAACCAATACTGTAGATGTTACATCACAAAACCATCTTTAATGAACAAGTGAACTTTTACTAAAAGAAATTCCCACTTTTAAAAAAAAAAAATTAAAAATTTACCACAATGTTTTGAAAAGTTTTATGTACTGAGATTTTGCTTACATTTACAGATAAACACAAATTTTACATGGGTGTCAGTTAAAAAATTGAAATAAAAATAAACTTACTTAAAAACACAATTTATGTTCCAAGTGTTAGAACTGAATGAAAGTAGTCTTACATGATTAGAAAGCTTCAAAATTTAAATTAATTTACATGATAAATAACTATTTTTCTGTTATTAAATTTAAAAAGTTCAAATGAGTTCCTGCAATAAAATTAGTTTTGTTTGTCATAAATGTGAGTAACCATTTCATTCACATCAGACTGCCTCATTACACTACACAGCAGGGTCCCTGCACATGAGTGTGCTGCAAGGCACAATCCCCATGTGTGCACTTTAAAGCTGGATTCCCATATGTGTGTGTGCTGTGCAGCACAATCCTTACATATGTGCAGCTGGTACATATGCTATGTGATGATCCCATGTATGTTGTGCTTTGCATGCTCCAAGGTGTTTTACAGTGTTTTAGTGATATTTGAGGAGGTTGGTTTAGAGGTTTTTGGATGGGCTGGGAATCATTTTTCCCATAAAGAATAATGGAAATAGCTGTCTTGATGTACATGATTTGCGCAATATCTAGGGATGACTGCATATGATTGATGGTTGTTTATGGTTGTAGTGTATGATGTTCTAAGTCTTAAGCAATATTAATCGTGATTGGTAAATTGGGGAGTTGTTTAATCATTAATTAATGTATGGACAATTTACAATTTGAGGGTTATTGAATGTTGTAAGTGTGAGATTTGTGTATGATGTTGTTTGTGGGTATATATATATCGTGATTTGTTTGTGTTGTGGAATTGTATTTTATGTGAATTATGGACTCTGACAGTGACATATTAATAGTGACATGAATTTATTTGTGGCAAACTTTGTGTATGGTGTATTTTATGAACAAAGCCTGAGATGTTATATGAAGGATTGTTTAATTTAGTGTTTTAAATTCTTTTAAAATTTTAAAAATGTCTGTTTGGAGATTTTGTAATTTCTTATTGGAGTGTAATGAAGGATTGGGGGAAAAACTCCTTGGGGACATACACTGTTAATAAAGAGCATTTTCCACAATTCTGTTTTGGGATCCACTAAGGCCGCTGCAACATACCCCCTTACAGCGAGTTAAGAGTTTTTCTCTCGCCACACATTTGTTTGCTTTTTGAAAGTTGAAGCTGAAAATTAAAAGAAATTAACTCTTTTTTATTTAACGCAAAAATAAAAGCATTACTTTCACAACAACCTTCAATACATTGTGTCACAACCCCCATTTTGAAAAGCTCTCCTTTACAGAATGTAGCAATGGGGAGACCCTGCCAATTTGAAATAACATTTAAGAAAGGTATTTTTTCTCCAAACTGTTAGATGTTTTCTTTCCATGTTTTCTTTTTTAACACATGAAATAAAACAAAAATCTGTTTTGGTTTACTTAAAATCTGATCAAGCAGAACAGATAAAACATCTTAAATGGAAGCTTAATTCTCAAAATGTTTATGAATCAGACTTTAGGATTTATTGTTGTGGCTAAATCCGGATGCATTTCGGCATAGTCGTGATGTTCCCAACTCACAAATGATTACTAGAGAAGTCCTAATAGTATCTGAAGCACAGAATATATAGTAAGCAAAGAATTTGGCTTTTCATCATAAAGTAAAGCTAACTTGGAGATATTTGTTATTTTAACAATATTTTATGAAATTGTGATTTGCATTGCAATGCTGGAACATAAATAACAAACCTATTGCACTATAAGATTTAGTATGATTTATTTTTTCTTTTTTAATTACATCTTTTCACTGGGCACCAATTGTCTAGAGACAAGACTTCTGATCTTGTTCTTTATAATCCTAGATATGAAAGATTGAATTCTAGTTTTAATAATATTTTTGTTGTGTGCTTTCTATATCTTTGTGTGTCTGTTTTTTTTTTCTCCAAAGCCTTATGCTTAGGTAAGCTGCTTTGGGAATGTGGTCCCTGATCGTTCTTCCAAATACTGTACATCAGGTTGGCTTAGGCATCTTTTAGTTGTGGAATGGAGGGAGAAGGGAGAGGGCTGGGGCCATGATGGAAAAGGTGGGAGAAAATGGTTGCTGGTTGTGCATGAGTGGGGTGCTGACATTGTGTCATAGCACACAGTCTCATACAACATAAACCTTACACAGTCAGTAGCTACATTATTATCATTATTTTTTCATAACATTTTTCATCTACAGTAAAAGCTATAAGCACTTGATCATGTTGTTCTATGGTATGTTTTTGTTTTTTGTATCATTTCTCTACAATGTTGTACATGTACTGTACGGCTTCTGTACATTGTACATTTTAAGACGTTCATGTATACATGTTATAATTGCCTAAAAGATGCTCATTCACCTACCAGAATTATGGAAATCATAAGTGTATTTTTGACAATTTTCATCCATTTTTAATGATATATTTATTCATTAATTACTGCATTATTAATTCGCTATTTATTTTTTGTTGTTTGTTTATTTAATTATTTGTTTGTGTGTTTGTGTATTTTGATTTGACTGGACTCATCATACAGAAGCTGATCTTTCTTCACATATTGCTGCTGTTCTTGTCTACTTTTTGTCTTACCCTGTATTCTCTCCTGTAACAATTCATATGTATCAGTGGCAGCAGTGGTACCTGAAAAATTTATCAGGAAAGGAATTTTATTAACCTTTAGTAACCTACAAGTTTTTCTACCCATCAACCCACTTTACTAGTATCAGCCTACTAAAACTTTTTTTTCCGATTTCCAATGTCAAAATAAAACTCATAACGGTAATTTAAAATGCTTCTCGGTAATACTGCTCCAGTCAGGGTGAGCCCTAAATTAGGCTAACTACTGTAACATTATCAACTGTACAGTGGTGCTTGAAAGTTTGTGAACTCTTCAGAACTTTCTATATTTCTACATGAATTTGACCTAAAACTACATCAGATTTTCACACAAGTCCTAAAAGTCGATAAAGAGAACCACATCAAACAAATGAGTAAAAAATTAGATCTGGTCAATTATTTATTGAGGAAAATGATCTAATAACACATATCTGTGAGTGGCAAAAGTATGTGACCCTTTAGGATTAGCAGATAATTTGAAGGTGAAATTAGAGTCGGGTGTTTTCAATCATTGGATGACAATCAGGTGTGAGTGGTTGACCTGTTTTATTTAAAGAACAGGGCTCTATCAAAGTCTGATCTTCACAACATGTTTGTGGAAGTGTATCATGGCACAAACAAAGGAGATTTCTGAGGACATCAGAAGAAGAGTTGTTGATGCACATCAGGCTGGAAAGGTTACAAATCCATCTCTAAAGATCTGTGAGTGGCAAAAGTATGTGAACCTTCGCTTTCAGTATCTGGTGTGACCCCCTTGTGCAGCAATAACTGCAACTAAACATTTGCAGTAATTGCTGATCAGTTCTGCACATCTGCTTGGAGGAATTTTAGACCATTCCTCCTTACAAAACAGCTTCAACTCTGTTATGTTGGTGGGTTTCCTCCCATGAACTGCTCGCTTCAGGTCCTTCCACAACATTTCTATTGGATTAAGGTCAGGACTTTGACTTGGCCATTCCAAAACCTTAACTTTGTTCTTCTTTAACCATTCTTTGGTAGAACGACTTGTGTGCTTAGGGTCGTTGTCTTGCTGCATGACCCACATTCTCTTGAGAGTCAGTTCACGGACAGATGTCCTGACATTTTCCTTTAGAATTTGGTGGTATAATTCAGAATTCATTGTTCCATCAATGACGGCAAGCCATCCTGGCCCAGATGCAGCAAAACAGGCCCAAACCATGATACTACCACCACTGTTTCACAGATGGTATGAGGTGGGATGCTGGGATGCAGTGTTTTCCTTTCTCCAAACATAACGCTTCTCATTTAGACCAAAAAGCTCTATTTTGGTCTCATCTGTCCACAAAACATTGTTCCAATAGCCTTCTGCTTTGTCCAGGTGATCTTTAGCAAACTGCAGACGGGCAGCAATGTTCTTTTTGGAGAGCAGCAGCTTTCTCCTTGCAATCCTGCCATGCACACAATTGTTGTTAACTGCCCTCCTGATGGTGGACTCATGAACATTAACATTAGCTAATGTGAGAATGGGCTTTAGTTGCTTAGAGGTTACCTTGGGTTCCTTTGTGACCTCGCAGACTATTATACGCCTTACTCTTAGTGTGAACTTTGTCAACCACTTCTGAGGAGGGTAATAATGGTCTTGAATTTCCTCCGTTTGTACACAATCTGTTCGACTGCGGATTGGTGGAGTCCAAACTCTTTAGAGATGGATTTGTAACCTTTCCAGCCTGATGTGCATCAACAACTCTTCTTCTGATGTCCTCAGAAATCTCCTTTGTTTGTGCCATGATACACTTCCACAAACATGTTGTGAAGATCAGACTTTGATAGAGCCCTGTTCTTTAAATAAAACAGGTCAACCACTCACACCTGATTGTCATCCAATGATTGAAAACACCCGACTCTAATTTCACCTTCAAATTATCTGCTAATCCTAAAGGGTCACATACTTTTGCCACTCACAGATATGTGTTATTAGATCATTTTCCTCAATAAATAATTGACCAGATCTAATTTTTTACTCATTTGTTTGATGTGGTTCTCTTTATCGACTTTTAGGACTTGTGTGAAAATCTGATGTAGTTTTAGGTCAAATTTATGCAGAAATATAGAAAGTTCTGAAGGGTTCACAAACTTTCAAGCACCCCTGTATTTATTATCTTGCCTTGTCTGTGGACGGATGAGTGGCGATCATTTATTAGATATTCAAAATGCTTCCCCATTTTCAGTAAAGCAGAGATGTCAGTTTGCTCTGACATTTTCACACCATGTCTAAACTGCCTAAACTAGACCTAAGCTGAGTGAGCTAGACCACACAAATGTGTGATATCTCTTATGATGGGAAGTTTTTAGGCCAACGCAGAATGCATGGCTTCTAATGTTTTTACAGTGGCTTCTAAAATCATGACTCCCTAGTACCCTACCCTACATGCTTTATGCTTCCAGGATGCACTGTGATCCTGCACTGAACAAGAAGTTTTTGATGATTGATTGATATTTGCCTGTGCAAATGGAAGGGTAATCTACTAGTGTGACTGCCCATAACAGTAAAATCATTTGCTGCTATCTGAGGCTACTAGAGATTACTACACAGCAGAGTTTTAGAATATTAATACATTTTCATTACCCTTTTGCACATACAAAATGCATCCCTCTTTATCTGAGAAGAGCAAACATTTTGATTTAATGTGTTTTTCTGAAGCTCATCTCTGTTTGTTTGTGGTACACACTCTACACACACAATGATTGACTCTCTCACAAGTGCACACAACTAAATAAAACAAATTTGAAGGTAATAAAACTTGGTGATATATAATGCTCAACACACGAACACAGGTTCTACACATAAAAAGATGCACTTTCTCACTGAAGCACACACATACAGTCGTCATCGTACTAAACTGATCAAGTTTAAACATAAAGTTAAGTGATGCATAACACGACATGCACTTTAAACCCTTTTTGTTGTCTACACCTGAAAAGTATGTGGACCTGTACTGGTGACAGGGAGAGTTGAAGGGGAGAATAAAATTATATTAACTGTAACACTACACACTTTGGTAATATATAACTTGTTTTTACTCTTTACCATTCCACTTCTTCCACTTTTTGATTCGACCCACGCAGTCCTGGGTAACTCAGCTAATGTTACTGAATTGCTTTATGTGTTCATTTTGTTTAGTGCTCCTCTGCTTCCCTCTTCTTTTTCTGTTTTCCCCCAAAATATCTTTCATAAGCTGTTAAGAATCTTTTGCCTGTATTATTGTTAGTTATATGACATAAAGTGGAACTCTAATAATTCATTCAAAGGACATCTGTAACAATGGGGTTGTTGAAATGGTGTGTCACACAACTTTCTTTGGTGAAGATATTGTTGCTAGAGAGTACATTGGGCCCACAATTATGTTGGATGGCATAGTTGCAAACACAGAAATGCAGTGCAAGTGCAAGGTTTTAATGTTTCAGTGATGACTGCTGAACTATATAGAAGTCCACACAGTCAGATACATGACATAAAACACAGAAGGGCTGTGCAACTGCAAAATTTCAACTTTACATTGTACCTCATGCACCTCCCTCTTCCCTTTTTTGTACTCAAGGCTTCCTTATACATCATATGCCCCTTTCCTCACTCTTGTCATTGCCATCAATGGATTCTTTTATCACTGATATATAGAAAATAGTCCTACCCTTGCCTTTAACGGTGGTTGTGGCTTCTCCCCTGGCCTTGACAACACTTATGTATGGTTGCAATGAGTAATGGTACATGTGCTGGAAGATGACAGTGGAGATGGTACAGACCATTGCCTTCAACACCTGGTCATGGTGCCAGTGGTAACACCCTACCCCAGTGTAGTAGGGCAGGAGCTGAGGATGCGTTCCAATGCCTCTTGCATGCCGCATAGGGGGCATGCTGGAGTCTTGGCCTTTCCCCAGCAGAAGTGATTGGATGGACTGAGAAGGACATCATAGATGGATCTTATCAGGAACATGATGCAGTTAAGCTCAGCCTTCCATAGCTCGGACCAAGAGCTTGTTCCCATGTAATCTATGTCCCTTGCTTTCTCACTACCCCAAAACTACTCCACTTCAGCTCTCACCTGAGGAGCTCTCACCTCCTGCTGGACCAGTTGGTGCTGTTCTCTGCCTTGAGTCTTGTCAAATTGTGGAATCTTAATGCTACCCAGGCCGGCTTGCCCCTTGCCCCACCAGTGCATTTTGGCATAATTGTGCTTCATCCTGCTCAGCTGCTTCTGTGCCCCTCCACTTCCTCCACATCTATTCTGGTCAGGGAGACCATTGGGTCAATGTAAATTGGATATCATAAATCTGTTGTGTTTACTTTATTCTAACTTTGCAGTATACTCTATATAAAATACTTAAGTAATGAGTAATTTAAATAATCAATTGCTTTTTCCTTATAAATTTTGATTTTGAAATTTACTTGTAGATACTAATCTCTTATGGTACAATGACAAAATTTATATTAGTATTTGCAATATAAGATTAATATTTACTGTAACTGGCAAAATAGCCCACAATAGAAAGTTTTTTTTTCTTATATAAATGTTGTGCTGTACCTGCTGCCAATAAAATTATATGGTTATTTGTGATCCGATAAACTAAATCAAAAGTTGATGCTTCTGTGACTTCAGATTCATCTTGCTGCATGACACGTGCAAAAGTACATGTTCTATAGAGTGCATAATAGTCTGGGTCACTTAGACTTCCACTGTTATTAACTTCATTATTGATGAAGCAGACCATTGTCAACCAGGGTAGGAACCTTACAGCCTTCTCCACCTCGCAGAAGAAATTAGGGCATATCTGAGATCACGAAAGGTTTAGTTCCTTGCAATATGATGTGACTACAGTATCTTACTGGCATGTTACACAGTTCTGTTGCTGAATGGTTGTTTTGAAATAATGAACTTTTAATGACTCCAGTGATGAAGCACCTTGTTCATTGTTGACCATGAGTGAATGCTGTTAGGTGGACTGCAGCAGCTCTGTGTTGTTCATGGAGCACCTGGGTGAATGTTTGGATTTTGTGTTTCAGTCTGTTCCAGCACTACTGCTACACCTATGGGGGCATGCGCCATGCTTCCTACACCTGTATCTGCGGCAGGTGGGTTTCCACGCTGCATGCTCAAACATAGATATACAATTTTTCATAACTTCTGCACTAACACATGTTGTGGTTCTCATGGCCACTTGGTTGTTGATCTCCTTCCCAGGACCCAGTGCCATCTACAATGACTCTTTTTGGATGATTGATGCAGTTTCTTATTGAGGGGCTCCTGCTGTGTTTGGGCTTGAAATCATCTTATTGAAACATATGTGCAAATACACACACACACACACACACACACAATACTATGCAAAAGTCTTAGGCATGCAACTTCAATGTCTGGCCCTCCCCTCATCAGGGAGGTTTCTGATTGGTCCCACACTCATTCTGCAGCCTGAGAATGACCTCAAACACCCAATCTCAGTCATACAGAAGTATCTTCAGCAAATAAGGAATCCTGCAACAGATGGTATGGTCCCCACAGAGCCCTGATCTCAACATGATCACGTCGGTCTGGGAGTACATGCAGAGACAGTCAAGGTCTGCAGAAGAACCGTGGCCAGTTCCTCAAAATGTTTGGAAGAACCTACCAACCTCTACCTTAAACTGCATGCAAGTTTGCATAAGACAGTTGATGGTGTTTTAAAGGCAAAGGGTGGTCCCACCAAATACTGATTTGACTGAGGTTTTTTTGGCTGCTGCACTTTTTAGAAGGTTTATTGATTAATAAGTATTCATGGCATTACTTTTAGAACCATCCTTGCTTTATAGCATTTTTCCCACAGGTACCTAAGACTTTTGCACAGTACTGTGTGTGTGTGTGTGTGTGTGTGTGTGTGTGTGTGTGTGTGTATATATATATATATATATATATATATATGTGCTTGAGTATGAAACAATTTACAGTTTTATCTAAAATACTAAATATCTATCTTTAGAGGGATTAAAGTCTCTGACATTTTATGAGTGATATTTTATGAGGGAATGTATTTATTTGTGTAATTCATGACACTGCTGATGAGTGAATAATATTCAGGAGCAGCTTGCGCTGTTCACACAATGTATTCACACCAAAATGCACAGAATGCTTGGTGAATGAACAGGGCAGATGAGGAAGATCATTTTAATAGAACCTCTTGGCAGCCCCTTATTCTGATAATGGAGTGGCTCTACCATATGGGCAGAGTAAAGCAAGTTTATTTGATATTCTGAAGCATTTCTACTTAAACACAAATAAATTACCATGTAGGGGGCAGTTTAATATCTTTCCATTCTTCTTTTCAAGTTCACTTCCAGCTCAACATCTGTAGAACTGTGACTGGCTTTTTAGATGCTCGTGTCTTCTTTGAATTGAATATTTTTTTCATTATGTTTACTGAAACCTTTTCTCTCAAGCACCTTTTTGAATTTAATTGTCTGTTTGTATAATGCTACCACAGCGGAGACAACTCTGCCATCTTGCACTATGGTCATGCTGGTGCCCCCAATAACAAAGTGATTGCTGATGGAGATATGTGGTAAGTGTCATTTTTTTGTCAACTTTTAATATTATCATCTGTTTCATTCGCTATTAAAAATCTTACTGAAACTTTAGAAAGTTTGACCATCTCTCACTTGTGTACTTAGTGTACTCATTCTTCTATTCTACATTCTACTTATTCTTGAATCGTGTTTTATGTGTGGTTCTAACACAGTTTAACTCTTTTCTGTTTGGCTATTCCGTTTAGACTGATAACACCATCTAGTGTCCAGTCTTCAAAACGTCTTGTTTTCAATGACTCCAATAGTGGTCAGGATGTGTTCCTAGACAGCACTAAGGGGGTCATTATAACACATTTCATTAGATAGGTGACCCTAAAAACACAGTAAAACAATTTCTCGTTTTAAGCACATATATATTTGTTTCTTATTAATCTTTGTTTTAATATTGTATATATCAATTGATTTACGAAGAGAGATAACTTGAAATGCTGAAAGGACAGTAACAATGCAGTAAAAAGAAGGTAAGATGGGAATTCTCCTCCTCCTCAGCTGGTTGGCATCCAAATTGTGTATCCACGGCAAGCTTCTTCTGTAAACATTGTTCCACTCCAGCGAAACACACTCACACATAATTCTCCATATATAAATAAAAAAGACTGAGTATTAGAGTATTGTGTTTAAGATAAAATGCTTATATGTGTAGAAACAAGTAATTGATGATATTTGGAAATCAGTTTCCGATGGTAATTAATTGCATTTGTGATTCTGTTTATGTATCCAAAGTTATTACGCAGCATCTGTTTAAAGGTGTTAGGTATGAAGGTCATTTTTTTGTAGCATTTGCGGTTGCCCAAATCCTGTTTCTGATCTTAATACCACTTCGAAACTCTGAGCACTAGAGCTAAATCAGACTGTTATATTACTTTATTAGCCAGGTGTATGATTAATCTAAGAGATGTCTCTTCTGACACTTTTCAGCTGTGTCAGCTCTATGGCACAGAGACAACACAAAGCTGTTTGAACTTGCAAGTCAACTTTAGTCTTCATATTCTGAATATTAAAATGGCATTTTCAAACCTAAACATTTATGTTTATTCTTATAATTTAATCATGTAACATATTCTTCCTTTGCAGTTTGTTTGACATGGGTGGGGAGTACTACTGCTACACCTCAGACATTACCTGCTCCTTTCCAGCTAATGGAAGGTTTACAAAGGATCAGAGGTCTATCTACGAGGCTGTGCTCAAGTCCTCCCGCGCTGTCATGGCTGCCATTAAACCAGGTACATCACCTTCTCTTTTACTAAGCTACTCAGTGCTGGTGGCGATCCAGGTGGCTTTCTCCATGCTGATTTTTACATTAGCATTATTGCTGAACAGAACACTGCCAAAATTAATGAAACTCATACCCATCTGGGCTGCTGTCTGTCACCTCCAGGATTTTAAGCACCACTGTTAGATACAGGATCTTCTTGCTGGTCACTTCACATCAACTGCTTACTCAACAGTCAGTTTGTAAAATAACCTGAGTTCCATTTTTAACATGACTATCAGAAGAACAAAATAAAGTTCAATTACTGACACAGCGAATTAATTTTTAGGCATTCAGTGTATGATTTGTTAACTTAGTGATCTTTTAGAAAATTGCCATGTGGTTTCTGACGTGTGTCTAGCTGATATCTCATCCTGGGTGTGTACCATGTCTGTTTCTTTGCTTCCTGGGACTGAGAATAGATCATTGTTACTCTGCTGGGTGATCCGCACTTTTTTGAGACAAATAATAATCTGAACAATGTCAACTGTACAGTGTGAGGAATATTTATTCATTTAGCAGATTGTTTCCTCCATAAGAATGCAGATTGATTATTAGTACTGTTATCCAAGGTGATTTACAGTGTTAGATACACTCACTAAACTCCCTCCCTAGTCATTCACCCATTTCTATACCATAACAGCGCAAAATATTTTTACATACAGTACTGTGCAAAAGTCTTAGGCATGCAACTTCAATGTCTGTTGAGAAGTACAGGTAGATTCCACCATCAGGGAGGTTTCTGATTGGTCCCAAATTCATTCTGCAGCCTGAGAATGACCTCAAACACCCAATCTCAGTCATACAGAACTATCTTCAGCAAAAAGAAGGAATCCTGCAACAGATGGTATGGTCCCAACTGAGCCCTGATCTCAACATGATCGAGTCAGTCTGGGAGGACATGCAGAGACAGAACTGCAGAAGAACTGTGGCCAGTTCCTCAAAATGTTTGGAAGAACCGACCAACCTCTACCTTAAACTGCATGCAAGTTTGCATAAGACAGTTGATGGTGTTTTAAAGGCAAAGGGTGGTCCTACCAAATACTGATTTGACTGAGGTTTTTTTGGCTGCTGCACTTTTTAGAAGGTTTATTGATTAATAAGTATTCATGGCATTATTTTTCAAACCATCCTCGCTTTATAGCATTTTTCCCACAGGTACCTAAGTCTTTTGCACAGTACTGTATACATACATTTATACATTCTGTCACACATATTTGGTCTGTATAAGGACACCTAAGAACCTGGAGGAGGGGAAAACCATGTCTTTGTGGTTTTCACACACACTGAGCGTGAGTGCACAGTCCAGCTGCTATGGGGTGCTAGTGTTCTTTAACATCACCATGATACCCAGGATTAGTGCAAGGTGCTTTGCTGTACAGAACATTTAGATGCACAACATGTTGTCAGTAAGCATAGATACAGCATCTCTCTGATGTATCCAGGGGTACTGTGGCCAGACATGCACCGATTGGCTGATCGTGTCCACCTGGAGGAGCTGGTGAAAATCAGTATCTTGCATGGCAGTGTGGACGACATGCTGAAGGTGCACCTGGGTGCCGTTTTCATGCCTCATGGCTTAGGCCACCTTCTGGGGATCGATGTGCACGATGTGGGCGGCTATCCAGAGGTCAGTACAACACCGGGAGGACCACCTTTGGAGCAGAGAGCATGGTGGTGTTCATCTGTACTTTTTGGGGCTTTCCAGTTACCATCTTCTGAAGATGTTTGAGTGATTTAATGAGAAGTGTTTTGTTGAACCCACACAGATCACTGTGCCTCTGTGGTGCCATTTTGAAAACACAACTGACACAGTGAACTTGATGCATTCTGTAGCAAGACCTGTGGTAACGTAGTATGAACTGTGGATTGTGAACAGCTGCTGTCTGTCTATGACCAGGGTGTGGAACGGATCAGTGAGCCAGGCCTGAAGAGTCTGCGGATGGGTCGAGTGGTGCAGGAACGCATGGTTCTCACTGTGGAACCTGGAATCTACTTCATCAACCATCTGCTGGATCAGGCCCTGGCCTCACCTGCCCAGCAATGCTTCATAAACAGTGATGTGCTGGCACGCTTTCGTGGGTTTGGAGGGGTCAGTATGCCGCACACATTTGCCAGCTGGACTGTGTGTGTGTGTGTGTGTGTGTGTGTGTGTGTGTGTGCGCACGTGTTTATACACCCTATCTCTGATCAGTGTATTATTCTTCATCAGAATAATGCAGTCATAATTGCATTTCTTATAATGAAGTATTGGGTGTATACAATATAATCAAAAACATATAATACACCGTATACCCTGGTATACAAGTGGAATTGGTTTCTAGAAATGGCTCATATATTGCAAACTTGAATATCAGGAACTAGTTTTGATTATTTCTTATGAGGGCAACTATGATTCATTCTGGTTTCAAAAGAGAAACCCCTATCAATTTCCCCAATATATTCCTAACCCTCTTACTTTTTTATTTAGTATCATACATTACATTTCTTTCCTTATTAGTACTAATAGTGATGAACATTTAATAGCAACATTTATGTAAAAAAAACAAAGAACTGAAAACTATATAAAATAGAAAAATAATAAAAACAAATGGACTCGCTGTAATGGAGTATTACTGTAATGAACTGTTACTAGGATACTTACCGGAGGAACAGGAATGAACAAAATCAGGAAAGTGCAAACTGCGTTTCACTATGAGCCGCATGAGACAAAGCGTGAGAACACAGATGCTGGATGCCGTGTTGCCATGTAGCTTCACACTCGCTTGTTAGGCTGGGATTTTGTATGAATATATACTGCTCATTATGTGATGAACTCAAAGGAGCACAAATTCAGGGGTATAGCGGTATAAAGCTCAATCTCCATCCATCTAACTATTTGTATGCTTGTTTGATTCTTTGTTCTTTATGCATGGCTTTCTTTTTTAAGCCACAGACTTGAAATTTGGCACACAGGTACTTCTCACCCTAAGTGAGGTTTTTGTAGAGTAAAATACACACACACACACACACACACACACACACTAGTGACATGTGCCTCCAGACAGACCCCACCTTATTCATCAGGATGAGAACAAAGAGGCCAATTCACTCATACAGACACAAGTGGTACTACACACAATAGTGATATGCTCCTACAGGCAGTTTTCGGCTAATTTGTCAAGATGAAGACAAACAGACCACTTCTCACACACATAACAATGGAAACTTTACTTATGTAAGGGTAACAAAGTTTGGTGATAAATATTTTGATACATACATACTCATTTTCATCTACCTTTCTAGTTCGACTATGATCGGCAAGTTGCATTCTGTGGGGTCTGCCTGTTCAACAACACTAGCAATACTTTTGCATTAAATGCAGTTATTTCAATGGAAATACAGTTTGGTGACCTATAATGTGTTATTAATATTTACCTGTCTACCTTCTGACCCAGGTACTGTCGAGTAAGTATATTGTAACATAGTATTTGAATAAATTGCATTTTATAAGAGAGACTGCACACACAATAATCAGAAAAGGCAGGGTTTTAACTTGTTTTTTTAACCCCACTTCTGGGAAAATGCAACGGGGACACAGGAGAAATACAAGGTGCCTCCCAGAAAATGTATTACAGTTATATGATGATTGGTTCATTGATTTATTTTCATTAAGACTGGAGGTATACCATTAAAATGACATTCAGGTTAGGTTTGAGGGTAAAATGTTTTAAGAATCCATGCAATAAAGGTTTGTGTGTTTGTGTCCTCAACATGGAGACTGTAATGTGTGCAGCTGACTGACTAATGCAACATTAAATACCATGATTTTATGCCCTGTAGGTGCGTATTGAGGATGATATTGTGGTGACAGCTGATGGTGTGGAGCTGCTCACCTGTGTGCCTCGCACCGTGGAGGAGATTGAGGAGTTCATGGCCACAGGCGTGGACCACTCCAAGGCTTCCAGCCAGAAGTTCTGAGCAGTTATGCAGTGGCTCTTTTTTCTTCTGCTTCCTGGCATACATCTATACAGCAGACTTGCGTTGAGGCCTCTGTCTCCAGTGAATGTCATCGTACAGCATCAGTAAGAAATAACCAGACAATTGTATCACACCTTTAGCTGAATTAATCATTTTTTACACAGACAAACCTAATTTTCCATAAAAGACTTTGCATGAGTACACAGTAAACGGAATTAATATTAGCGAGTATCTAGTACACCATTTAGTTAAATTGCATTTTATAATCCGTTTTATTGCTTCCTTAAATCTTTATTGGATATAGCCAGCTTTCTGCCTGTAATTTTTTTTAAAAAATCTGTCCAATACAAAATTTATAGTATTAAAAAGCAAATATTTCATAAATCTGATTTACTCTTTTTGTTACTACTAAGTACTAATGCTGATGGGTACTAATACTTTTTTCTCATGAGAACCTTTACTGTTTGGATTGAAACTGATGCATTCCAGGACCTGAGCAATTTCCTCTGCAGCAGATTACTAGTGGAAATGAGACAGTCAGCAAAGAAATCTTGTACTGAGTATTTAAACAGCCTGTTCCATTCTAAAACAAAGAAGCTTTCTTATGATCACATTTAAAACAGAAGACCAAAGTGTGAATAAGCATTGGTTGGTCACGTGCTACTGGAACTGTATCACAAATACAAACCAGGGTCTGACCATCATATAAACTATTACGCAGCAGTACAAACACAGCTGCTGTTCTTAGTAAGAATTATAAAAATCAAAGTGTGCTGCACAACACAATTTGTATACACTTTTTATAAACGCAGTATCTGGGACACCCTTCTCATACTTCACGCATTTTGATGAATTGTAAATTAAGGGCTGCTTAACCTCTAGTGTTATTGCAACTGATCTATGAATAAATTAAAATTCTGACTTAAATCCTAATCCAGATTTGTGTTGCTCTGTGAGCTGTATTTTTTGAGTGATAAACTTGTCATATATTCTGGGCAAAGTCTTACAGATGGTTAAAGGGTTTGTAAAATTCACATACTTACCATACTATATAGATATGACTCCATATCAAATGAAAACAGGTAAATCCCATTTTATGCAATTCATATTTTTCATATCAAAATTACATATACCAAGATGCTATTTTACATTTTTTAACAGGGAAAAATTATGTATTAATAGCCCATCCAAAATCTCCCAAACAAATTTTCTCAAATGTCACAAAAACACTGTAAACCACCTTGTAGCACATACAGCACAGCACAGCATATACCAACCGCTTTTGTTTGCAGTAGGGAGATTAGACCTGTCTGGAGATGTGAGCTTTTCTAGCCTTATTACCTTCTTTCTTTGCAGTTTTTTTCCACAAACATTTCACAATGTTTTTTGGCCCAATTTTGATGAATTTAAAATTTATTTTTGAGATTTAATAGGAAACATTTCACAAACATGTAGAAACTAAGCAAACTTGGGACTGTAGTAGTAACAGGATAAATGGGATAGAAAATAGAAAAATGGGATAGTAGCAAAGTACAGTGTGTCCCTTATAGGCTGCAGTACTGAACAGTATTATGTCACAAGGCAGCATGGTACAGGAGTAAGCTACTGGCTGGACGTGTGAGCTTTAAATGTCAATTTCTTACAGACAATTTAGTGTGCTGTGTTATGGCTCTATGTTGTAGTGGAGCATCTATTGTACAAACTGGGAGGGGACCGGCTGTGGTATAGTGAAATTGTGTACACCGGCGGATGGCTATACCAGGGTGTACCCGTATATCCATGGAAACGCAGATTTTATTGAAAAATTTTCTGGCCTTTATTTGGAGGAATAATTACAGTTTATTTTTCATTTGTTTGGATCCACATCCAGGGTGTATTTTCACAGCCTAATGCCCAATGTTTCTGGTAGAGGCTCCAGACCGCTGTGACCCTTACCACAATAAAGCAGTTAATGATAATGGATGGATGCATAAACATTGGAGGCAAATGTTTCCCAAGCCGTTTGAGTTTTTGTCCTGATTGGAACATGGTACAGACCTTCAGATGCACTATAGAAGTGTTTTTATAGCTGCACTGCAAATATAATGGAAAACTATTGAGCTGTGTTTCTTCTGTGTGTGATGGTTTTGACTGACTGTTTGCCAGTAATTGCATTTACATTAGCCAGTTTGTTTCACATTTTCATCTTTCAGCTGTGATTGATTTCCTAACAGAAACAGCTGTAGGCAGGCTAATTTTAAACAAACACTTCTATCAACATGTCCATTGTTCTACAGTGAGGAAAATACACTGGACCTTGTTTACAGAAACATCCGGGATGTGTGCAAAGTCAGCCCCTGGCCCTGTCTCGCACAGATTACATCTTTCAGCTGTTGTTCACCGAAAACAACTCGCTTCTGAACAAGGCAAAACTGGTCAAAAGTCAAAAAAAAATGTCAGACAGAGTGACATCTGTGCTGCAGAATGGGTTTAATAACAAAGACTGGAACATCTTTAAGGCTACAGTTTCAAAGTTGCACATCAGCTGTGCCTGGCGACATCAGCAAAACTAACATTGTTCAACTGAACCAGAAGCCTTGGTTGCATTCTGAAGTCCATTTCCTATTTAAGGTCCACAAGGCATTTAAATCTGATGACAAAGTGGTGTTGAAAGCAGCCAAGGCCAATCTTACCAGCAGCTTCAGGAAAGCCAAGGCAGCCTACCCTCCAAGGGACCAGGAGCACTTTGTGGACAAGAACCCAAGGAGGAAGTGGTAAAGCAGGTGGATCATAACCAACTACAGGGGGAAGAATAATAGTGTCATTGATGTTTTGTCAGGGTAAAACACAAGGTAATTGCTGTATGAAGCTGTGTGCTATGACACAATGGCAGTACCCACACAGCCAGCAACTACTGTGGATAAAGATGATCGCAGAACAACTAGGGTGGACCAATGATTTAGTATTTCAAAAGTTACTATTAGAATAAATCTTTTTAAAGAGCAGTGGAAGAAACAAACATCCCTACTGTTGTTCAGAACAATGCAAGTCAAAAATAATATTTTAGTTGGTTTATTGCGACTGATTCTAAGCTGTTTTACAAAACCAGTGTGCATGTCCAGAAAATATCAATGGAGGAGTGCAAACAACACAGATAACAGAAAAAATATCACAAATATGCAATATCTGTAGTATTTATGCAAATAAAACTTTTTTCTTTGTGGTTTTGTCTTCTGAATAACTAAACCATTTATGTCAAATATAAAAAAAGGGGTGAAATTTATGATCCAAAATCAAAAACATAAAAATGCAAGAACATCAGTTTTGAAAATAAGTAAAAAAAAAAAGTGGTTTGCAATATTATTTGGCAATATTGCATGGTAAATTTTAGACTTAAGCTGTTTCTAATTAATATTTATTTGAGAAAAAAAAATAAGAACTGTAAAAGACATTTAGCTGACATTTGTCCTCAAAGCACCTTACAACATTAAACTACCTACAATGATTTTACCTGTAGAATTAACTCTAATTCTACTAAACACATAAAATTAATTCTTATCAATTACACTAACCAATACAAATGACATCAATACAAACACACAAAAGACCTCTGTCTCATTAACCTTGGTACAAGGTGACTTACAATTTCAGGTTTGTACACTAAGTTGCTTACAATGATTTACCCATTTCTACTGCATGTGAACTTTAATAGTAAATGTGGTGGAAGTAGTTTGTTAGCAGGAGCAGGGATTCAAATTTATGCCCACTGGCTACTAGGGCTGTAACCACTACACTGGCAGCTGCACTAAATGACGTCATTTTGAAGTCAATCTAATTTTTATTTTAAGTTTTATTCAAAATGATTTACAACTGTTTACGAATTAAAGTAGAAGGGTGTGTATAGTACTGATATTTGTGGTAAATGAAACCAAAAGAAATTAGGTAACAGCAAAGAGACATGTTAATGCTTAATCTTAAAAGTGGCTGTAACTGACAATAGCTGTTGAAATGCACAAAACTGTCATGGTTTGCAGCAATATTAGTGTAATTACTTTCAAGGAAAGTTAAAACATTAAAGAAATGTACTAAACATGAAAAATTCAAAAATAACAAAACAGGTGCCAAAAAATGAACAGTAAAGGAGAATGCAATGGGTGATCAAAAACGTCAGTGCTGTGGTGGGATGGTGAGCAGAGAAGAACCTTTTGTGGAACTGGGGGGGGGGGGGGGGGCCCTCCAGAGGGTTTTGATAATCCAATTTAACCCTGAAAACGCGCCTGATATCGAATATTTCGAATACTGAGTGCTTATGCCCCATTGTTTTAGATGGGAAAAACATCTATAGAACTATGAATTCATGATTTCAGCATGATAAAACACTCAAAGTCAGTTATCTAATTAGAAAACACAGCACTCAGTTATATGCATACAGTATGTACAGTACAGGATATTTTGTTAGCGCCCCCCCCCCCCCCCCCCCCCCCCTCCATATGAGTGGACATTTCACTGAGCCGTCTTTATGGAATTNTCAGTTATCTAATTAGAAAACACAGCACTCAGTTATATGCATACAGTATTTACAGTACAGGATATTTTGTTTGCGCCCCCCCCCCCCCCGCGTCACCGTATTATTTACGGTAGATGGGAGAGCGCATGCGCGAGTTTTGCAGCATGAGATCAGTATTATAAGATGTGGAATGAAGACTCGTATTAAAGAAACTCGCCGCGTCTGAATCTATTATTTTAAAATTGGAATGCAGTAAATCTGGTTTCGCGGCGCAAAGGCGTTTAGACAGGCAGAAATAACTAAACACCCTCTGCGCGGTCTGGCTTTGGATGAATTCGTAACACAACAGAACTTGTTACAATACTGTAGCACGGACTGACTGACGGACTGACTGACGGACTGACTGACTGACTGACGGACTGACTGACGGACTGACTGACTGACTGACGGACGGACGGACTGACTGACTGACTGACTGACTGACGGACGGACTGACTGACTGACGGACGGACGGACTGACTGACGGACTGAGTGACTGACGGACGGACGGACGGACTGACTGACTGACGGACGGACGGACTGACGGACGGACTGACTGACTGACTGACGGACGGACGGACTGACTGACTGACTGACGGACTGACTGACTGACTGACGGACGGACTGACTGACTGACGGACGGACGGACTGACTGACTGACGGACTGAGTGACTGACGGACGGACGGACGGACTGACTGACTGACGGACGGACTGACGGACGGACGGACTGACTGACTGACTGACTGACGGACGGACGGACGGACGGACGGACTGACGGACGGACTGACGGACGGACGGACGGACTGACTGACTGACGGACGGACTGACTGACGGACTGACTGACTGACGGACGGACTGACTGACGGACGGACGGACTGACTGACTGATGGACTGACTGACTGACGGACTGACTGACGGACGGACTGCCTGACTGACTGACGGACTGACTGACGGACTGACTGACTGACTGACGGACGGACGGACTGACTGACGGACGGACTGAGTGACTGACGGACGGACTGACGGACGGACGGACGGACTGACTGACTGACTGATGGACTGACTGACTGACGGACGGACTGACGGACTGACTGACGGACGGACGGACGGACTGCCTGACTGACTGACTGACTGACGGACGGACTGACTGACGGACGGACGGACGGACTGCCTGACTGACTGACGGACGGACTGACTGACGGACTGACTGACTGACTGACGGACGGACGGACTGACGGACTGACTGACGGACGGACGGACTGCCTGACGGACGGACTGACGGACGGACGGACTGACTGACGGACTGAGTGACGGACTGACTGACTGACGGACTGACTGACTGACGGACGGACTGACTGACGGACGGACGGACGGACTGCCTGACGGACTGACTGACTGACGGACTGACTGACGGACTGACTGACGGACGGACGGACGGACTGCCTGACGGACTGACTGACTGACGGACTGACTGACGGACGGACTGACTGACTGACGGACTGACTGACGGACGGACTGACTGACGGACTGACTGACGGACGGACGGACGGACTGCCTGACGGACGGACTGACGGACTGACTGACTGACTGACGGACGGACTGACTGACTGACTGACTGACGGACTGACTGACGGACGGACGGACGGACTGCCTGACTGACTGACGGACGGACTGACTGACGGACGGACTGACTGACGGACGGACGGACGGACTGCCTGACGGACGGACTGACTGACTGACTGACGGACTGACTGACGGACGGACTGACTGACTGACGGACTGCCTGACGGACGGACTGACTGACTGACGGACTGACTGACGGACGGACGGACGGACGGACTGACTGACTGACTGACGGACGGACTGACGGACTGACTGACGGACGGACTGACGGACTGACTGACTGACGGACGGACGGACGGACTGACTGACTGACGGACGGACTGACTGACGGACGGACGGACGGACGGACGGACTGACTGACAGACGGACGGACTGACTGACGGACGGACGGACTGACGGACTGACTGCATATGTCGGGGGGATGGTGGGCTCACGGGAGACACTAATTCACCAAGAGGAAGAGCCGCAGAAAAGAGCCCGATCCCGACCTGCTCCCGTGTGAACTGCATTCTCCCCACATTGTGACCCTCCTGCCTTCCCAGTCCCGTTTTTGTTCCCTTGTTTGCAAACCCAGTAAATCATCTTCCTGTGTCCCGCCTCACCCTGTTCTGTACACCAGCCTGTGCAACAAATACATACGGCATTACTTTATTACAGTACACTGTACTGTAATAAGCATTTATTTGTACATTTTTGTATTTGTTTTGATTGTTATTCTCATTTCCACTGTTTTATTATGGATATTGTAACGACCCACGTCGGTGGTGTTACTAACAGAGGGCTCTGAAAGTAGAGTTGTGGGAACAATAACTTTTTCTTGTGCGGCATCATTAAAAACATTATCAATACTTGTGTTCCCCTCATATGAGAATTTTTTTATTAAGAATTTCATTTTATCTTTTTTATGTCAACTGAATGTTTTTTAGTCTGCTAAATAGTGAGCTGCCTCATAGTTCATGGTCAAATTCATTCCCTCACATGGTGTTACCAGTCTGTATCTTAACCTTCTCCCTCTACTGACTGTAAATACCTATGTAACCCATCCAATCAAGTTATGTTCTTTGTTTGAGATTCTTGCCAGAGTGTGGGTGGGTCTAGCTTTGCAAGTCCCTATTTTGTTTGGTCAGTTTCCATGGCACTTAATGCTTACTGGTCTGAATCAATATGGGTTGTGTTACTATCCAGCATAGTACAAAGCTGTTATACAGGGTGGGACCTTTTGAATTTGCCATTTTGGCTTTTTCTTTTGCTAGCAAGAAATGCTGCATTTCTTTAATTAATTTAGGCTGGGGCCAAGATAGCACAGCAGATACTTTCTGATGGTCCAAGAGAACACCTTGAGATCCAACAACAAAACCTTGGGATTCAATGGACTCTTGATGGAACTCATACCCCCCCCCCTCCCCTTTTACATTGTACCTATTTTCAAGTAGACGGCGTAACACCTTTTTTATGTGTTCCTTGTATGAGTGGAGAAAAAACAGGATATCGCCTACATACAATAACATAAAGCAATTTATCATATCTATTAAGATCTCATTCACAAACTCCTGAAAAAGAGAAAAAAGCATTTGCCACACCAAAAGGCATAACCAGGTACTTGTAGTGCCCTTCTGAAGTGCAAAAGGCAGTCCTTCCCTCATCCACCTCCCGTATTCTGATCAGATTTTATCCACGGCAGAGGTCTACCTTAGTGCAATATTCTGCAAACTTGTTACAGAGTTGCAGGTATCAGAGGCAAAATATGGGGATAGCATTCAAACTCCTATAATCAAAACAAGGCTGTAAATCACCAGCTTTGTTTTCCACAAAAAAAGAATCCAGCAGAAGCTGACAAGATGGATGGTCGAATCCCTAAATCGAATGCTTCCGATAAATAATCCTCCATAGCTTTCTGCTCTGAAAGTGAGAGGGGGTGTACTCCCTGGGAATATGAAGTGGGATGTCAGAGTTAGGGATTTCAGTGGTAGTACCTTGATAGGGAAGCACAAGGCACCTGTGCATTGCTTTCCCCAAGACATTAATTCACCTGGGTCTACAGGTGACTCAATCATGTAAAACTGAATGGCTTCTGTGCGAATCCACCCTATCCAAAATGTAATAGGTACAATCCACATATCAACCACTCCTGAATCCACCATGAATGGAGTTTATACGTAAATCATGGGTACTAAGTTCAAATGGAATTTGCTAAGGTTTTGCAGGGGAAAATCAATAAACTTAACTATGCCATACAGATTGTTCCAATCACTGTTCTGATCCGGGAGTTAAAAATATAGCACTGAAATCAGAAAGCAGTTGGCTCTCCTTGCATCCTACAAACCACTCTCGCAGTGGTGCTGAAACCCAAGATAAGAGTGACGGGGTTGTCATAAAATACATGCTGTTGCTAAGCCAGCGTGATAACTGATAAGTTAGGTGGGAGATGACCATGACCCAAAAACAAATCATACAGGACTTACTCTTTCCTCAGTAACAGATGGTTGCAGTCCAACTGAAAAGCTCAAAGAAGGTGCTGAACAACTTTCATTGTGGATGTTTTATGTTAGGTGTAGGGTCTTAAATAGTTATTCGACATCAGACCAGTGGTGCCCGGTACAACTTCTTAAAATTAACCCCAGGAATGACCGAGAGACCTTTGTTAACATTTCTAAAGCAACTGCAGTCACATGCAGTTTGACCAAGCAGGAACGGGCAATCCATCTGTCCCCACTACTCAGAGTTGATACCCTAAGGACCACTAACCTGCTCCCTACTGAGGCCACCATGGACTACGTAGCTGTGCATGCCACTGTTTTAGACTGGGCAGGTCAAACCCCAGAGGGTCATCTACAAAAGCTGATGACCTTCCATTATGAGGATGTCAGAAGCCCTTTGCCCTCACCCAACAATTGCTCAAGGCCTGTACCTGTTGGCTTCTCCTCAATATCCATGTGATGATGACTGAAACTGTTGTTTTTGACCAGTTCAAAATGGCCCTCCCAAAAAGTACAGTGAACTGGCTGCGCTGCAACAACCCAGTCACATAGCAGTCTCAAATCTGCCCTTACAATTGGTAGAACAAGCTCATAGGAACCCCCCACACTGGCTCCTTACTCTCTGTGACCAGCCATTTTACCTAAAAATGCCAGATTGCCCCCACTGCTGATTTGTTTCCAAGGGGGTCCTGGGGAATGCCAAAGTAGTTCACCAGCACCTGGCACCACTACGGACACTGGACGTTGCATCCCCAGTTCGAATGTATTGCCCTAGGCAAATGCCAGTCAGTGACAGTCACTGTTAGTTATTACCTTTGGTGTCTCATCATCCTTGGTACAAATTAGGGTGCATTCTGAGTTGCCATCTCATCATAATATGATCACTGAAACCCAATCTCCCCTATTGTCTTCTGGCAATGGCTGACAATGCAGAATTCGTGCATTGCAGTGGGGATGACATGCTAAGTCTGCAACAAAATGGACAGCGCAACTTTGTATAGAGCTTTTGGTTGCAACATTTACTCCATCCTGGGTTAAGCAACACATGTCTTTTAACTCATACCTGACACTAGGACCCCTACTTCTATTGTATATGTGAGTTTATGTTCACTGTGCATGCTTTATGTTAGGTGTAAAAAAGTTATTCACATTTTATATTTCAAACATGAATATATACTTTGTAAATCAACATCAATATTTAGTCTATTAATTTTATTTCATTTTTTGGTGTAGTGGAGATTAGTTTTATTTGCATGTTAAGTGTGGAGGTTAATTGTATTTATTTAACTGCATGTATTATTATTTAGTTATTTGTGTGTATACCCACTAAGTTATCTGTCTATTTTTTAGCTAATTTGCTTGTAGTCTGGTGAGTTGTGATAATGTCTTAAATAGACATCTTATGGATGAAAACACCCATTAAAGGTAGGTCAGAGGTGCAGTAGCACCTCGGGAACAAGCCAGAGGACTAGCCATCTTCTGTGGTGTAATTGTTAATAATATGTAACTTATAGTTGTTATGCAGAACTTACTTGGGTTTCATGAATTAGGTTTTAGTGTAAACTAGATAGCTCTTTAAAATGATAGACAGAAAAGATGAACAGAAGGTTGATAATTGTTGAGTTGGACCAATGGCAATGCCAGACAATTTGGTGTTCTGATATAGCCATTCTGATCCTCTGGTTTAAAAAAACAACAGATACTGCCTTATATCATCACTAATGGAGACTGACAGGACAATACACCAATAACAGTCAGTATACCTGTAAAAAAGTACAGATGGATCAGTGAGGAGGAGAAAGAAACCTGTACACACTGTGTTGGAACATTTATAAAATCAACTCAAATGAAAATGAGAATAATATTGAAGCTGCTCCTCTGTGAACTCCTGTCAGCACCAACCCTAATTTAAGCCATCTAATGCTGAATTAGCTAGTTTATTTTTAACCTTGACTTGTGTATAGAGGGATGGATGATGACCATAAAGATGCCAAAGCAGATTAGACATATTTAAACCTTGGTGGCTACTGTTTCTGGTATGTTTTGCAAATTAGATACCTGCTGTTTTCTACTAGCCCCTGACCATTTTTAGCTATCCAAAATGTTCCTCACTGCTAATTTCAGCCTGTTTTTTGGTGGATATAAAGCTGTGTTATTGTACCAAGCTGTCATTGTCACAGCAAATCTACTCTTATCTAGCTAAAGTCCTGCTGGACCAGCCAAGCTGATCCTGGCACACCACACATGACTCCTTCACAACAGGAAGTTTTTGTGGCAGTAATTTTACTGTGGGTATCTGAAATTCACATGGCTTGGAAATCATGACATTTTTAATTGCAATTAATTGTAAAATTATTTGATCAGAATATTCTTAGCTCAGACACAGGTCCAATTAGAATTGGTAAAAAGGGAAAGTTAGGTTTTCTGAACTGTGGATAATAAAGCGGGACACTAGGTCTCGAATTTATCACCCTCTCCTCTGGGTCTTCATTGGCCCCCTCCAGAGCACCTCACAGTAGCCATACAAGGGAGGATGCAGGGTGGAAGTGTCAGCTGTAACAGGCTCCAGAACTGTTGTCCTTTGACTGACCATGTGACCATTTATTCAAATGCATACTGGCAAGAACTTTTGTTATATACAATACTGTGCAAAAGTCTTAGGCATGCAACTTCAATGTCTGTTGAGAAGTACAGGTAGATTTGCATAGGAGAATTTCCTCGCTTTATAGCATTTTTCCCACAGGTGCCTAAGATTTTTGCCCAGTACTGTATTTCAGCTAAATGAAGTANTGCATAGGAGAATTTCCTCGCTTTATAGCATTTTTCCCACAGGTGCCTAAGATTTTTGCCCAGTACTGTATTTCAGCTAAATGAAGTAACAGTGTTGGCCTGTTTGGCCTGCCTCTCAGACGTTAGGGGGCCCACCCTTGGCCATCTTACTTGTCAGCATCTATAGTTGGACTTTCTATTTGGGAAGTCTTTCCAGGACACATACCACAGCACAGTATTGCTTTTGTGACAGCTCAGTCCAACCTGCCTATTGTGTCTGCTGGTCCTCCAGCTCCTGCTTTAGGGTGTCAAGGGCAATTGAGCTAGAGGTTCCTGCTACTCCCACCAGCAATGCATCATCCAAGTAATATCCATGACCTCCAGCATGTGCATGAATTGTGGCTCCCTGTTTTACGTTATTTCGTCTATGATCACCGTTTATATCCCCAGGGGCTACTGTTACCTCTAGGTAGGGTTGGACTGGTTACCTGGACCAGCCTTGTCCCTATTCCACCCAAAGAGATAATATGCCTCTTCAGTTGCCTGTTGGAGGCATTCCCATTTTCCCTTTCTCAAAACCCCCAAAAAATAAAAATCTGAAAACTCACAAGAGCAAAAACCTTTGGAGTCCTCATATTCCCAAAATACAGTCACCAGAAAGCAAGATTCTCCAACAAAAAGGCTTCAATAACATAACCAAAAACAGAAATACAAACTACTGTATCAAGCTACTGTGCAGATTTATGCACAATAACATTCAGACTATAACATGTTTAAATTCAGCTAGTATGCCTATTCTTAGTCAGCAAAAACTCCAGATCACAGAACCCAGCCCAGCTTACCTAAACAGTTGTGTCCGTTTAGCCTAAAGTTGGCCTCAGCCAGTCCTCATTAAGCCCTTAGGGCAGAGAAGGGCTCTACATTCTCCACCATAAATGCAGCTAGTTGTGAAGCAGACAAAGGGCACCAAACAGCAGGTTTCCAAGCAAAAAAGGACTTTAATAAGGCCAGCACACCATAGCTCAACCAACCAAAAATATAGTAGCCACACTGCTCCAAGACCCTCCAGTTCCCCTCACTCCTCAGCTACTTAAACAGTGTCCCTTATTAATCCAGATAGTTGCAACTGGCCATCATTAAGCCCCTTTAGGCAAAAGCAGGGGCAGGAATTTTTGGTGGAAGAACCATTATAATCATGATATAGGAAAACTTGCAGGTCTTTTATTTTTATGTAGTATTTCCTCAAAACAAGATGGATTTGTCATACATGCCACCTCACAAGAATGCCACCTCAATCTGCACTGATAGCTCAATGTGAACATTTTAGAATAATTCATAGTTGTTTTCTCCTACGATTACTAAAAGCACAACCACATCCTTGCTTTGATCCTGACAGATACCATGGAAACCTCACTGAATAATTTACAAACTCCAGGTCACAGTGCTGCACAGGGGAGTTAGTACCAAATGAAAAGAACGATCAGCTAGTCTCTGCTAGTAAACAGGAATATGCAACCTGACATACTTGATCTTTTTCAAACCTTTACAGTGGGTAATGTGACTGAAAAACACTTTCCTCATCAGAGGTAACCAAGTTAGCACGGGAAAGTGAGAGGCAACACATACACAGAGTGGTGTGTTTGCAGGGGGCAGGTGGAATGTACAGATTTCTGAAACTGAAAGTGGCAGCTGGAAGGGGAATCCCTGTGGAACCAATGACAGAGGGGATGCTGACAATGAGGATGAAAGCTACCCACTCCGGTGAAGAGAGATGTAAAAAACTGACTTTTCCCCTCAGTGCTTGGACTTACCACACTATGTGGCTGACGTGTGTATTTGGAGTCTGCTGCACCAGGACTACGCTGTTGATTTTTTGAGGGTGAACAGCAATTACTGCTACCCTTTTCAGGTTGGAATGAAACCCTTTTTATTCTCGTTAGATCTTCTGAACCTGTTAACTGTGGATAATAAAGCGGGACACTAGGTCTCAAATTTATCACCCTCTCCTCCGGGTCTTTATTGGCCCCCTCCAGGGCACCTCACAGTAGCCATACAAAGGAAGATGCAGGGTGGAAGTGTCAGCAGTAACAGGAAATCTGATCATTCTATAATGTAGCATTCGTAGGAGAATGGGTCAGAGTTACTTTACATTTTCTGCATAATGTTTTCAAACAGTTACCAACATAGTATGGTTAGTTACACTGCAATACAGACTGAAGGCCATGATATGCAGATGACGTGGAACTTTATGAAAACAAAAATAATGATATGTCTACAAATCATCAATGGATGTGTCCATGAAGCATTCTGTTCATGTAACATGAACAGAAATACTTACATAGTAACATGAGTAGGATGCTTTTCCTTCATTCCCTTGACAGCTAAACACATTGAAAAGCATAGCTTGAAGTGCATCACACTTTGAAATGAAGTTTGTATAAGGTTCATGAATTTGGTAGTGCTGGGCAGAAGAATAGCCAAAATATACAATTCTGGTAAAAATTACTCGCGCCCTTGCATTTTAGGTATATCATGTAAAATACCTCCTGAAAAAAGTTGGCAGTGAAACAGCTTTGATCTATATACATTTATTTGTTTGATAAAGAGCAGCACAGGATAAAACAATAACAATTAAAAAAAGGAAATACATGGAAATTAAAATCTGCTTGACTAGAAGAACTAGATTCTGACTGCTGTGAACTCAGTTGTAATACATTACCAGTACCACATGACATGAATTACCCAAAGATTAACCAACCAATGATGGCTTTAATGCCAAAGAAATCACTTTCGTTCCCTCTTCCTACCTAACAATGGTGAAAATGAAAACAGAGACAATCCAAAGCCAAAGTATTGTAGTATCACAAAACATAAAAATTCAAGAGGATACAAGACCATCTGCAGAGACCTTGCCGTCACTGTTTCCAAAGTTCACAATCTTAGGAAGTTTGCGATGCGTGGACCTATAAAGAGCCTCACAAGACATGGAAGGAAAAGGAAAATGAATCAAAGTCTTCAAAGGTGCAAACTGTTGAAAAAATAGCATGTAAAACATCCAAGGTGGGTTGGTTTCAACCTGTATGATACACTTTCCATGCTGCACTTCTGTTCAGGTCTGTGAAAAACCACTTCACTTTCACTGGAACAGGCATTGTTTTGTTTTAACTATGAAGATGCACTGAGTGGCCACTTTATTAGAACCCTCTAAGATCTCAGAACAGCTAGAATTCTTTCTGGCATGGATTCAACTAGGTGCTCTCAAACATTCCTTAGCAATTCAGTTCCATATTGGCATGATTGCATCACATAATTGCTGCAGATTTCTCAGCTGCACATTCATGCTGCCAATCTACCACAACCTAAAGGTGATCTATTGGATTCAGATCTGGTGACTGGTGAGGCCACTGAAGTACACTGAACTCCTTGTCATGTTCATGGAACCAGTTTGAGATGACTTGTGCTTTATGACATGGTGCATTATCAGGTTGGAAGTAACCATTAGAATATGGGGAAATTGTGGGCAATTTGTGGTTGTGGCAATACTCTATTGGTATTGGGGGCACAATGTGTGCCAAGAAAACATTCCCCACACCATTACAGCACCACCACCAGTGATAACTGTTGACACAAGACAGGTTGCGTCCATGGCTTCATGCCGCTTATGCCACATTTTGACCCTACCACCTGTGTGCCACAACGCAAATCGAGATTCATCAGAACAGGCAACATTTTTTCAGTCTTCAGCTTTTGAGTTTCAGTGAGCCAGTCCCCACTGTAGACTCAGCTTCCTGTTCTTGGCTGACAAGGGTCTTGGAGCAGCGTGGCTGCTGAAACCCTCTGTGGTCTTCCACTGTTGTATCCAGTTCGACTCAAGGTTTGATATGTCGTGTTCAGAGATGCTTTTCTACCTACCACCGCAGTAAAATGTAGCTATTTGAGATACTGCAGCCTTCCTATCAGCTCAAATCAGTTGGGCCATTCTTC
Source organism: Arapaima gigas (assembly GCA_900497675.1). Taxonomy (NCBI): domain Eukaryota; kingdom Metazoa; phylum Chordata; class Actinopteri; order Osteoglossiformes; family Osteoglossidae; genus Arapaima; species Arapaima gigas. The sequence continues at coordinate 163,067 of UFQX01000684.1, forward strand.
TCTTACCTCTCTCATCAATAAGGAGTTTCTGCCCACAGAACTGCTGCTCACTGGATTTTTTTTCCCCACACCATTCTGTTTCAAGTTTGGCGACTATTGTGCATGAAAATCCCAGGAGAGCAGCAGTTTCAGAAATTCTCAAACCATGCTGTCTGGCACCAACAACCATACCACAGTCTAAGTCACTTAGATCACATCTGTGTGATTTTATTTATTGGGCTGCTGCCGCCTGTTCGGCTATTTAGGTAATTGTTTGAACGAGCAGGTGTACAGATGATCCTAATAAAGTGTCCAGTGAGTGACTGTATAGCTTAACCATCAACCCATTAATGAAGAAATAAGAAAATAGGAAGATGCAAACTTGAAAATAAATAAAACAAAAAACATTGTGCATTTTAATGAAGCCTCACATTTTATGAGATTGTTATTTACCCAACCCAAATACCACTTCTAAGAATTTTTAAACCTAATCATATTTTAATGCAGTAGTATGTGATGTAACTGGTGCCAACTAGTGTCTGAACTATCCAAGAGCAACACATTACACTAGTTTTTTTCTGCTGTAGATGAATACATTTACTTTTTTCTGAACAGAAATAAATGTTACATTTTTAATATTCTTAAAGTCCAAGAAATATTAGAGACTGACAATTTACAGACATACTACCTTAGTTTTCAGCTGATTTAAAGTAAAGTACAAACCGTTCATAGTAAAAGTTTATGGAAAATGCAGAAAAGCAGTAGATCCTGCTGCATTTTCTCATTTTAGAGACAGTTATTTATACATTCTTGCAGGTACAGGTAGTCATTCAGTCAGATTAATACATAGATCTGTTTCAAACACACTGGAATGATAATTAACTTTTGTCTCTGCATAACATCAAATATAGAAAAACAATGTTACTGGGTAACAATTAAGGTTGTCAAAAAGTTGTGTATATACAATTCCTACATTACATAACAAGTAAACTTAATAAAATGTCCTGATATGCAGCAATACTATCTTACAAATGACTGTATGTCAAAACACAAACACCACTATTGCTTTACTTTGACCTAGAATATATGTAAAAAAAAGGGATAAGGCTGAAAATAAAATATATGGCAATTAAAAATGACATTTGTCACCCCATCACACATGGGCCTGAGAATCTGAGGGCATTGAAATCAGGCTGTAAAACCTAGGTAAAGAACAGCTTCATGTTTCCTGCACCTTACGGCTCTTAGTAAAATAAAATCTTAAGCAAATACATACCACTATAACTAAAGATGCTGTTAATTTCCAGAGCTTTAATATAAAGGCACAACAATTTAACACAAGTTATCAAAATGACAAAAAATTTTGTTGTGCAAACACTCAGCACATTGTTCGTTGCAATTTATTTCTATTTACACTGTACATTTTCAATATTATCTGTGTTAAGTTGTTGAATAGCGAAAATTAGCAGGCTATAATTCTTACATATTATAATTTGGAAAATAAATTAATGCCAAAAGGGTAAAACATAAATATTGCAATTCAAAGAGTCCCTGCTAAGCCCCTTTAACTGTTATTTCTCTTCTTGGATAAACACCTGTTGGATAATTTTTCAACAGTAAAACTTTAGTTCACAGCTTGGACAACCATTATGTTTCACAAAACCCAGGTAATGTACTAAAAATGGACAAGCAGGGTGAAGTCTCACAAATCTTGCATCCAAGATCTTCATTTGGCATGTTTCCTGAAGACAGTGTATAACAACATTTACAGCTTAGACCAAGACCAAAATGATGAGCACAGCAGATAATCACAAGTCCACTCTCATTTCGTTCAGCTCTTTATAAAAACATAGGGTGACTTCCAACTCAGACCCTGTGATTTCAATCCATTATAGTTCCACACTCTTCCACCTTCTTGCTTCAGAGCAAAGTAACCAAGCCATTGTGGGAAGGAAGCACTGCTGAGGAATGAGTGGGTGCCATGTAACAAATCCCCCACATGGCTCTGTTTTCCTGTGGCAGATGGGGATGGAGTCTGCTCCTGTGGGTGTGTGTGAATGGAAGCACGTTGGTGGAGGTGATTAGTCAGTTGGGCACTGTGGAGAGCAGAGTGGGGGAGGGGGGGGGTGCTAACCTAAATGTACAGTGAGCCATCTGCTGGTCCTACGTAGCCTACTCCAATTAGCAAGACATCAATCAAAGTCCAAATTCCTAAACCACCAAAGCTGAAGAGTTTTCCCAGACCTTCCCGCCACTGACCTAAGTAAAACCGGTCTGCTCCAAAGCCACCCAGAGTGATGCTGCAAAGAAAGCAAGAGTTTCAGCAGAAAAAAAAACACACAAGGTTAAAATGCTATAATGGCCAGCCTATAAAAGTATGCATGAAACTAAAGACAATCATGAAACTGCAAATGATTTAATACATTCTACAATAAAATGACAAGTGAAAAAAAATGAAGCAAAGATAAGCATTTACACCGCTACTAGTAAAACAAGCATTAGTGTATGGTAGAGAGATGGTACCTGAGGGCCAGGGCAGTGGACCATTTATATCCTCCTGTCCAGTTGCAGAAAAAACGTTTCTGGAACACTCTTCTTCCTGCAGAGAGAGAACACATTTCCCACATTTGAAGACAAAAACATACAAATAGCTACAAATAGGTTTTCATTTTGCAACTATGGTGCTTTTAATATGCAATCTATTACTTCAACAAATGTACACCAAAATTACTATATATTGCCATTTTCAACTGCTTACACTGTAACTGAATGGTACAAACATAGAACCTCACAGGAGGGGGAATTAAATTCAACTGCAGTGTTGCCAGACAAAGTGCAGTTACTGGCAGCGCTTCAATCTCTAACCTTGATGAAAAACCAAGCAATAAATCTACTACTAAATTGTGAAAGCAGTATTTTCTGAGAAACAAAAATACCATTAATATTAACAAATAAATGTATAACTTACATGTTAATTACAAAACCTTTTTTGTTACTGGAATTCAATGCATTCAACTTTTTTGAGACTTACTACCCCAGTAAAGGTTTTCAGATTGCATTGAGGACAGAAGCTCACCTAGGCAATGCACATGGTCAAGCACAGTGCAAGTAGCATTGTAGCGCTTGCGAGGACAGGCCACTGTCATGCAACTCGTGGAGTTGGTACATTTATACTTTGAGGGCTCCAGTTGCCAACAGAACTGGCAAGTAATGGTAAGGGAGAAGTTGGTCTGCAGCTGTCCTGACACCCCCTGAAAACACAAAACTTCAGCTTCAGTGTAGTAGTTTTTATGCCTTTTTAGATTTCCTTTTTAAGCAATTTTCTTGTGGCCTCAAAATTTTTTTTTAAACAAGTTAGATAAAAAAGACATAATTTGAAGTAAACTCTATGAGACATTACCCATCAGTTCCATGCTGACATGCTATGGAAAACACAAAATACTTGTAGGAGCATCCTTCTTGTTTCATTGACCCTAACTGTACTGCAATTTGATTATACTGTAAAATGAGTATGCACAAGCAGTGCAAATAACTCATCCAATTGCCAAACAAGTGCAAAGTTCAAATAAATATGACCTTTGGCACAAGTAACAGATTTTGAGACCACATTTATGTAAATTTCCATTAAAGGTATATTTTTTAACCAGCTGACAGTCAGCATGACTGTAGCCAGCTTGACCCAGTGATATAATTCAAAAAAATGTAAGTCATTTTGGAGAAATGCATCATTTCAATGAAAAATAAAGGCAAAAGGAAAGTGAAGGCATGTTCCTGCAGACTCACTGTACAGTGGACACCACTCTTGGGCTTGCAGGAGAAGGATGCCGGTTTTCCATAGGTGCAGTTGTGGTGGTAGGTGCAAGCGATGCAGTCAGCGGGCAATCTTTGGCAAGGACCTCCACTTGGGCACTTGGACACATAAGTTGTTGCATCTGTGTCTAATGCTGAGAAAACAGTCTATTATAGATATTTATAAAATTTTCTGTCACTGTTACTGTTTAGATGTGGCACTAAGTGACACTCACTAGGCGTGACTGATGGAGTGATTGAGCTCGTGATGACTGGACTCTGCCGAATATCAGGGCTGTATGGTGGTGCCTGGCCAACATGGGCAGAACTTAAATACCCTGCAAAATAGGGGCAGCATAGTAATTAGAGCCACCACCTTTGAACTTGAAGGACCCAGGTTCAAATCCCAGATCCTGCTAGAGTACCCTTGAAACAATTCAGCCTAAACTGCTCCAGTAAAAAAATGACATAAGTGCATAAATGAGTAAATCACTGTAACTTGCAGAACATTGTAAATCACAAGTTAAATGAACAAATGCAATCACCCATACCAGGCAAGAATTATACAGTTTGACCACACTTGAAACAATTATCTGCATGGTTTGCGTTGCAAATGCCCACTTGTATGTTACAACTCAAACCTCATTCATGCAAATAGCCAAAATGCTACTTTTTTTTGCTTGTGGTGTAAAAAAGACCCAGTTCAGTCTAATAAGTGTAACATGTAGGATTGCTTTTATTTTTGCAATCATTATTATTACAAAAATCATATTTTAAACAAAACCTCTTTATGAGAGACCTGTTTCCCCATCCTGGAGCGACTCATTGGTAGTGTCCTGGTCAGGTTCATGGTCTTGCAACAAGAAGGTTCCAATTTCAAACTACACTCCTGCTGTACTACTGTTGATCAAGATCCTTACTATGAACTGCTCAGTTAAAGTGAACCTGCTATATAAATGGTAAATCAAGTTACCTTTTTAACACTGTAAGTAGCCTTGGACAAAAGCGTCAGCTAAACAACCATCAGCACCTACTGATGTTCTCCAAACCCCCGTTTTGACTGATTAAAATAGAGTTTTTCCTGAGTCACAAGTCAGTCAGCCAACTAAATGCATCAAACCTTGCATGTGTCTTAAAAACCTGCATTCGAAAATGACTGCCTTCCGGAAATAAAATTCATAAACTGAACATAAACAAACGCAACTGAGTATAAACCTCTAACTGGCGGCGTCATTGTAGCGAATCAGTTCCCTCTAGGTGTCAGCAGCAGTACTATCAGGTACCGCGCACAAAAGTACCTGAAAATCAAAAACAGGACTACGGTCAGTCCTACCGTTCACAGACGGCAGACGTAAATCCAACAACACGAGAAGAACGATTCCATAAGATTTGATGGTGCGGAACCATTCTGCTGACAGCCGACCACGAACGATTACGACCATCTTGAACTTCGTATGGGATACTTCCGGCTTCCTGTCAGAGCCCCTCCCCCTTTCATAGGAAAACTTCCGTTAAACCTCAAACCGCTGTACTTTAAAAATAAATTTATTTTTATTTAACCAACAATACAACATCTAATACAAATAAGGGTGCATGTAACTTATTTAGAAACATTGACAGGGATATACATTATAATATAGATGCAACTATATTTTACAAAAAGAACAAACAAGGTAAACACAGAAAAGGTTCGTATTGCTTTCTTGTTTTTAGATTTTGCAAGGTATATTACAAAGTATTTATATCAATTTTAAAACGTTCAAAAAGAATTCTTTTCAGATCATTTTTCTTTATAGATATAATAACGGACCATAATAATAATAATAATAATAATAATAATAATAAATTAAGTCATTCAAAAATAATATTTTGGTATTATTTTCAAGAAACATAAAGCTTATTATAACATTTCTTTCTTTAAAACTAATATCAATATTAGATGAGGTTTTAATATAAGTTTGCAGTTCAATCCAAATTTTTTATTTTTTATTTTTTATTTTTTTTAACTACAGGGCATATCCAGAAGAGATGCTAAATTGTTTCAGGGCTGCTTTCACAAAAAAACAATTTTCAGTTTTAAAATATTTCACAACAAGAATCTTTACTGGGTAAATTCAATTTATTATATGAAACGTCCTTAACCTTATTAGTTATTAGTTAATATTTATTAGGTATCATTCAAACTCTTTTCCAATCAATCTGTTTGAATTCCAAAATACTTTACTTAGAAGGATATTGTGTTATTACATTCAGAACTGAAGACATCACATCCTTTCCTTGCACAGGCTACCCCTCTACTTATGACCAGAATAGGGACCGATGGCCAGGTCGTAAGTGGCATCAGTCATAATTTGGATCATACTCCTGACACAGTAAATATTTCTAATTTATTTTCTAACATTTTTTAAATGTTTTTGACCTAGTGCTGTATTTACCAATGTTTCTTTTTAAAAAGTTCACTATGTTCATAACATAACATTAAATACAGTATTCTGTGCCATATGACAGCAAGATGCAGTAAGCACAAGCAATGTGATCTCTTGAAACGGTTCTGTTGTTAAGCCCAGTATTCTTTACCAAAGTTTCTTTTGTTCAGGTATCATTTCATCGAAATGTTTTAATTGGCTATAAGATGCTCATTCACTCACTAGAAATCCTGGAAATCAAAATTATCCTTTGGCTATTTTTGTCCATTTCATTTTAAAAAAAATGGTATTTATTTATTACTATTGACCATTATAAGTCCACTGTATGTTAAATACACACAAGTTGAGGACAGTAAGTAATTTGACACAAGCTGTAAATTCTTCGATTGTTTGCAATGGCTAACTATTGCAATTCTTGCAAGAGTCAATGTTTCCTTAGGAGTCGCATTAACCACAGTCAAGTACTGGTCAGAGCTAACCAGTAGAAATGCCTTATCTGATAAGTGTGTTATTCACTTCACCATCAGTACTGATTAACTGACCTAAGTGATGTCATTTTTAACCCAGTTTTCATAGTTTTATTTCTAATATTAATCTACCCAGTGTTCCAGATGTTCCAGTTACAGTATGAAAGAAGTTATGCTTATGCTAAAACGACCATGTAAGTGGTAAGTGCTTGTTAATGAGTTTCCAGTGTCAAAACTGTACTTAAGTAAAAACTCCACTTGCTTCTTGAAATTTTAAATCAGGGACTGTATTCCATATATTTTGTTTTGCAGTAACTCTGTATCCATTTTATTTTAAAAATAACATTGGATGTCCTAAAGTGTAAGGCATTTAAGCATCCTTCTTCCTGTGGACAATAAATAATGCATTTTTTAACACAGTGGGGTTTATTCCACCAAATGAATGTGAAAATTTAGAGTAATTACCTCTAAAACCACTGAAGTGTATATTAATCTAAATAATCCGACATAAACAGAAATATTCTACCATTTAGAGAAAGGACTCAACATCCATGAGTTAAGCTTGTTTTCAAATGATTGCATAAGAGAAAAATTCTAATTTTTTGGATTTTTAGAAATCTTAATAGGAATAATGAATATGGATGACATTATTTTCCTTTATTTAAAGAAAGACCTGAAAGAGGGAAAAGCCTGCAAACACTTTCAGAATAGCTTTCTTTGTATGGTTGTTGAAAAAAAGTGTATCATCATCCATCTGCCAACTGTGAATATTTGAATACCCTGAAACCCATTTCTTTTTATTTGAGTAACTATACCTTGTGCAAGTAACAAAAAAAGGAGTGGACTTATGGGGCATTCTTTTCTAATTCCCATACCAATTTCGTATGTCTATAAGACTTTGATTTAAACTTATCAACCTCAATTTGACAAAATGCTGGGATAAATTAAATTAAATGAAAGTTTAGCAGAACATTTTCATCACATGGTTGTGTAAATCTCATTTCAGCTACACCCTCACTGATGGACTGACTGGCAGGCTAAACAACTTTTTGGGTCTCTCTAGAGAGGATATTTTGATTTCTGTGCTCTAATATATCCCTGTTGATTTTTACAACGCTTACCTTCTCATGCACCAGGTCTCTGGATATTTCAGTGAGGTCTGGTATTATGTTCTCTGCTACGACACCTTTTCTTGAACCATACTTTAAACTAACGTTGATGTGCATTGCTAAGTGTATTTCTTTGCCTGTTTCTATGATTGCTAGTCTGTTGCTTTGCTTCATCCTGGAGAAATTTTTGTTTGAAGCCTTTGGAAACATTACCCTGTGAGCAGATGTCTCCTTCTCGAGGTTGATGACCTGGTTGCTGGTTTACATTTCATACCGTACCTGGTATTTGCACTTGCTCTTGTCACCTCCTCCTCACCAACCCTCAAACTCATTCACTTCATGTCACTACTTGTGCACCTGTAAATACTTTCTATCTAGCCATCTATACTGTCTTTAGTGCTATATTCATATAACAACTCTTGTGGTGTTGTATGTCATCATGTTGTCCACTTGGTATACTGTGCACCATGATCCAGGAGAAACTACATATTTTCTTTTGTACATCTATATAATTGAGGTATGACAGCAAAGTGAACCTTGAATGTTCAATAACATTACATTAGTGTACACTGTGAGAATTCTATGAATGAATTTGACCTCACAGTTTGTTCCCCTTAATTTTAATTCTTGAGCCACTCCAGCTTCCAATAAAGTACACCTCCTGCGTCCTAGACCTTTCAGCCAAAAAGTTGCGAAGTTTCCCAGATCTTCCGACTTTTCCCGGGCAGCAGAAACACTGAGGCGGGTAACCAAGGGGGAAATAGTCCTGCCACTCTTCTTCAGAGTGAAGAAGCTCTGCATGACAGCAGCGTGACTGCTTCAGAAGGCTCAGTCTGGTCATCACTTCTGCCACAGGCTTGTCACTGTAGATTTTGTTGTCTCTCGTACACACATTCACATTGTTAGTCACCCTTTCCTTTTCACCCACCACTGCAATAGAAAAATTTTTTTTTAAGTACATTTTTATAGTTCTTTATATATCTAGAGATAATAAAGCCTTTATTTGGAATGTTAACACAGTTATTCAGTTGTAATCCTGAATATAAAACTGAATATGTTTTTATTCTATTTTGTTTTTTTTTTTCACCATGACAATTATTTAGGATGAGAGTACTACAAGTTTTATAAAATAAATTTGAATTCATACAATTTTAAGATATTCTGTGGGATTCATACAGCCTTTATGATAACTAAGGAGCATAATTGCAAAAGTAAACTTAAAAAACTCTCAAATGCATCCAGGCATAATGCCTAGTAAGCGCATTAAAAAAAGAAAATCAAATCACCGAATTCCCAACAACTTTACTGAAATACTAGTTACTCTTACCAAGAATGAAATTGTATTGGTCCAGCTGGACATTCCGGACCATTTTATTGAGCAGGCAGCTAGAGCAAAGGTCTACATCTGCCATAAAGCCACTTTCCAGAAACTGCATGCACACCTGGACAGAGGAAGGAATAAATGTAAGATACTGACAACCATACATAAAGCATATGAATCTGAGTTCTCAGACTCTTGATAACACCACATTTGAGCTGCTTCATTACCTTCCTTACACATTTGAAAGTCTTATTTAAATAAGGTTGAGAAGTGGTATAGCTGGATGAGGTTCGACAGAGAGGTATAACTGGATGAGATTGGACAGAGAGGGTAAAGAGTGAATCATTAATATAAAGGTATGATTCATCGCCTACCACAAAACTACATTATTTTCCAGTTTGTGTCTTCAAGTAAGAAAGTATATCAATGTGTTTGTGGAGCATGTCAGGTGGCCATGCTCGTGTGTGCAGCAAGAAAACCCATCAGCGTTTTTACATATGCTGCATGCAACATCACCATTCCTGCTTCTCCAAGCCTTACCAGAGACCAAATTTTACATTTTCAAAATAGTAAGTAGCCCTTATTGGAGTTTAATGAACTTCACTTTCACAAAGCTTACTTAGGTACCCCGTGCCAAATTTCAAGGATGTGGTTCGAAAAACAAAGCCATGCATAAAGAACAAACAGTAACTGAGATTTATAAAAGTAAAAGAATGCAAACTGATGACAGAACAGGAAATGTCCACAGTTTACCTACTTTGATTCAATTTTCTTCAGTCTGCATGCTGCCCATGTCACTTGTCCCATGGTGCAGAAGATGAGGGCATCTTGCCGGAATTGACTCACCCTTATGAATCCTGTCAGCATACCTGATGGCTCATTACAACGGAGCACCCCAAAGTTAGCTAGCCTCAAAGGCAGCTCCTGCCAGGACCGAGGCGGTGGCTGAATACAAGACTGCAGAGAGCACAGCAGGATAGCAAGTGGTCAAGAGTTGCTCATCAGAAAGATGGAGATAAGTCAACACAACCTATTCAGATCATCAAGTTTAAGAATGTTTTGCCAAAGAAGTTTTAAGAAAAAAGTTAAGTGCTTGATTGTATATAGCCAACTTGTAAAAAAGTTCAAAGTTCACTTTGTCATTCTGCCCTGATACCGACATACAGATTGTCCTTGACTTACAAACAACTTATCAACCAATTGCAAGTCGAATCGGTCGTAAGTTGAATCATACTCATGACAGAGTGGTTATTTTATAAGTGTGTAGACCACTATACAGTAACTTCTTTTCTAACGTGTCAATGTTTTTGACCTATTTTTTATTTCTGTCTGACGTATAGTATATTATCCACACCATTATTAAATAGTAAGCACAAGAACAAAAGTGAGCACCGGTCATCGGTGCAGGAGGAGCGCGCTATGGGAGAAATACGGCAGCAGTTTTGGGAAGTTTACGGTATGAGTTCAGTTCTATGAGATGCGCAATAAAGGAAAGGCATGTCTGTATGTGTTATATAAAACTCAACTAACAGTGTTGGATAGCCTAACTTTTAGTTGCAGAAAGGAGAGGGGTGGGGCTGCAGTGAAGGAGGTGTGAGAAGATGGTTGCTGGCTGTGTGTGGGCAGAGTGGGTGTGTAGCATATAGTCTCGCACAGGATTCACCTCACGCAACTGTTATACTATTATGTTACACATACATACTGCACAGGTACACATGTACAGTGTTTTAATGCATTTTTCTAACATTTTTTATCTATGATATAAACAATATGCACTCAATCTTGTTGGCGTACTGTACAGGTATTCTTATGGCTGTTGTAGAGGAATTCTGAGAACAAAATGAATAGCAGAAATAGTAGGACATAACCTTCACCATAATTTCCTATGAAAACACTTACATTGTTAAAAATCATTGCACTTTCACTTATTACATTCCTTGTAGACTTTAATAGCGTTGATCTTTCTGGTATGCCAGACATGTGGCCCTCTACACAGGTCACTTAGGAGCCCACATCTGATAGGAGACACAGCCCATTGAGACGTATCTGCAGTAAGTAGTGACAGAATGAATTTCATCTTTTTCATCATCATGGAAATACAGTAACTCCAGTGCTTCTCAAGAGTCCTGTCCAGGTCCCAAAGCTCTCCATTCACACGTGCAATCACAGCATTGTCAGCAAGGCCTTGACTGTTTAAAGCATGATCAGAATACCAGATGCTTGCAAAATCACTATATACTGTACCTGATACAGCCATTATACATGGTAACATGGACCTGGTACCTAGTGCGCAATTTGACTGGTACAACAATCACACCTCCTGCTGACTGAAAGCAAAACACTGGAACACAGGACTTATATCCCGACAACTAACTCAAAGACAGATAAGGTTCCCTTGGCCCTGGCAGCCCAATACTGACTTCCTCACCTGATGCCACAGCCAAGTTGGTATGGGCTGGTTACCCATGCCTTGGCTTGCACTGTCTTGCCATCTGGCAGCTCTACTGTAATGGGGTAGCTCTCTGCAGCCCGTTTGACTAGCAGGGCATCGCTCTCCGCCTTCAGCTTCTCATACAGCCGTAGTCTGTCAGAGATGTACTGAGGCCATGTGTGACTCTGAATATGGGGGACACACAAAACCACCCAGTAAATCCAAGTTACAACATTATAACATTTATTTTCCATTTCTTTACCAAAAGTACATTCTACAGCTTAATATTAACTTTTACCAGACACATCCTGCCCTTGTAGCACAGAGATATGAGGCAAAAGTTTATGCTACCAGAGCTATTCTGACACTAACCTTTGCCAGACCTCCTTCCTTTTCAGCCTTCTCAAGGTTTTCTATCCATCTGTTCTTTTCCGCAGGTATGGACTGCATAGGTGTACAATAAAACATAAGTCCATCAAACTGACCCAAGAAAGGACGGATGTGAAGAGCATCTGGAAATCAGGCCTACTGGTCTGTATATCGATACGCTACTAAAAACCATTTTTATAAAAACATTTTTAAAAACACGCTGATTTTTCTAATTTTCCAGTAACAGATCATCTGTGGGCGGTACGTCTGCGGGATAAAGTATTACGTCAGACACTATTTTAGCAAAGAAACGACGCACAGCGGGGACCATGTAGGGACTAAAGTACATTTGTGCTGTGGTTATTCTGAGGCGTGTCAGCTATTTACTGCATACAAAAATCCCCTGCTCTGAATGGACACCCCAGTGTAAATAATGATATGGAAACTGCTCTTGTATTTACCTGAGACTGCAGATTTCCTTTGTCTTTCTCCTCCTCGTCCTGCTCTCTCTGCGGACATTTGGAAGTCCGTTCCCGGCTCGTCCCCCACTGCTCCTGCTCCGGTTTCCTCGCTCGCGACTCCTCCAGCAGCCCCCGTTTCAGATGCACGATCTGGTACCGGAGCTTCTCATTCTCAATTTTGAGCCTCTCCAACTCCGGGGACCGGACTAACCAACCGTGCTCCCCGCGTTCGTCCTGCAGCCCATCCAGCAGGAGCTGCACCTCAAGGCTCAGCTCGTGGATGTGCGCTTCCTGCGCTGTCAGTCGTGCAGCTATGAGTTCCGCCATCTTTAAACACCGAAGTGCCCCGTGCAGTTAAATGACGAAAGGCGCAACATAACGGGGGAAATCAGAGTGAAAGCACTAATACAGCGTCCCCAAGCGGTTAAATGTGAGAACTCAAGGCGATTGCAGTATAAACATTAATGTACCAGAAAATATTATCTCGAAAAACTTTATGATGCAGACGAAAGAAACTACGAGAATTTTAACCGCTTAATGTGCACCAGCTGTACTGAGGAATTCTCTCAATTTGGCTGCACTACTGTATGAAGATGCTTCGGGCGGCAGATGACATGAGGTGTGATTCCACCTCACTGCCAGAGGGAGCTGTTTGCACACTCGTTTCCACGTGGCTGAACGCGGAACTGTTTTCGTACTGCCGGTCTGACAGTATCAACATCCGCACCGGCGCCATTGTACTGTAGACAAATCCAAGTTTTTTTTAAATTTTTTTATTTTTTAGCAAGCCTTAAAACATAATCGCACAGTCTGATCAAGATTCTTCCAACTATGCTGTTTATGCAAAGTTTTCATCGGTAGGACAGTGCTACAATTATGATACTCAATGATTATGTATCAATTTAACTTGTAATGCAAAAAGAACTGACCGGTAAAGACAAGAAATAATTGTATAAAATGTTATTTCGAGAGTGAACCACCTACTGCTGACCCATGGGTGCTGTTTTTTGTAAATGAGACCCTGCTGTGTGCCCATACCACTCTGCCTTTACCCACAGTTTATGCGTGGCCTCATTCAATTTCCTAGCACTGGACTCCAGTTTTGTTTCTCGCTTTTCCTCCTGACACTTGCTGGTCACCCATTGCTTTTGCTAGCTGGCAGTTGATGCACTTCAGTTTTGTTTGCATCTTAGTTGTTTCTTATGAACATCCACCTGGTCGTTTTGAGAACTCGACATGCTCTGATGTGTTTCAGTTGGGTTTTGTCAGTAGCCCGTGCCCGTCGCCAGCGCTCCTCATTGTTCTGCCTGTCCCCACTGCCTGTCTCCAGAGCTCCCAATTGTCAATCAATGCCTCTGCAGCACCAACTCATGCCAATTGCACGCATCCCTGTTTGTACATAGTCTACCTCCAGCCTGTGCTCATCCCTAGATATTCCAACATTTCATACGTGTCTACCTTTTGCCTCAGTGTCATTCTGGATGGGTACTTTGGCTACTTGTCATGCTTTCTGTGGAATTCTAAGGGTTGTACACCCATGATTTGGTTAATTCACCTATTCAGTTTTCCTCATTACTGGCTTGCCCTTCATTTATTGTCCACCCAGGACTGTACTGCACTTTTNTGGCTTGCCCTTCATTTATTGTCCACCCAGGACTGTACTGCACTTTTTTAGAAGGTTTATTGATTAATAAGTATTCATGGCATTATTTTTGGAACCATCCTCACTTTATAGCGTTTTTCCCTCAGGTGCCTAAGACTTTTGCACAGTACTGTAAGTGCATATACAGTATGTGTGTAAGTATGTACAGTGGTGCTTTAAAGTTTGTGAACCCTTCAGAACTTCCTATATTTCTGCATAAATTTGACCTAAAACTACATCAAATTTTCACACAAGTCCTAAAAGTAGAGAAAGAGAACCAAGTTCTGAAGGGTTCACAAACTTTCAAGCACCACTGTACATGTGTAGTCAGTGTAGTGTAGTGTAAGGCCTGTTGTCTGTCTTACACTGTGGTTTATAATGCTGAAACATATAATTCAATGACCACACTTTTACCACTGTTCATTCGGAATCCTTAATGATTGCTATTGTTTGTCCAGTTGTATTGTGTGGCACGTTACCCGGTGTGTTTGCTCTTATTTGTATGTTCTACAATTGTTTTTACATGCTGATGAAGGCCTAAGGCCGAAATGTGTCCGTACTGTGTTATATGGTTCACAATAAATGCATATATTGACTACTGACAGTTGTCCTTTTTTCATCTGTTTTTGTTTTTGTAGGTTCCAGCACTTGATGTACCAGTATTTTCTGTGTTTTTGCGATGAGCATGTATTACTTTTAATATTTTTATATAAACAGTAATAGCAATTTTATGTTCAACTGGATTGAATACAAGGAGGTCTGTTTTTTACAATGCGCTTTTCCTCACCAGGGTAACATGAATAAAGTTCCAAGGAATATTACAACAGAGTCATGAATGATACAATAAATATTTTCTATTGTTTAAGCAACATTTAGCTGTTCAGGTAAGCCAGTTGGCAACTGAGCTTATTGGAATAAGTTGATAACTATTTTTTCAATTAGCTCATACCTTTCACCAAAGCAACCATGTTGTTTTATACTTTGATATTTCCAGTGATTCACATGTTTATACAACTGGGTAATTTTTACCATATCAATTTGGGATAGTGTACTTTGATCATCTGTATTAAAACAGGATCAGAGATTCAGCTCTTAGTAGTCTAATTTTTTTGCGAAGCTATGGCTCTAACCACTATGATCCTTGCTGCCCCAGGTTTAATAATGATAATAAACAACCACTCAGTGCCCTCAAAAACATTTAGATAGAAACTCTCACTTTGGTGTTCATCTGTTTCATGCACAAGAAATTGAAAAACCTGATAAAATGTAGATTAGTTAACCTTTTATTGCTGTTGTTTGAAATTATAATGTTTAAATTTATTGTAAAAGGTTATTTTGTGTTCAGTTCAGTCAACCCCCCCCCCCCCGCCCTAAACCTAATCCTCTGAGACATACTGTATGACGCCATGTAACATGCCAAAAATGTCAGTACTGCCCCCTCTCTGTGGTGCAGGTAGACATAGTCTGGTTAAGTATTATTTTTTGTGTTTATTTCCATGTAAAGAGGTATAAATAATGGATACTGCCTAACCTCCTGAACACAGCACTCCCCGATGTGGCGATGGCGGCGTGTACATTTCTGGGGTTTGGTGTCGAAAACGTGTGAGGACATTAACATTCCACCGAGGTGGAACTGGATGACATTAGCACTTATCTACAGATAGTTTGCGCAAACTTTCCATTGAGGTTTAATGTGTACATCCTGGGATTGTTGACATATTTCAGATCAAATGGTGGAAAATGCAAAGATCAAGGGATAAAGATGATGGTCATGATAGTTGATGAAACTGATGGAAATATAATAGGCCATAAAAAGTGTTCATGGTGACAAAGTCCTACTACACATTTTGTTTAAAAGTCGATTTGTAGGAACACAAAGTCCGGCTAAACGTAACAAATTTGGACTTTGGAACAGAATGTGACTTTGCACCAGCAGACTCATTGTCACGCCCCCTGTTCCGGACTATGCCTTTGCATAATTGAAGCCTGTCATATGCAAAGTTGGGTTCAAGATCAAGTGATTTTAAATGTAGTTTCTTTTTCCCTACTTGATTAATAGGTCTACCCATTCATGACTTCAGAATCTATGTCTGCATACATCTTGAATCTAGATGGCAAGGCTATTGTCCTACAGGTCGGTGGAGCATCTGTCCATTTGCTAAAAACAGTTAGGGGTATAACCATTGACTCCACAGACATCAAAAATACAAAGAAAGAAGCCTGTGTTTCAAACCCCTCAGCTCACCACAGACAAATGTGACTAATATGCAAAGCATATGTGTAGGCTGAGTTGGGATGTGATGTGCCATCATAATCTTATGAGCCCATATTTCAGGAGTATGCATCACATTCTTTAGTTGTCTCTACATGCACATTGGACTGTACATTTAAAGCAAATATGCTACATGTCATTTATTGCGTACACATAGTATCACCTGAAAAATATATTGAATATACTGAGTACTTGAAAGGAATCTTGTTGTTCTAGGTTATATTAAAATGTGGCTCATGAAAGCTGTAGGATGCAACTAATTATTGTTAATACTGGTACATTTTTACATGTGTGCACAAAATAAAAACATTCAATTGGTGAATTTCGTCTACAGACTTTCAACAGCTTCAAAGTTATTAGGTATATAAAAACTTTCATATCTGTATTATTTCTTTCAATTCAAATATCATTCCTATTGATATTTTAACTGAAACATGATACCATCTATAGTTTGTTTAAACCAGTAAAAATGAATGTACAGCAAGGCCCTGGTTAATGCTCAGGATGCATCCCTAGAAAGTCGAGTGTTATCCTAAACAGCACTTAATGGGGTCATTTTAACATTATATCTTATTAGTTAAGTGCTGGTGTGCGCACACACGCACACACACACGCACGCACGCACGCACGCACGCACGCACGCACGCACGCACGCACAGGGTACATAAAATGAAACCAAAAAGGATCTGGAACTGCCCGTGTGAGTGTGAAATTTATTTAAAAAATGAGAATCATTACAGTGTTAACAATGACAAAAAGATGCACAAAGTCGAGCACACTATGTACGTGTGTGTTAAAACAATACAGAATGAGCGCTGTAATGAAACACTGTGAAATGGGGTGGCATAAAGGAACGTGTTACTATATTTAGGAATTATTAACTATAAATGCTTTACTTGCAAAAGAATTTAGCTATTGTTACAAGCATTCAGCATAAACATGAAGTCAGGCTCAGGGGTCCGTGAAAAGGTTGATGACCTGTTTCAAAAAGATTACAAACAACACAAATGCAAAGGGTGGTAAAATGATTTAAAATTAACCAAGAAAAGGGGTTCATGAACAAGAATGCTGCAAACTGGATTAACTAAATTGTAAAATGATATAAATGTAGTTTTTATACATGCTGGAAAGGCTTCCTCAAAGCTGCACTTATGGCCACCTCTCCCCCTTGGGACACTACGGTATGAAGTTAGAACAGTGTATTTTTACCTGTTCATAATGAATACAACCACATTTCTCAGCTCATACACTGATGCAAAATTGATGTCCTATTGTACAATTTGAATTGTTACTGTATTAGATTTAGTTTGTTTCAACACAATTCACTTAGTCGCTCCTTGTTCCTAGTTAAAATATTCTCCATCTGATTTTGAAAGATGAGCAGAATTTTGGGATGCTAAAGTTATAGTGTACTTTTCCAAAGTGGAACATAGAAAACAACTTCAGGCCTGGGTTACTTTCAAACAGAAGTGTGTTTCTGATCAGTATACATTCAATTATTTAGATAGCACTGCTCTGTCTGTCTCTGGGATTCTCTTGTGAAAATAAAATGTGGGAGTTTTAAAAGAACTCTGTGGAAGCTTTTCTGCTGCCATTTTCAGGCTTTGGTGTGGGTGAATTTCCGCATGCAGCTTCTCTTTCCGCACCATTTGACAGCCCACTCATGCTGGTTCGGAATCTTTAATTTAGCGGCAAGGGTTGTTGCTCATTGTTTGTGAGGCATCATGAAAGTTCATGATATTATTAGATATGTGCTGTTGTATTTGCTGCAAAGAGGCCTCCTGAAGAAACACGACAATTCCCCCAAGAGCCCAACACAAGCAATTAAGTAAAAACATGCAGACATGAGGAAGGCACCTTACTGCATTGGCTGTTAAATGGAAGCATAGTTCTGACAGACACAGTGCTCACAGTATATTTTGTTTGTATTCATGTAAGTCTGTAGGAATATTTATGCTGTATATTCATGTTAGATCTTAGTGGCAAAAAAAATCAGATCTCTGGTTTGAAACTTCAAAAACACTTTTTTTCCCTTATTCTTCACTTTTTTGAGAACAAATTCTGTACATGGAAAGTGAAAAGATACTGTACTGGTGGTAAAACTATGCTGTACGTAACATTGCACTCAGAACGCAGACGCATGCTGGTGTAAAATGAAAAACTCCGTTTAATGTAAGGGGTTGTTCCAAAGACGTAGTCACAAGACAAGCATGGGTCAAAACCAGGAATTAGTCCACAACAAGCAATGTAACAAACAAGGATAAAGCACAAACAATAGCTATGGAACAAAACAGGTCGGTAACCAGAGTAGCAAACAGAAAGAACACTCAGTACGCATGGAAAGGTCATGGCATGACTGGCTCAAGGAGGGAGACATGAAAGGTATCAGACACATTAATATTAACAGGCAAGTCTAACTTGTGTGTAACATCATTGATCCATCTTACTACTTTATAGGGACCCAGGTATTTAGGTTGCAGCTTTCTGCAATCCTCAGGAAATTTAAAGTCTGGAAGTTGGAAGACAACCAGACATGATCTCCTGGTTGATAAACAGGAGGTTCGCGGCAGTGCTTGTCCGCGTGGGCCTTGTAATGACGGAGAACCCTTTCTATCCGCTGATGGGTCCTCTCCAAGACCTCCTCACTCCTCTTCATCCAATCATCTAGAGTGGGAATGTCAGCAGGCTCTGCCGTCCAGGGCATCAGAGGTGGTTGATAACCCAAGCAGCATTCAAAAGGCGTTAACCCAGTGGAGGAGCTGACTAGAGAATTCTGCGCCATCTCGGCCCAAGGCAGAAACCGACTCCAGTTCGAAGGATTTTCATGACAATGTACCCTCTGGAATTTCCCTAACTCCTGGTTTACCTGCTCACACTGATCATTGGACTGAGGATGATAGCCTGAAGTTAGACTGACGTTAACCCCTAAGCGTTCAAAGAAGGCAGACCACATTTGAGGTAAACTGAGGTTCACGGTCAGAAACTATGCCTTCTGGAACTCCAAAGAATCTAAACACATGGTCGAAAAGTGCTTCTGCAGTTCGGAACACTCTGGACAACCTCTTAAAAGGGATAAATCGGACTCTGCGGGAAAACCTATCGACCACAGTTAAGACAAAGGTATACAACTGGGATGGGGGAAGATCCGTGACAAAACTACCACAAGCTGAGACCAGGGATGAGAGGGAACAGGAAAGGGAACCAATTCCCCCACAGGTAAGGGCTTCGGGAAACACGCAATTCCAAATAGAGGGAATACACTAAAATATGGTTGAGGTAAAGTATGACAAATTGTCCCGCCATGTCGTGAAGTACGTCATTAATGAACGACTGGAAAATAGACGGAGCATTATAGAGACCAAAAGGCATCACCAAGTATTCATAATGACCACTCGGAGTGATAAAGGCCGTCTTCCACTCGTCTCCTTCTTTTATCCGGACTAAATTATAGGCACTTCTCAGATGAAGTTTAGTAAAATACTTCGTTCCACGAAGCTGCTCTAGGGCCGCCGGTACCAAAGGTAAGGGATAAGGAAATTTCTCAGTAATCGAGTTGAGGCCTTGATAATCTAGGCATGGTCTGAGCCCTCCATCCTTCTTCTTAACAGAACAGAAACTCGAGACCACCGGTGACGTAGACGGACGAATAAACCCCTGCACTAAAGATTCTCTGATATAGGAATCCATGGCTTTCAGTTCTGCTTGGGTCAGGGAATAAATCTTAGCCTTCGGAAGGGGTGCTCCCTCTATGAGATCAATCGCGCAATCGTATGGATGGTGAGGTGGTACTTTGGTGGTGTTCTGCTTGTTAAATACTTCCTTCAAATCAGCATATTCGGGAGGGATAGCTACGGAACCAGAATGGGGATTCTCTATGGTAGTGGAATGCAAAGAGACAGGAGGATTTCGAATGCAGTTCTGGAAACAATAGGGGGACCAAGAAGTGATTTCTAAAGTGGGCCGGGAGATGTGAGGGTCATGCTTCTGTAGCCATAGTATCACAGTTACGAGTGCAATGCACTGGAGTCCATCCACACTGGATTGGTGACGGTTGATACGAAGCCCTCACCAATGCATCTTCCATCTAGGGCTGACAGCTGCATTGGCACACAGAGGCCTTTAGTGGTGAGGCCCAGCTGTTGAGCCAGTTGACACTGAATGAAGTTCCCCTCGGCACCGGAGTCGACTATCGCTGAAACCAAGAGAGGATCAGGGCAATAAAAGGTGACCTGGAACGGAGTCCACTTGTTGTTCAATGTGTCGTGCTTTGGGACGACATTTACAGGTGCCTAGGATGTGACCGGTCTCCCAGCAATATAGGCGAAGATCACTGTGCAGCCGATGTAGCCTTTCTTCTTGTGCCAGATGGGTCAAATCACACTCCATGGGTTCTGGCGTGTTGATGTCCTTGGGAACGAATTCTGTTGGCCTCAGATCCCTAGAGTTGTTCTTCACCTCTATTAGGGTGCATGAACAGCATGTGATCTAGCCTAATGGCTAGGGAGATCAATTCCTCTAAACCCAGTTCCATGTCCTTGCATGCTAATTCCATCAGAATTTCGGTTTTCGGACCATTACAGAAAGTTACTAACAACGCTGGCTCGTTCCAGCCGCTTCCAGCAGCCAGCGTACAGAATTCTAACGCATAATCAGAAACAGAGCAATTACCTTGTCGTAACCTAGACAACAACTCCCCATTACTCCTGTCCTCATTAGGGTGGTTGAACACAGTTCCTAACTCCTGTTCAAACGGACGGTAAGATAAGTTTTGAATTTGGGGCCATACTGCCGTAGCCTAATCTAACACTTTTCCCGTCAAATGGGAAACAACAAAGGAAATCCGTGACAAGTCGGCGCTGACGGGGTTGTTGTTGAAGTGCAAGGAACATTGTAATAGAAACCCTTTACAAGCTGCAGGTGTCCCATCAAACTTGTCGGGTTTATTCACTGGGAAAATCGCTTTGGGGGGAACTTAATGGAAAAAAAACTTCCCGGTAGCTCTCGGCATTATCAGGTAAATGAATTTGTTGTACCATTGCCGTTAGTTCTCTCATCCTATCAGCCATCTGATTCAACTGCTCCTGGCGTTCGCTTTGTTGATGTGTGAGGGCCGTCATAGACTGTAAAAGTCCCTCGAACTATTGTTGATGCTGTTCGAGGATTCTCCCCTGATTTGTGCCCACAGGACCTGGAACCTCCATACCTGCCGTCTGCTTGGTGGCAAAGTATTCTGTAACATTGCAGTCAGAACGCAGACACGTGCAGGTGTAAAACGAAGAACTTCGTTTAATGTAAGGGGTTGTTCCAAAGACGTAGTCACAAGATAAGCATGGGTCAAAGCCAGGAATCAGTCCAGAACATGCGACGTAACAAAGAATAGCCGTGGAATAAAACAGGTCGGTAACCAGAGTAGCAAACAGAAGGACTGCTTGGTACGCATGGAAAGATCATGGCAATACTTCGCAACGATAACTTGGAAACACAGGTACATATAGGGACGAGTGAAAGAGAAACAGGTGCTGAGAATTAATGATCAGGAGAGGCGGAGTCCGGACCAGGGGGTGTGACACTGTACCTGTGGATGTTATGGTGAATGTCTTTCAAGATGAAATAGTCATCTTCAAGATATGTTCCTTTCATCCAATTTGGATTTCAAACACATCTTAAAAGCTCAGCAGTGCCAGGTATTACATTTATTTATTTATTTAGCAGATACTTTTCGGACAAAGCACCTTACAATAATTAAGTAGTATTTAGCTGACTCCTGTATCCAAGGTGACTTTGTTAGATAAACTGAACTTCCTGCAATTATTCACACACATACACCAGAACATGACCCACACACTTTAACTGTACATAATAGCTACAAAATAGCTGAGCAAGTGCAGACACACAGACATACATTTTTATAGTTTACTTAATGTACTATGTTGTGTGATGTTAACTACTAAAGTAACTGTCAATTCTAATGGGATTTGGTCACATTTCTGCATTTTTGGGGTCCAAAAATGCTTAAAATGTTTACTGGTGAAAGTAATAAATTATGTCTTTGATTTATAAGAATTCAGCTTCCAGTTATTAGGTCCTCGAGTTATGAGTTTAGATTATGAAGTGTTTTTCCAGAACATATGACTTTTTTTTAAAGAGGTGAACACTATACAAACATCAGGAAGTGAACATTTGTACAAATGGATTAAATCTAGCAATGGTTTGACCAACATCAACTGAGGAAGGGCCATCAAACCTCCAGTCTTGCAAGAATCGGATGTGAAACCACTTTACGAAATCTTAGCAGCAAAATAAAGCTTTCTCCAGGAGCATGTCTGAAAACTGCTTAGGAGAAAAGTTTTGCCTGAATAATTATAAGTTAAGCTCCTTGTGATGATTTACCAATTTGTACAACCATCTAATTTTTGCTGGGAGAATTCAGGATAAAGCACCTTACTCTGGGTTACTGTAGGAGTAGGTGGAATTTAAATCAGGGGCTCTGACTCCCTGTTGGAAGGTCTCTGCAAAAGGACAGTGTCTATGAGTGTGCATATGAAAGACTGGTATGGTGTGGTTGCTCATTCTTGCATCATTAGTGATGCTCACACCAGGGCTGCTTCTTTTTGTTGAGCTGAGCCTTTGTCAAAGGGAGCTGAATCTCATGCTAATTTGTCCTTGTGGGGGCTGCTGCTTTGTCCACATTGCAGGAGTCAGCCTGGGGCACAACAGGCCACAGCAGGGCCTGAGGACATGGCCTGATGTGAAGAAAGGCTGGGCTGCAGGCAAGGCTGGGAAGGGGTCTGTACTCAAAGCATTTTACAGGGCCTGAGGCAACAATGCTCTGCTGTAGTTGGGGGGGGGGTTCTTGAAAATGAAACAATTTCAATGATGACAAAAGCAACCCCAGTAAGTTTGCACAAAAATTCACGAATGTCTTCCTCTAATTTACTACTCTTTGGGATACACTGACTACTACTATTCCCATGTCCCACTCACTTTCATTAAACACTTGTCATGATCAGGGTAGTAGCAGTCCACATCTATCCTGAAATCACTGGGTGGTAAGCTAAGAGTTTATACCCTGGATGGATGGTCCCCTCTGGTCGCTGATAATAGGGGAGGCAACAAAGACTGGTTATAACCTTTATTTTCTCAGCTATACCACTGATTGATATTGTCATATATGGGAATGTGACACTGCAGTTCTGTGAACTAGAATAGTGAAATAGATAAAAAGCTCCTTAACACTGAAATTGTCATATATGTGAATGTGACACTGCGGTTCTGTGAAATAGAATAGTGAAATAGATAAAAAGCTCCTTAACACTGAAAGTGGTGCTTTGATGGAAATGATTGCAATATCTTTGTAAGTGGTTAAAGCAGGATGCCTGCAGGAAGGTGCGATAATCTTAACAGACATGCTCTAAAAATTACAGCTATTCCAAGATACATCCATTCATGTTGTGAAAATTGATGTTCTGAGAAGCTTCTTTCAGCACTTCTACTTTGTCTTCGAAGGCTAATCTTTTAATTTTCAAACTGAACGCGTTTTTTAGGAACGCCTGTACAGCTGCTCGTTGTTCGTGCCAGACGAGGTGGATTTCAGAAACTGCAGCTCTTTTTATACACAACAGTTTTCAGAATCAACACAGAATGGTGTGAAAAACAAAAAATATTCAGTGAGTAGCAATTTTGTGGATGGAAATGTTATCTTGATGAGAGAAGTCAGAGAATAACCAGACTGGTTTGAGCTGAGCAGACAGCTACACTAGGTCAAATAACCACAGTTTACTACAGTGGTGAGCATAAAAGAATCTATGAATGCACAACATGCCAAAACTCAAGTTGGATGGGCTACAGCAGCAGAAGACCACGTCGAGTTCCCCTCCAGTCAGCCAATGGGCACTGGTTCGCAAAAAATGGACAGTTTAGAAATACTTTGCCTTGTCTGATGAATTGTGATTTAGGTGGTAGGGTCAGAATTTGGCATAAACAGCAAAAAGCCAATGGCCCAACCTGCCTTTTGTCAACAGGTTGACGATAGTGCTGTAATAGTTTGGGGAATGTTTTCTTGGCAAGCATTGCCCACCTAATTTTTGTATTGCCCACTTTTGTATTGTTAAAGACCGTGTGCACCCTTTTGTGGCCAGAAATGATCCATGGCTACATCCAGCGTGATAATGTCACAAAGCATGTCATCTCAAACTGGTTCCATGAACATGACAATGAGTTCATTGTACTTCAGTGGCCTCACCAGTCACCAGATCTGGTACCAAAAGAGCATCTTTGGGACAATGTAGAATGGCAGATTGGCAGGATGATTGAGCAGCTGACAAATCTACAGCAGTTATATTATGTAATCACGTGAAGATGGACCAGAATCTTTAGGGAAGGTTTCTAGCACCTTGTTGAATCATACCACAAAGAATTCAGGACAGCAAAGGGTGGTCCAATCCAATATTTGAATGGTGTTCCTAATAAAGTGTTCAGTGTGTGTTTGCTGGGTGTGTGGCTTATAAGCCTAAAATGCATAATTCCTAAGAACCGATCTGAAAACCAAAAAAAGAAAACAGGTAGACAGCCATAATAATGTAATTATTAAAGGGAAAACTGCCTTGTTACTTAGTTTAAATTAACTAAAAGTCATTTTGTTCATTTTAATGGAATTTGAGGATACTTCAACATAAATGTTTTGGGGTTGCATACACATTTTACAGTTGAAACTTATGCTAATTGAGTCTTTGATTTATGAGCAGTCATCTTACAAAGGGTTTTCAGAAACAAATTACTGTACCTTTGCAAGATGGGGGATGACTGCTAAGTCTTGATAATTAAATATGTGTTATTCTTTCCTGCTCTCAGACAGTACTGTGGCTGGCAAATGATAAATGGGATAGATGTGACTAGAGGAGTACCTGGAGGATCTCTTTTGAACCATGGAGGAAAGGAGCTGTTAAATGAATAAATGTAAATGCAAACATATACCAAACTGACCATCTTTAAAATTCAAGCACTAGTGTAAGACTGTATGTTGGGGTAGTATGTACTGTAATATATCAGTCAAAATACAGGTGTTCTGACAAAATCTATGTTGACTCCCAGTTGGAAAACTGCTATTCTAACCCTGAGAGATGCAGTATGTCTTAAGTCTTTATTTATGCTATTGTAAGGATATTCATGCTATAAAAGTCATTAATGAATAAATGTTTATAGTTCATTTCTGTAAATGCTTCAGATCCCTGGCTCGAATTCTGTTCTCACTGTAGTATCCTTGAACAAACCCTGAATTACTCCAGTAAAAATTTTCTACCTTTATGAATGAGTAAATAATTTCTAAATTATTTATTATTATTGAGTAAATAGTTTCTAGCTTAATTACACTGTAGTTAGTAGGAGAATGGTAATATTCACATGAATTAATTGCAATAATAGCATTCAGTATATTTCAAATGTAAAATTTATTGAAATGAATGGTTGTAATTGATTGAGACTGTCAATATATAATAGGAATTAAGAAGCAGGTCGTTGGTTTTGTTACGGAAGAAATGTTTCCTTTATTGTTTCCAGTGTAATGTACAGATTAATACACTGGATTAAAAACTGCAGCAGGTATGCTTCTTGTCCCAAAATGCATGATACAAGCAGCTGATACAAGGGGTAATATATTAGAAGACACTAGAAGAATGTATAAGGTAATAATAATAATAATAAAAGAATAATTTGTTGAATTTTGAATTCTTGTCCCATTTTTAAGTGAAATGTTATATAAAGACCATCAAATTTGTCTAGTTCTATATGAAGTTACCCTAACAAAACACATACCCTTGTTGAGGACAAGTATGGCTGCTGTTGGGGAAACATCATAGCTAAACACACAGAGAAGTGTGTAAGGCCAGAACTTCTGCAGGAACCTGCTAAACTCTCTCTCACCTGGCAGGACTATCAGGTTTTTTTGCTGTGTTTAAGACTGCAGCCATTTATTTATTTGCTTACGTTATTTCTTCTGTGGTCAGACAGTAGGCACATCTCAACTAGAGGGGAACAGAACTACTTCTCAGACATGCTGTACATCCACCTCATTAATCTGTATGAAAAATGACTCTGCTCCATGAGGACATTGACTGCTGAAACATTTATTCACATTCAACAGGTACAAGTAATCCCCTGATGAATGTTTTCCTGATACACACCTTTTCACTGGCAGTGTAGAGTAAGGCAAAAGGCTTAAAATCATATTTTTACACACTTGCATTAGCAGAAAACATTATACATTCACTTGTTAGTGTTCACGTGAATATATCTTACATCCAAATATTACCAAAACATGGGGTCAGCAAGTACTTAGTAGTGGACTTGCCTATAGTTCTTACCCCAAGCAAACATTATACTATACCACTCAAAATGACTACCATAATACCAAAAACCATCAGAACAACACACTGATGAGGACCTGTGAGGCAATATACTATAGCATCAGCCTATGATGTGTTTTTTTTTCCACTTGTTAAAGGTAATCGTCCCACCAGTTGATTAAAAAGTCAGCTGTACTCTTTCCTGTTCACTTTTCATTAAGGACAGAGTTGGTCGTGTAAACAGGTAAAGCACTCATCCTTGGGACCAGCTTCTCCCCCATTTTCACTTTCACTTGTGGAGCCAAGTCAGAGAGGGATAGTGGTAGTCAAGTTGACCTATAGCGCATGTTGAACTTTTCCAAGCCTTCCATTTTCACCTTAATGTCCCACCTTTGACCAGACCTTCAGATGTTCAGACAATAAACTCACACATTTTTGGTTATCAAACAAAAAGAAATATTTGGATGTAATTTGGAAATATTGCTTGGATTCTTGGTTTTAACAAAACTTGGACCTAATGTACTTGTACACTTGCCAAAACACAGAAAAAGCCAAAAGTTTTTTTGTGAATGGACTCACTGTTACTGGTATCCCAGGGAAAGTCTTGCATGAAATGATACCTTCCACTATTTCATTACCCTTTTCATCATATGATGTCCATCTGGTTGGAATGTCCAGAAAAAGAATTTTGATGTTTGATGCCTGAGTCAATGACTCATAAAATGAATTAGCCTTGGTGAGCACCCAAAATCTATCGCCTTGATGTAGTCATACAAAGACAAGTTTGAAATGTTAATATCATAACCAGCAGTTCCAGGACTCAGTGTTTGCTTTCTATAGGCAGTTTTGCTGTGATGTCTATAGCTACAGTTAATGTACACTCCTCCAAAGACCAATGAAAACCCTGTACACACAAAGTTTTAGTATACCCATTGTACAAATACATATAAAAATAAATATAACTCTTAATGTTGTATCTCCTACTTTTTTTTAATAATAATATGGGATTTGCGGGGCACACAGGGTCCAGCCTGCTTAGTGGTGTGTGTGGTTTTAAGTGGTAAAACCTGGAACGCAGCCTTTTTAATAGTTGTAACAGTAAATATTTGCAGGAAAAACAGCATCTTTGTTTTAAACTTGTGCTTGAAGTACAGGTAACTGCATTAGATATGTAACACAATTCTTTTTGAACTGACTGATTTGACATTTTCTTTACATGTGTTTCAGGGGACACATAAAATTACTTTTTCTGAAAGCAGAAACATTAAAATTTTTTTTCCACTGGACAGGGTAAGCATCTCAGTACAAGTCTTTGAAAGGCTTGGAGTAGTTGAACATTAGGTAGTCCATGTAGTAGAAGTCATAGACCCGCTGCCTGTCAGATGCATTGAGCTGTGCAAAATACTGCTGAGTGATATGAGCAGAGGTGCGCTCTGCCTGCGGGTTTCTGTCCTTGAAGCTTGGGAAGGTGAGGTTGTGTGGGGCACCAGTAATGTGTAGCAGGAAGTTAGCATCCACTTGCATGGTCTCGAACTTGCCGATAAAATCAAAGTCCAGCAAGCATGGGCTGCAGAGGTGTCCAACTGGCTCCCAGTGAATGTCCATGCCCACAGGCCGATGTACATCCAACAGGTACTGCACAAACTCCTTAAAGGTGACACCAGTGCCTGTCCTCAGTGCAGCTTGGGAAGCATTTGCCCGGTACCGTGAGATGATTGGCCTTCCAAATACTGGATGGTAGTAGGTGTTTGGATTCTCAAACTTGTCCCTGAAGGCAGACACCAGCCTCTCCAGTGGTTCTCGCACAAAGAGCACTTTGGTATAGGTCTCCAGGCGGTGGGTAATTCCCTGCCGTTCAAAGCTGTCCAGTCGACGGAGGTGGTTGCCATAGTGCACAGCATCATGCTGGATATCCTGTGTGGAAGAGGCCAAGCCCTCTAGCACCATCAGGACCCGCTTCCAGTTAGAGCAGCCAGCCTTGGGAACTTCGCAGTACAATAGTTTGTGCTTGTCTTCCACAAAAATGCGTGATACATGCTGGGGCATCACAACATGTGGGCCACGACTATGGTACCGGGCACATACCTCCCTCACCAGGTGCTTGCGGGCCTCCTGGGTGCGGAGTAGGCGATCCCAACTATTTTGTGGGGTGTCCCCAGCTCCAGTGTGCCCTGTGTTCTTCAGAAGCAGCTTCCGATGCTGCTTGGTGACACGGACATGGCCTGGTTTATGGTTTAGCCTGCTTATTTTGTAAGCAGGGAGCTGCACGGGCTGGATGAGGCTGGGTGACCTTTGACTCAGTACCAATTCAGTATGCCCATTCTCCTTATTCTCTGTGCACAGGTCCTGCAGCACACACAAAAATGGAGTCATTTATCTTACAGTGAGGGAAGTGGAAAACATTACTGAGCAAAATAGTCTTTGTTACTGTCTAGGGAAAAGCATTTTCAAATGAAATGAGCCTGAACTCATATTCTAGTTTACCACTTGGTGGCACTATCTCAGTACTTTAAAGTATTTGAAACCATTTCAGCTAGTCCTGCCTTCTGCATGTGCATGTAGAGCAGTCAAAACATACTGTCTTACTGAAGCCGCCATATATTAGAGCATATAGTCTAATTTTTAAAGTTTTTTATATGTGTTCCTTTCCTACCTGAACACCATGTCGGGAAGCCATAGGAACCATATACATATGTTCAAATTAATTTAAAGTTGTGACCGTATACTCTGTCTGAGGGATTAAAAATATATCCGCAGCATTAAAAAGGTGCTCATTTTGACATATAGAAAGTTAAAATGCTGCTGCCTAATGTGTGGCAGGTAAGGTGGTGCAGCTTTTGAAGACTTTGGTTGAGCTTTGTAATAACTATGTGGTAAGGAAGAGATAGACAAGGAAGAAAGTGACAAGACTGGGATGTTGTTCACATGAATTATAACTGTAGTTCATCTGTATTGATTTCCTCAGCAAAGATGTGAATACATACGAGCAAATGAGGGTAAAGTGAAGATATTATACTTAAACCCTGTTTCTCAGTTCCCCAGTTGACAGCCTAATCTGCTTACAGAAGCCAGGCCCAATAAGTAAAATGTGTAAATATTGAAATCGTTACCGTATGTCAGTTTCTCATGAACGGGCTACACACTGCTCCCTGAAGAGGTGGCTATGGTCATTGCAGTTTTCCTACACACACAGTTTACCTGTTACTCAACTTGATTTTCATGCTAACAGATCTGGATCGCACACCTCACCTTTCTCAGGGCCTGTCTGGGATTCTCTTTGAACTTCATGTCTAGAAAAAAGACAAATTAGTTGTTTCCTTTATAGTATCCTGTCTGTTGGAGAATTGGCCCTTCAGTTCACATGTGGTAAACACCAAAACATTTCAGAACATGGACTTGTACTGGGTACACCATCAGATACATCAGTAACCACTCGTCCAGTGTAGGGTCATCCTGAAGTTACAGGCCATAATGCAGGTGAAAGTATTAAGATGTCATATCCATTGAAAGGCATGTATCAGGTAGAGTATGATGGACTGAAGTATGTTATGTGTTTTTTTGGGTTCTCATTATTTTTACGACTTAGATGAAGATAACACATTTTAGATAAAATTTATGCAGAATTTCAGAAAATTCTAAAGGGTTCACTAAATTTCTAGCATGACCATATTGTGGCGATATTATCAGTAGAACACTAAATTTGCCAGCTCAAACCATCCTCACTATGGTGCTTCAATCCACCTGTTCTTAATGTTGAGAACATCAATATGAAATTAACTGATTCATCACACTTTCACCATACATTCAGAACAGTTCCTCTAGTCTTACTGTAGCAGAGATGTTACCTGGTGGCACTTTTTAACCTCGACAGTCTCTTTTCACACTGCTGTGATGTATTGTGATATCTCAGGCTCCCTTATACTATTATCCGATACAGCTACCCAGTGTTGCCGACAATCTAAATCTCTCTCATAGGCCTGCTTCTCTGGAAAGCCTGACTTCTGGTGTGCACAGCAGGATCTTTCATGCTTTTGTTCCTCACTTCTATTCTATGACTGCCATCCAAGAATGCTTGAATGAAGACCAACCTATAGTAATTGTTCCATCACCATGTCTGCAGTTTAGCTAGACACAGAATGTGGTAGGCAGAATTTCAAAAAATAACAAAGCTTCAGTCTTTGCATGCAGTACCTTGTTTTCTGATGCTAAACCAACCAGGTGCTTAGCCTTTGACTATCACATTTTTCTCATGAATGACTCATGTGGAACTTCTTTCTGCTCCTGCCTGTTTTTCTCATACTTTTTAAACTTTTTACAGACACAAAGTTGGACTTTCTTTGGCCAGTTGCAGGATTAGCCTAAATAGATGCAACATGATCAGTTGCAGTCAGTGCATAGCAGTTTATGGGAGGGCCATTGCTGGCTGCTGCCAGCTGCAGGTCTGGCAGAAGAAAGAAAGCAGTTAGTGCTTGAAACAACCCATCTGATGATTGCATAGGTTTTTCTCCATCTTTATGCAGTACTGCTCTTACCTTGAGTGTATTGATGGCAACCTTAGAAATGTGGATGATTTCAGGAGGTGATGACATTTTCTTTCCTTTAAAAGGGAACTATCTTATTGCTATTCCATTACATGCCACAGGAAACAATACGACCAAACAACTGCAAGTAATCAAGTGATGTGATATTTAAACTGAGGATGATGTCTTTTCCGTTAAATTATTAAATTCCTGCCCAAAATAGAAATATTTCCACCTCCTAGCTCAAACAGTACTCTCACTTTCCTAACCTCTGACCCTTTGTCAATTTCTGCATACTTGGAAATATCAATTCCTAAAATCAGCTTAGCAACTAGAATCCAAGCGCTCCAACTGAGACACCTGTAAGAAAACTAAATAGTACAAATCATTTTGTTTGCTTCCTTTTATAGACTGTAGTAACTGAAAATAAAATATAGAGCATCAACATCTACCTCTGTAGATATCCTCTACCCAAAAGTTAGAAATCAACATGGACAAACAGCCATGTGGTGCTAGACTATTCATATGCAATGTTATGGGAAGTTCAAAGCATCTGCAGGGGGTTTATGTGAAGGTGTGTATCTCCTTCCAACAACCTAGAAGGCTCAATAATGACACTGCAGACTTTTTTTTTCAAACTTCAAATTTATTTCCCTGTCTGACCTGTACTGTCTATTTGTGTTTAAATGCAAAACTACTTTGTTATTCCCTCTTGACTTTATTACCCCTTAAAGAATGTTCTCCATTGCTATTGTGCTTTTAAGATAAACCACACACAGTCTTTTAATACATTTCCACATGCATAATCGGTCCTTTTTTTGTCAAAACCAACTTGGATGGCATCTTAAATTCTGTCACTAGAGGTAAGTTAGGTGAGCTGTGAAGTAATTCAGCCTGTCATGGACACTCTTCCAGGAGTTAAGTGTTCTGTATAGCTCTGCATATCCCCTTAGGACCTAGAGATCCTAGTAGGCCTAGCAACTTCTAAGACTGAGTCTTTGGGGGCTGAATTAGTGTGAATTTGATCCAAACAAGAGTAAGAAAGGTCATGCTGCTGCCCCTCTGTTTAAACGCAGCCAGGCAGTCAGAGATAGGTTGTGGAAAAGTGCAAACTATTTGTGAGTGGTGTTTCAAAGGAGGAGGGCTTAGACTGGTATGTGGGAGGAATTTATAGAAATGTTTACAGCCCAGAGTATGGAAAATAATAAATGACCTTAAAAGGGTGACTTGTCTCCTTTGATAAGGTGTGCAAAGTGACTGCTGACCTGGGACACTAAAGGTTATTTACATCTGACAAAAGCTAGCTAGACTGCTTTGCAGCAGCTCTGTCCCAACCCCGATGCCTCCCAGTTTCCTTTAAGGTCAGAAGATATCTGCCCCTGAAAAAGAATTGCCATAGCAACAGTGCAATGAAAGGAAGGTGACAGTGTTTGAGGCAGGTGGTTTGCAGACCCCAGGAGGCAGAGAACAGTAAACAGGACCTGTCAGCTGCCACCTTTGGGTTAAGTGTATTACAATGGCTGAGCTGTATGGTACAGAGCACTCTAATTATTATATGACATTAAAATGCAGGGGCTGTCCTCAACAAAAGAAAGCCCAATGGCAGCACTTTGGGGACAGTTCTGCTGGCAGAGTCAGTGGAGGGTGGAAGAGCAGATGCATTGCACTTTTGCATATGTTAATGCAAGCTTGCAGGTCAAGAGAAAGTTGCTCATGAACCCTCAACTGGGGCAGGGCAGTCCCAGGTGGGGAGCACATCTACCTTTCCAGTTCCAGAAGAAAAATAATTTCTGCATGAAAACCACATTTACACAGTGCCACAGACACCTTGTGGTGAAACCTGCTATATCTGCTATGTGAGTATTCCTGCATCATCACTAACCTCAAGCAGTCACGACACATTGTCTACCTCAGTAACTATACTGCCACATCAAGAGCCGTTACCTCTACCACATGCTATGGCAAATACTCTTCAGTGGTTTCCAATTGCAAAAGACACTGTGAAGGGTGATCAGTCATGGGACTGAAAAAAAATAAATATTGCACTTACATAATAGGATTACATCACCATCACATTGTAAAGGCTTATTGAAGTAATAATAAAGGTAGAAAAGCTGAGCTACCATCTATATATAGCAACCATGACAGATAGTTGTGCTTCAAGCAGACCAGTAAGGAACCTATTAAGTGCAACTCTAGTGTGAATGTGGTATTAGAGATGGCATAGTAATATTTGCAAAATTAGAAGAACTTAGCCAAACATTAAAGTGGTAGCCATAGAAAAAATATTTTAAAATATCAACATATTAACATAACAATTAAATATCAATTTCATGTAAATTTGTTTATTTTCTTTTGTTAAAAACTAATTGTCATTATTTGTTGGCAAAGAATACAATAAAGACTATATGCATAAAAACATATCACACTGATAGCCTCAATGACCAATCTGTACCAGGTTTTATGGTTACCAAGCCAGGACCAAATTTTTATTCAGATATGTTCTATATCACCCCTGACAGACTCGGCTACTTGTGAAGGATTCCCATTCTCATCATTTACTTTCACCTCAGATTGCTGCAAGGGGCCTGCAGATCTCTGCGTATGAACAGTAATTGTTTACTGCAACATCTTTCATCTACACTTGTTTAGGAAATGGAAATGTCTCTTTAAAGAACTGAATTCCAACGGCTAACTGCACTGCTCTCTTGCTGATTGGTTGCTCAATGTATATTGTAACAGGAGAAAAGCAAATTAATAGCAGAAGATGCACAGGCAATAACCAAAGACACAGCACCTGCTGTGCTTCAACCACAGAGACACTGGTACATGCATAAAGTAACCTCAAAACATATGCCTTTTGACTGAGAGAAAAAGCCATAGCACCTTCAGGAGAACAATTAAAAACTCCACACAAACTAATCCAAACTGAAACCCATGCCCAAGTGCTGCAAGGGAACAGCAATACTGCATTGCATCACTGTTTGTTTGTTTATTTATTTATTTATTTATATGCATGCTTGCTAAAGCTTTTTTTTTTTTAAATTTGAAAGAATTTTGAGATATTGGGTTAGTCTTAAAACTCTTTATAAATCCCTGGAAGAAAAATATGACACCAATAAGTAGAACATACCAATACCTTTAAAAACTTTATTTGAAAATATTTTAGAATTTCATTTTATGTCAGCAATGGGCAGATGATTAAAAACGATTTAATTTTGTGAGACATGTAAGTCTGCTTACTTTGTGGAAAATCAGCTGCCATAGACACTCATAAATTGCTCAATTGAATTTTAGTAAAAAAATACTACTATTTAGCAAAGAGGTGTCCTTACTTTTCAAATTCATAATAAAAGCCAGATTCCTTGTGGGCTTCCCATATGCACAGCAATGTACACTACATTTAACACAACATACACATGCAGACATCCATATGAGCAACTGACAATATAAGATGCAGAAGAAAAGACAGTTTAACATATCTGTATTTCCAAAAATGTAATCCAAAAATAAATTAAAACACACAGAGCTATATTTGTTTGAAAATACAACAAAACAGATATTAGACAGAAAAACTTTTAGTTTCAGCTGTCTTTTAAATCCTGCTTCCTTAGAAAATATGTTGTGTTTCTGCAAGTCCCTGTTCTATCCCCAAATTACTAAAGCCACAATAGTCCTGAATGCAAATTTTGAATGTAAAAATGTGGTTACTAATGACTCATTGGTTGCAGATTGGAGGACCGAGAAAGGGATCAACGGACACTGGCATTCTTTATACCTACCCCACACTGTTGTACACTCCACAGACAAAGACAAGCATCATATAATCATAAAAACAATACTTTGTGTTTTTACTATATGGTAGCACTGTATTGGTAATGAATAAATGTCATGCTTCACTTGTAATAATATGGTAATGCTGTATGCCAGCTCTTCATGGAGTTGAAATTACATATTAGGCACTATATTTTTCAGATGGCATTCAGGGTCTTCACAGGATGCCCCCCCCCAAAAATATACACAGTGGCACAGTGTTATATTCTCCCTGTGTCTGTGTCACTGCCCAAATCAATGTGTTTCAGATTAATGGGAAGATATTGATTTAAAATGTGTGTGTAGTTACACTGTGATGGACTTGTGTCACATCCAGGGTACTCCCCTCCTATCCAATCCTATCTTATCCCAGGGATTCCAGATGAAGCAGTGGACCATTGTGAGACTTGCAAGGAAAAAAAAAAAATCCTTACAGAAGTAAATGAGCAATTCAAATCAGATGTCTTCCTGAAACAATACAACAAATAAACCTAAAGCCACCGCCACTCTTCAGCAAACTTATCTGGGGAGTAGAGTCTGCTATGCAAAAGGTTCATGAAGCAAGGGCTTTGGGAATGTCCAATTCTACATGCAACTACTAGTGTAACGTGCCACAAAAATGCTTTGGACTAACTGCCTGCACCTTTAAAATAGTGTGTTTGCATATCTAAGTGCCACTGCTCCGCCTGCTACTCCACCCAGTTCCATGATCGCCAGCACCTGCTGCTTGTTTCCTCTTAGAGTATATAAACCTGTGTTGCCCGGCAAGCTGGTGTGAGGTATTGCCCATGACTTGTCCAAGTGTACTGAGTGGGTCTATTGGTAGGCTTTCTTGTGTGTGACCACTGCTTACAGCTCATCCCTGTTTGTTATCCTGCCTGTGTTACACTGGTTTTGACCCTTGCCTGTTCTGTGATCATGAGTTTGGAACATCCCTCACCAGTAAACAGCAATTCAACAACTTGTACCTGCACTTGTCTGCTTCCTGTTGGTAGTGTTATACTAAGTCTTCACCTATTGGCTGAATTCACCTTTGTTTTGAGCTGTACATCGCTTCAGAGAAAAACCCCTCTGGTAAATGAATTATTGTAACATAAATGTTTGAAATAATGGAATACACCGTATCCCTAGCACATTAGGTTTATTTTCAAGTGTGGGTAAGGCTGAGTGGTTTGACTGCAGATACTGTTTCATTAAACAAGGTGCTGTTACCCATATAGAAAGTTTTTTTAAAAAAAGGAATGTAAAATATGCAGTGTGTTTGAGTAAGATATTCCTGGGAGGCGGGTTGTTAAAACTGACTGATCAAGCTGTCGACCTTTAACTTTTGTCATGTACTCTGCAGAGTTCCCAGACTTTTTTTCTAGTTCATCACACCGTAAGTCTCTCAGCACATACTCCTTACGTGTTCGTGGCACTTCTCCCCCCTGTGTTTTTTTTTTTTTTTTTTTTTTTAAATTTGGTCACAGCAATATACAGGCAGAGACAATACACTGAGACACTTTGCAGCTCCAGCTCCATACAGCAAGAGGCAGGGTTAGGTGATTAGTTTCACAGGTATGATCATATAAAACAAATTCCAGAAAGGTTGCCAAACTAAGAATTGTGTAGGTAAAATGTTACTTTGTCAAGCAGGAGGAAGTTAAACATTTTACTCATCCACATATTCACAGGGGGAACATCGCTTTAAGATTCAGTTCTTTGTCCAATATTTCAGTGTGAACAGCTTACACTATGACTTCCTCTGAATGTGAGTTTGGGTTGTGGTTTAACTGCAAAATAGGTAAAGAATCAAAACTTAATACTGGAGGTCTTTTGAAGGATTACATGAACTTCCTTTTAATAAGCTTGTATCTTATAGTGCCAGAATACATGTTTTAAAAAGCCAGAAACAGGTTTACTTTTAAAACATTTGATGCCCCTGAAAAACATCCCATGAGGAAGACCTAGGGAAAGATGAAGCTTCTGCTGAGAGCTGCAGACTAAGGTGATGTTCCCATGTCTCCCTCAAAGCGATGAGGTGTTGCCAACACATTAAAAATAGAATAAAAGTGTAGGAATTCTAGCCTTGAGTTGTTCATTAGCCGTTTCTCTACTTTATCAAAGTCTTTCTCCGCAGTTGTTAGGGGAAAAAAAAAAAAAAAAAAAAAATTGTAGCCATCTAAAGAAATCTGTCACTTAAACATAAGGTAAATTTCAGTAACTTCAAATGTTCTGTTGGTTTGGAAGCAACAGTTGGGTTTTTCCAGATGCAGCCAACTCTGGCTGCATTTATCCTTTGATTAAGTTGTGGGCAGCTCATGCATTTCTGGGTGCTTCAAGTCCCCTGGCAGGAGCATTTACAAAAAAGCTAAACAAAGGCTTATACAACACCTTTCCCTGAGCTACACTAAGGTGTTAGTGATTACCTGTAGCTTTTCAATCCCAACTTTTGTCACATTACAGGAGAGGTATTAATGCAGGTAACACCCAAGCTACAAGTCTGACAAGTTTTTAGATTTAGAAATGAGATTTAATGTTTTACTGAGTTACACACAAGTGAGGCTGACTTTTCATATTTACAAACAAGCACTAAGCGATAGGGTGAGTTTTCAAAGTGAGGTAGCCAGCTACTGCAGTCCACAGATTTGTGAGTATCTTTGCAGCACGACACAGCTGGTGGGTGCAAGGATTAGAGATGGTACACAAGTGGATCAAGCCCCAATTAAACAGTACCATGGATGTTAACTTCTGGTCACCTATACCACCCTGGGGAAAAAAGGCTCACTGAGGCTTAAGCACATGGTTCCCCATAGTCCTTACATGGGCTCAGATGTGGTACCCAAGTCCATTCACAATGGATATTAAAAAGAAACTAATCATAAAACACAGAATTGTAAACAAAGTGTTACAACACAATTCAGCACAGCTGCCATCATTAAGGTCAGCAACAGAGAAAGCCACCTGAGCAGAGAATTTCCACCACTGTATGCAGTTACACCACCCATGCCTTCTATCCACAGCAACCAGTGGAGGGGGGGAAACAACAACAATAACTCAGCACACTTTACAACCCTAATATACCTCTACTCACAATGACCCTCACATTACCACTACCTCTAATACACACAGCAGCACAGTTGATGGATGAACAAAACAATGACAGGATCAGCTGACATTAAAAGGTAAAACTAAACCTGAAAACCAGGATCAAGAGGAGTGTCCACTTCAACACTGGGAGTCCACATCACTCAGACCAACCTGAACACCTCAATCCAGCATTGATCTTCTGAGTGGGTGAACTGGGACTACAGCCAGTCAGTGGGCAGAAGTCCAGGTGCAGCTGATCCAATGATTTTTCTCCTCTTAGGCCAAATCAAATCCATAACCACAGCACATATGACAGAAGATACACCACACAGCCCTCCAAACCAGGTACAGTAGTAAAACCCAGTTTGCCTATAAAACCTAAAACAGGACAGCACAGTTGGTAAGACCTACAGGAAATACCAGTTGTAATAAAAATAATAGCAATAGCAGTTACAATGAAGAATTCCCCCCAGTTTCCCTCCACCTTGTATTGAAGGAGGTTCTTGCATAAGTACATACCTCATAGTCCAGAACCACACAAGCAGGAACAATCTCCCCACATACTCCTAGGCAATCCTTCTATACAGAGCATTCTCAATTAGTCTAACAAGTAGCAGGTGGAATATGCTATATTTCCATCAGTTAAGGTGTGTAAGCCAATTGACTGCCTTGACCCTTGCCATATCAAATTTGTGCCTCCTAAAAGAATTTTTGCTGTGCCTAGGATTGAGCCACTTCTTCACTTTAGGGTCACAGCAATAAGTTCTCCTATCACTAATTGGGCTTTCTTACTTTTCACCTTCCATATTCTCTCTAGTTCTTCCTTCACTCTCTGCTATTGCTCCAGCTTCTCATGTTCCTTCTGCCTGATGTTTCTGTCACTTGGAATAACTGCATATATCATCACTGCTGTTTTGTTCTTATTTATTGCCATTATAACCAATGGGTTAGCTAGTATCTGTTTAACTGTCTGAATGTGGAAGGGTCTTGGTTCTTATTCTCCACTACTCTCTGTTGTACCTTCAATTTAGACTTGGGTGTTTTCAAGCCATATTCCTTATAGGTGTTCCTGTATATGATCCCTGCCACTTAATTGTGCCTGTCAGTGTACTCTATCCCTGCTTGCATGTTTAGTCACTACTAGATGGTGGGTTTGCCCCTGGGGTCTTGCCTCATGTGGTACACTTCAGTTTCAATTGACCTAGTACTTCTTCTTGTACTGCCATGATTAGTAACTTTATATTGTCCTTCAGTTCTGCCTTTTCCAGCCATTAGTAGAATCTCCTCGTGTTGGCCACCTCTGCTATCTGTTGGTGATGCATTCCCAGGAAGGGGCTTATCCTGCTATGGTACCTCATTTGCTATCAACACCCCCTATCTCAGTCATTTCCCTAGCAACTCACCTTTAGGGGACATTGCTTGGACATACTGTTAAATATTTCATATGTCATTCAGGACATCAGTTGTAACACTTCCCAAGCACCTTCCTTCTGATAGTTTAACAGTCTCTGGGTGTTGGATTTTGAATGGAAGGCTCCATATATTGTAAGGAGTTTTCCTGTCTTCATGTCCCTTTGCGTGTTTCACACTTTTTTCCACTCCTTTGAAAAAATGAAAGCAGTGCTTACTCTTTACAATCACTAGTTGTGAGCATGAAGGATAGTATTGATACACAATTTGAATTAGTATTTCAGTCTCAATATTGCTCAGAAAAGTCTATCAGTGAAAAGTGTGCAACTCTCAAATCGGGGACCAATCGCATTAGAGGTAAACAGCTTGAACAGCTGAACCTTTTCTAGTCTTCAGCTGCAAATCATTTTTTGGAGTTTTTTTTTTTTAAATTCAGATCTCATTGCCATTGCTCTTGCTATTTTTTAAATGTAAGATCCCCAGTTAGAATTTTTTTTAAATGCTTGACCCCAGTTAGGTATTATTTACATATTTAGGTACTGATTTGATTGTGGCTTAAATTCAGCTATCTGAGCACGCATAAACAGTTTAGTTGAAAATAACAGGCATTCTCCTAAATCTTTGAGCCAACAGTCTCAAGTCTTAAATCATAGTGAATTTTCATCTCATTTCTGAGGATGTGCATATGATGCACAGGGAGTTTGCGAAACAGTAAGTTATGTTCTGGGCAGCTTTGTGTTTGTACATTCAATATGTTTTAATGACTGCTGTTCATATTGTTTGTTGAATTTCATGGCGCTAATACATACAGTTGCTTGTCATGGTAAGGCAGGGACAATTTATGGAAACTCAGAAACTTAAATGCAAATTAAAACAGTAGTGGGTCATATTAAGGTTCTTTAAGGTTATATCTGTACTTCTGCATGACCCATTAGATGGGATATTAGAGGGATATCTCTGTGTTTGTAATAGATATATCAGATCAGCGTGGATCACACTATGTGCATAATAATTACACCAGATCACAGTAGTGAAATTCCTAGTAATCTGTTTTTTCATATCTAATGTCATCAGTATGACATGGCCATAATATAAGAGCCTCACACCTATAATACTGAACCTATAGTGCATTTAATATTGAATAGTATGACTGAAAAGTGTGAAAAGGCAGACACAGCAGGCACAATAGGCTGGTGCAAATAAACTACTTAAAAAAACATCCTGTTTTAAGGGAACTGATTTACCATTATTTCTTATGAAAAAAAAAAATCTGTTCCTAGATCCAAAATTAGAGATCCAAAAGTAATGTTTGCACTGCTGCACCTACCACTTACTGTATTTACTTACATATTAATCTACCAACTGCTA
This sequence comes from Arapaima gigas, assembly GCA_900497675.1. Classification (NCBI taxonomy): domain Eukaryota; kingdom Metazoa; phylum Chordata; class Actinopteri; order Osteoglossiformes; family Osteoglossidae; genus Arapaima; species Arapaima gigas. The sequence continues at coordinate 203,853 of UFQX01000684.1, forward strand.
CCGTTTTCTTTTTCCCTTTGTTCTCATGCTGTCTATTTAGTGTATTGTGCACCATGGTTTAGGAGGAACAGCATTTTGTTGTCTGTTGTACATCTACAAGGCAGAATGACAAGATAAACCTTTAGTCTTAAAAATAAAAGGTGCACGAAAGCATGAGAAGCTTGTCTTTCTGCGCCATTAATTAAATTATCAATATCTATTTGTATAGTGCAGGGTCATGTCATAAGCCTACCTTGCCAGCACAGGGTATGGGACAATGTAAACTGTGTATTGAATGGAAATTCATAATTTGGATCATGCATTTTTGTGAAATAAAGATGGAATGTTCCAAGAGTAATGCTTATCTTCCACATCTTGAATGTGTCCTCAATTATGCACCCTGAAAGAATTCAGTAAGTTAGAATAAGTAACAGTGTTAATAGTTACATGTTTATTTCTATAAGGAGCCAAATTATAATTCCTGATCCTGCTATAGCAGCCTTGAGTAAAGTACTCTCAAACTACTAATTATTCCTAAATTGCTCCTGTAAAAATGATCTAGCTATGTAAATAACTTGTAAGTAGTAGTAGTAACTAATAATAATAATAATAATAATAATAATAATTAACAACAACAACGGTCATGAGCAGTCAATGGTTTTGAGACTGTCAATGTGACAAAAGGTTGTTCTCGCATTGTTGCTTTACTTTGAGCACAATTTTTTTTGATGAAAAATTTTTTTCAATTTTTTTTACACTTTATACCTCCATTAAAATGTTCTCATATTTTAATAAGTTTAATGTTTACTTTATTGTTGTTGTGTTGAATGACTGAGCCAAACTGATAACCAGGATGGGAAGTTATATTGTCAGGAATCAGCTATATGGGGTTAAGCACATGTGGTTGTGGTTAAACTGTCTGCTGCACCTTTTCAGGATCCTCCAAAGTATAGCTATAGCACGAGTTCTTAATCAGAAAAATGCTGTTGTAATGAATATGGAAGCCTGTATATTTTCTTTATAGGTGTCCGCATTATTTGAGTAATGTGTCACGGATATAGCGTGGTTTAATAACGGAGTCGAGGAGAGAAAGCAACCAGGAGGGTGAATGCACGCAGTTTACTCTACAAACGCCGCCCTACGCGGGGACCAGTTTCCGTCACAGAACGGCGTTGGAAATCACACAGAGCACAAAAACAATGACGGGACACGAGAATAAGAGAAACCTCAGTGACTCACAGTACCGACGTGGAGGCGGATTGAAGCAATGACAAGGAACTATCCGGTTTGTGGATGTTGTTCGATGTCCAAACACTTGCGCGTTCTTCTTGTGAGCCCTTTATTCCCCGAATCATGTCCCTTGCCCTTTCACCACGATTGCGTGACTGGTGCGCGATATGACAGGAAGGGTGTGATTAATTTTAAAATTCTCTTACAATATGTACATGAACAATCTGGTCTAAGGCAACTTATACAGCAGGGCATTATTAACAAAGCTGTTGAAGTGTTTCAGCTTCTGAACTACTGTTCCATTTGCAGTCAGTTAGACTTTCAGAAACAAATGCAACATTGACCAGCTCATACCTTCCTCTTCAGTGTGAAATTAAGGAGAATAACCCAGTGTCACTGCCATCAGTCCTTGTCAATACCCTTGGCCTAGTTAAGAGATGAGACACAGGCAAACAAGCAAAAGAGAACATTTGACCCTGCTAAATCAAATGACAAAACATAAGCTAATTATGGCTACACACTAATGGACTCCCCCATGGGTACTCAGTAACTTACAATAACTTGTGTGCCATTAAAGATAAAATAAGATGCTTCTGCCAATTAACCTTATTTTTAAAATAATGTTCTTGTCCTTTAAATTGTTTACTTTTGCTTTCATTTGAACCAGTGGAATCCAAAATACAGGGAGTAATATTTATTATTATTGTATGCTCTATTTAATGAAAATATTGAATCTTAGAATCAAGATTCCCTAACCCTAACCCTAATTCCTCTAACCCTAACCCTAACCCTAACCCTAGAAGTTAGAATCTTCTTATGGAAAAATATTGTAAATAAAAGACATTGATCTAATATATTTTAAGGTTCCACCATAAAGAGGAATTTATAGCATGGTATTCATGTTAATGCACTCTTTTCACTAACTTTTGACAGCAAAAGGTTGTAGGTTGGAATTATAGAACCTTACTACTGTACGTTTTCCAGACACTTGAGTAGATTCAGTAAGAAATATCTAGCTGTATTGCATAAACCACTTCAGCATGGCAGCTCAGTGAGTAGTGCAGCTGCTTTACAGTACCTGGGCTGGTTGGGTTAGGGTTCAAGTTCAGTGAGAATTCAACTTTACCTCTGCCTTTGTAGAGTTTATATGTTCTTTCTGTGTATATGAGGATTTTCTCGCACAGTCTAAAGGCATCTGTTTCAGGCAACCCTTCCAGGGGCTTTGCATCCATTGCTTCTGGGATAGGCTCTGGAATGCTGAGACCATGCTCAGTGTAAAATTGTTAGGATGAGCACATAAACTATTTGAATGAATAACAGGCAAAGTGAAGAAATAATAATAATAATAATAATTCTGAAGTACTCTTTGAGCCTTTGAGAATCCTATTCAGATAAGAGATATAAAAGAATACTGGACAAAAATACCATGATATCCTCACACTTACTACAGCAGACAGAAACTGTCTATTCATGGCTTCCCCTTAGAGACGACGCAGCTAAATATACAATAATTACCCACTGACTGAACTCACTATAATGGGGAAATGTCATCATTTGTAGGATAGACTTCAATAACCAGCAAAGTCATCTGTGTTACACAGCAGCAAATTATACATACATACTCTAGCCAGAAAATCAGTATGTTGTTCTTATAACTATATTTTTAGTTAATATTAAAATACTACAATTTTAAACATTTTAAATACTACAACTTGAACTAAATGTGAACCCATTTAAATAAATAAGCAGGAAAATTCTATTTCTGAAAATCAACAGATATGGACTTTGAAATAAATCCTGTTAAGATCAAAGTGTTTTGGGTGACAGAGTTTTTAAAATTGTGATATAGCACATGATGAAAAAGCAATACAAATCCATAAAGTATAAAAAATAAGCTCAGCAGTGTGGCCTTTTGCTGTTTATTTCCTTCAGCCACAACATTTAGTTTTATATTCACAAGAGCTGGGTATGTGGTGTGAGGGGGATGAGGACAATAGGGAGGTTAGAGAGGGGTGATGAGGTGGGGCACTTTAACAGATGGACAGATGGCTTCTGGGTATGGAAATGCGTACATACTGAACTGCTTCCTTACTCTACAGAATGCTGATTGTAAAGTGAGCTCGAAGTTTTAAGTACATTCCTTGAGGTAGCAGAGGGGTATGCTAAAGTACAGGTCCATACAAGAAACACTTACTCAGAGACATAAATGCAATACAATACAGATGCAAGTTCCACAAAGTGCATCAAGTATAGATGTAACAGGTACTTATAAGACCCCTGGCTATCAGTTTAATTCATGGTTGTCAAACCTTAAGTACATTTCATAAAAATAAAATTAAGCTTATGGACAAGCATGAAAATTGCAAAATGTATACAGTTTGATCTAAAAATACTGATTTTTATAAAATACACTAGAGACAAGCTTATTTCCTTACCCAATGACACAGGCTGCTGATGAGATGTCCTCACACATTCACAGCATTCTGTTCATTTACAAATAGCCTCAGCATCACTTGGTGACCTCAAATGTATGAGCATTCTGCCTCAGCCCCTTGGCTTACTGCATGGTGGCTTTCTTTCAAAGTCAGCATTGTGCCATTTAGAATTCACAGATGTACTGAAGTTGGAAGGAGCAGTTCAGCCAGTTGTACTTCTATGATTATTATTATTTGAGGGTGAGGGGGTACTTGAGATTTATTAACAATAACAAAGGCTGAATGTTTGACAGTTGTGTGGTACAGTGAATTTAAAAAAATTAAATTCAAGTCTTATAAGGCAATTTTTTGTTTATGTACACGTTTACTGTCTATTTTCAAAAGCAACTGAGCCAAATATCACATTAATATTGTGAGACACCAAGGGAACAATCCCCCTGGCCAACCACTCTGACACACCTGCAACTAATAAAGGACAAAACTATAAAAGTATAGATGGACTTGTATAAGGTTGTGGGTTGTTCATCAGTTGTTACTGTGCCCACCCTTGAAAATAAATGCCCAGAATTTATTATAGCTTGTCTCTCTGTTTATGTCCTGAGTCTTGCTTCTGAATCTCCAGTCACCCTGGATAGTGTGTTCCTCAAGTTTTTCAGCCTCACATCTCCAAGTCCAAATTTCCCTGTGTCTGCACAGCACTGAGATTTGCTCAGGTGACCTTTTCCCTTTTGCTTGCATAAGTGACTCCAATGGCCCTAGATGGTTAAGCATTGTTTTAAAAAATCATGTTTAAACTTGTTTACTCATTTAGTATTTATTGTAATAAACTTGCTTTTTTTAATTTACTGGGACCAACATTTTTGACTCTTTACATAAAAACTGTAGGGAATCATTCACTGTGGCCTCAGCGGGCTTTATTTTCCTGGGTGTAATTCCTAGGATGGTATAGTGAAGTCTTGACTTATAAGATTTGGTGTACCTTTAACTGGGGCTTGAGCCCCTAGATACTGTTCCTAAACCTTGCACTTGCCAGAAGTGTCATAACACAAATGCATCAGTTAGTCCTGTAAATATAAGCACTTGAATAGCCATTTCATCCCTCACTCTTGTGTGTTCATGGCAAATATCAGGAATTTACATCTGCAAATTATTTTCAAGAAATGGCTCACATTAAACAGAAGGCAGACCTGGGAAAAGTGTGCAGAGATTTCCATGTGCTCAGCCACTCTGCAAGCGCTGCATCATTCATAAACTGGACCTACAGACAAAGGAATCTCAGCATATACAAGCTGACAGTCTGGCTCTGAGGCTCAGCAACAAGATCAAATGGGTTCCCACTGTGGTTCTAAGGACTTGCAGATGCAGCTGTAGTCAAACAGCACCAGCCCTACAGTGGAGCTCTCTCTTGTAGGTCCTGGCCATCAGTCTTGTGCATAAAGTAGTACTTCAACAGGCAAAGAGGTTCCACTGGTAAAATTGCCTCCTCTAAGAAATCTCCCAGGTGTTGGAAGGGAAGGCAGGTAGAGGGGAAAGTTGAGATAAAAATGAATTCCTGGGGACAGCCAGCTGCCACATGTCAGCAGAGAGACAAATGTGTCAATTTGCACTAAAGCAAGATGAAACACATTCTTCACAGTCTTTCATGGCTCGTATTGTGCCTGTCCACTTATAAAAGGGTAAGAACAATGAAAAACAGGTTTTGATAATGGAGCATGACAGTTTGCTTTCGTTCTCTAATTCCAGTGAGTCGTTTAAGTTTGAAATACACCAAAATAAATAATGCACATTTACTTATATGTATTAAAAAGTTCTACTGTTTCCTGGCTGGCAGAATTTTCTCCACAGAGAAACACCCACATTGTCAACCTGGGCAGATTATAATAAAGAAAATCTCACTTTCAAAATGCTGCTAAACAGATGTGGCATGTAACAGGTCACAAAAAATAATTTTCAAAATGAATGCAGCATTTAAATAAAAAGGCCTCTTTTATTATGAGTTCTGAAAGCAGTATTTCATAGTTATTAAAATCTCAGCCATGCAGACTGAGCTGGGTAGCCTCTCAAAGGCAGCTTATAGTTCCTGTTCCAGCTTACTGTTACTGTGAGCTCTCCTTCTATTATTGTGTTTTGTTTTTGAGATTAAGAAATGGCAACTGGGTCTGACTTTTATAGGAACAGAAAAAACTGCAAAAGCTCATTGTGTTTATGATATCTTTGTTACTCAGTTAATGTATTTTCCACAGCATGTCAAAGTTGGCAAATATAACAAATCCATTAATGAGAGTAAAGTTAAAAATCCGGACTACTTGTCTGAAGTGTTTAAAATACACAGTAGTGATTCGGTAAAGTTTTAGACATGAAATTTTTCTCCTTAGTCCTTACAAACAGTGAATTATAATAGACTGACTGCAAAGACTGGACTACACTTGACTTAATGGATTGTGGTCTTAATGGTATGTGACAGAGATGCTCTCTATAGGCTGTTCCAGATTCTGCTCCTTCTGCTATGATGGTCTTATTACCATTTTATTGCTTCTTATGTTGGGGTGGAGGGCACAAGTCCCTTTGGTCATCCCTGCATTGGTATCCCTTCCATGTTCACTCACAGTGCTTTTCAACCTTATTGAAGATCCAAGACTCAGAGCTTATGTCAGAAGCTGTCCAGCAGGAGGCATAGCTGAGGACCACCAACTTTTGTTCTGAGAGTGTGACTGAGGAGATGTGAGACAGTGTGAGCCCCTCCTGTTGCAGTTTGGCTACAACCTGAATCATATGGTAAAGAATAATGGCAATAGATGACTCTCAACATTTTTGGATCTGAATAGTCCCAGAGCTATTAGTTTGCTCAACAGACTGATTACTTATCCAGTGTCACATACAGTTTACCAAAACCAGGATCTATCAGTGCAGGAATAATAGCATATGACCAATAAAGTAATCAAGATTTACCACTTTTCCAACATACAGTTATATCAGTAAATAATACAATCCCCAGAATTCTCCTGTCTGTGGCAAGACAGTTCATTTTAGGGAAGTGTACATTAGCAGATAATATTGAAATCATTTGTTTTATTTTAGAAATCAAAATTTTTTCTAAACAATAAAGAAAAAACTGTGGTTCTATTATCTACTTTCACAGTATGATTCAGCTGGTTTGGCACTCCCTCATCTGTCTGCATCCCACAATACTGCCTTCAGGCTTTCCACTCAAATATCACCTGGTAGGTCTGTTCAGCTCAGAACTATCCACATCTCATAAAACAGGGGTGGATTTAATGGTTTGGGGGCCATAGGCAAAGGTAGATTATATTTATCTTTCTAAATAATCGTGCCTAGTTCTTAAAATGCCTTTTCACTGGTCCCTGGACTGCTTAATAGAAGAGTTGCTGCAAAGGTCCAGGCTGTATCCTTCCTGTATGTTAATCTGTGATAACATTATGTACTCAGTAATTTATGAAAAATCAGTTTAATCCACAGTACACTCTTAAATCCATGCCCTTATATGTGGTTCTTCAGGTACACTGCCTGGATGCTGCACTGGTGTAAATGCAGGTGTTGTTAGCCAGTGTTTTAATTTGCAGGGATTACAAAAAAAAACAGGAGAAAGTGTCTGATTAAAAAAAAAATTCCGAATGCCAACAATGCTAATTGCATTTTTGCACCTGCCACTGATCTCTAACTCCAGAGGTATGATATACCTGACTATCTCAGACCAGGTTAACAATCTGGCAACAGCCACTTTTGCTGTTTTGAGTGTAAAAGGCATGTAATGACATCATTAACAATTTATTATTTTTCTCTTTTCCATCTATCCACTGAACTAAAACCGGTATGTTGCACTCTGTGGTGTCCTCCTGTTTGACAGCACTAAGTATACCTATTTATTAAATTATTAAATGCAACGACTTTAAGGGTAATAAAGTTTGGTGGTGTGTAATGTTCAATTATTATTTACCTTTACACATTCTGTCCAGATAGGATTGTTGGGGCCCTAAGGGTTTGCCAAACTTTGCCTAATGGTAAACCCATCCCTGCTCATAAACTGAGGAGACAATGACAATGAAAGTTTTGTGACATTTATGAGCTCACATGTTGTTAGGTTTTATGTTAGGAGGTGACACAGCATAGTTGTGATTTTCTTCATTGATTTAAAATAGAATAGAAAATTAAGCAAAATGAGGGCTCAGGCTATCAGAATGGTACTGATTGATTTTTGGAATGGTAATACATTTTTTAAAGTCTTTTGGACTTATCTTGATTACCACCCATTTTTGCATTACTTGCTGTAAATATTTGCTTTTTTGTCTTCTCTGTTACTCCTGTATTCATCTTTCACTCCCTGTTCCAGGGTTATGTAATTCTAATCACATACCAAAGGGTTAACCAGTGCCCTGACAAATGGCAAATGTGAATAGTAATCTCTGCCTTAAGTTTTTCAAAAATGCAAATGAAGCAAATTGTAGCTGATCTTAACAGTTCTGAGCCATCAGTGAAACATTGTGTCTCTGTCATCTTGTGCTTCCACATAATTCCTCCTGCTTGAGTTGATACACATTTATTTTCTACTCTTAAAGGAAAAATAAATTACATGGTTTTTTAAAAATTTCTTATTATTCTACTTTTTTTCTTATTATTATGGATGGGGCAAAAGTGAATATTGTGATGGGTGGAGTAAAAGAAGGGATCAAGGAGCCACCAGTGTGCACCAACATGTCAGAAATACCCCTGCCAGTGGACTCAGACCATGCAGGCATGTGCATGAGGTGTCCTAAAGGGAGGGGCTGTCTGTAATCCACTGAATAGGAGCGATAGAGTCCGCTGTTTCCATTTGCAAAGCCTCATGATGATGGCTCATACCCCATGGAACTATCTGGGTTGCTGACATTTACATTACATTTATTGTTTTATCAGATGTCATTCTCCAAAGTGATGTACAACTCAGAGTAAACAAAAGTGCAGTTCAACAATGGATCGGCAAATGCAGACACATGATTCTTGACGTACAGTTAGTTAGTCTGATACTACTGTTTCTGCCAGTGCACAGCACATGGGTAGTTGCATATAGGACTGATGATTAGCCCCTGGCCCACTGACATTTGACTTGTAGCCTTTGAGAGTATCATACCATCTTTTGGCCCCAAGCGACCAACAGAACTCTCAGTAGTAATAATATTTCAGCAAGCTTCATGATACGCACATACAATGCTGGGGAGGGGGAGACAATATCTGGATGCTGTGTTGAGAAACAGGATCATCTATGTTGAATGGACAGCTGGAAAAAATGGGAAAAACAGAGAGCTTGGCCTGGCATTCACCTGTTGACACCTTCACAGCTGTATTTTTTTATCCAATGAGTTTATTTGTATCTCGCCCACCAGATCCTGGGTTCTCCATCAGAGAGACACTCCTCTGCACCAATGGATCAACTCAGAACCTATGGGCATTTGTCATTCATTGATGATTTTAAGGCTTTTTTTTTACTAGAAGGCAGATTTGCTATTTTCCTCTAAATGTCACCTCTCCAACATTGCAGATCTTGTATATCTTCAACGTTCAGGCTCATGTACTTCATGCCCAGGGTCACATTTCATTCAATTTCTTTCTTGGCCTGCTTCTTGGGTGGTATCCCATCTATAGCCAGATACATGCTTTTGTTAACCCCATCATCCTTACCTTTGTGCATCATACACCCATACCAATGAAGACACTGTCTATGTAAAAAGAACTCAAAAGTTTCAACACTTATTCTGTCCTTTAGTTCCTTGCTTCTGATCTTATTTTTTATTGGCACATAATAAATCCACTTTATTATTCTCATTTTGGTCCTTTCTAGCTTCCTCAGCTTTTCGGCCTTTAACTCCCAGATTTCACTACCATATACCATACACTTCTGGGTGCTGGAAGAATATAATTTTCCCTTGCTTCTTAACGATACCCTACCTTGGATCTCAGAAAATATCCCTAAATTTCTTTCACCCACATCTTATTCTAGTTGTAACTGTGAGGTGTGCTCCTCCTGTTGAGCACAACATGTCTCCAACGTAACAGAACCTGTCAATGTCTTCTAGCTCACAACCTTCATCAGTGTGCATGTTTCTGGTGCTGCTGAGAATCCCTTGTATGCCAGCATTACACTTTTTATTAAAATGATGAAAGAACTTTTTGGAGGCTACCGTTGGTACTGCCGCATTTAACATGAACCCATTTCTCATACTGAATACATCTGATGATGTTTTTACCCACTCTTTTGCTGCAAATAACTTGTTCACTGCCGTCATCACATTCATTTTCTCTAAACACATTTAATGTTGAATCATTTTGATGAATACATGAACGAAAAAGTATAACTATTTTTTACTGGGTTCTCTATTTATATGGTGAATGAAGATCTAATTACATTTTATGTCAAATTTATTAAGAAAATCAGAAAATTCTAAAGGATTCACAAACTTTCTAGCATCACTGTATGGTGCACAGTTAATTGGATCACTCGTCCCTGTTTAAATTGGAATTATTACACTTTTAGTGCAGTCGTAGGGCATTTTACCTTCCCTGATGATAGAATTGCATAGATTGGTTATCTATCTTACTCCTGCATCATCCCGTCTTCATTTCTATGACTACACCTCATAGGCTTTCATTGATTGAAGGGTGGCTGAAACTGCACCACAATGTTGTTAAATGTTCTCAAAACCATTTTACTTGACACTGCATTGGTCCAAGAATTTTCTTCATTTAGAACACTGTCCATATCCTGCTTCAGAGCCATGGATTGTGTCAGGGAAAAAAAGACACTGAACCTCTCAGTTCCTGTAGCCCAGCAATTCCAGTTTTCTGCATGAAACACCATTCATGTGCACATGCAGGACTCTGTAAAAAGAGCTTTGTCTGTCTTTTCATACCAAAGACTCTATTCATTTGCACCTGTGGATTCTTGCAGAGTGCCAGACCCTATGTTTTCTGTTAGGGAAATAATTCAAATGCACCTCTTCTAGCATCTGCATTATAACTGCCAAGTCTACACACTGAATTTTCCTGTAAACCTTAATTAGCTTCATGCTTCTCAACCAAAGGTCAAACACTTGGTCATTATTACTTTGAGCTTCATGTTGCAAACACAATGTGCAACTTTGCACATTGTATGTATTCATTTCAGTTACCTTTTCAGAAGGCTGAGGAGAAGCCAGCATGGGCCTTGAGTTTGACACATTATAAATAAAACACAAACATTCCATATATGATGAAAACACCTGTGGCGACTTTGTGGTTCTCTGTTGCAGTGTGGCTGTCGTCATCACTCAAAGCATACTAGCCTGTGTTGTCCTGAAGCAGACGGATTGCACCAGGTGCTGACTTCTGTGAGCTCAGCTGCTTGGAGGTTGACTTTCTCCAGGACACATGGCCACCTGCTTCAGACAAGGATCTCCCCTGTATCCATCACTCCCCCAGGGGAAGCATGCCATTGATGGAAGTGCCCTTTGGTCTTGGACTTGGCCAGCTGCTCACACACTTTGGCTGCCAGCCTGAGCCAAGCTTTGTGTATTAATGCATGGAGGTCCCTTCCAGTGGACAACTGACTTGTCTTTTGCACCGCAAAGACGCGTCCTGGCCCTGCGTCCTGTTTTATTTATCAGCCCATGTGTTATTCATGAACATTTAGTTACACTTGAGTCAATTGAAGGGAATGACAAGTAATACTATAATCGAGGCTGAGCTCAGTATAACAAAGGCTGATGAATAATACACTCACGACGGAATTAATCTGTTTTAAGCTGACATCTATATGACTTGTTTAAATTGTGTGCTGGAGGGCTGCTAAATAAACATTTTAAAGGAATGAAAGCTCCCCAAGGGCCTGCTGCTGCCAAAGAGGCATAAAATGGTGTTTTAGCCTATGGAAATGACCATGTTTTCTGGCAATTGACGATTTATACTGTAACTTATGCACAAACCTTTTCCCCAGTTGAGGTGTTGCCACATAGACCATTCAGTGGTGCTGATAGCTGCTACACTCTATTGTACCAAGGTACCTAGCGGGCTTATCTGTTTTTTCTAGATTTTTGCGTCTGTGAAGAATGCAATGGAAATTCTTTGGTACTGCATTTAAAATTTAGATGATCTCTTTTTTTCATTGTAGGTGAAATTAATTATTTATCGGCTGTCTCCTTTGAACCTAAAAGCTCCTCCCCACATCATAAAAATGCACGGCAAGTTGTATTTATTCTAAACTATTCTGAGGGGCTGGTCTCCCCTGTAGTTTACCACTTACAGAAGGCTTGCAGCAGCCTTCGAAATCTATGCAACAGTTTGAACTTGTCTGGACTTTTTTCAACCACCTGTGATATTTTGTCAACTTTTGGTCATGGGCAATGGGATATGTCACTTGCGCAACTTGGTACATGACACGATCTACACTTCTTTATGTAGATTCTCTCCTATCAACAGCTGAATACTCCATCACACAGTAAGATGGTATTGAAACATTACTGTGTAGTACATAGCATTCAAATATTACTGTGATGTGCAGCTTCTAAGTCTGGAATCTTACATAGTACCTCTATTTTTAGCTTTTTGCCAAGACAACATTCTTTTTTTCATTTACACAGCTGAATATTTTACTGGAACATTTTAGAGTAGGTAAATTTCTATACAGTACAACAGAATAGCACTTCCTGGGATTTGAACCAGAAACAAATACAGGCCCTTAACTGCCATTATACCATTTCTTTGTGAAGGGAATTGTGTAGGACATGCAAGTCATAAATTTCTTCATGTATCTGCATCTAACTCTGTGTGGGGTGACTTCCGATTCTGTCAAACTGACCAGTTAAAAACTTTTCTGACCTTTAATTATTAATATTTAAACCTTGATTCTGATTGGGTTTACCTCCCATTGTGTCTGCTCTGGATTACTTCTGTGGTAGTTTCTCAAGGAGACATTCCGAGAGAAATGACTCAGAGTTTTAGCTAGAACACTGCAGTAGGGCTGTGCTGCATTTTGTGTAGATGCAATCTGACAATCTTTATCAGAAAATCCTCTTAGTTGTTGCTGAAGCTATGTTTTCCAACAGAGAACTTTCACTTGTTATAATATTGGAGTGAGGGCGCAGACACGTGCAGGTGTAAGATGTCGGAAGACGGGCGTGGGCGCAGGACGGTCCAAGGTCGTGGTCAAGAGACAGGCAGGGGTCGAAACCAGAAAGCAATGCAGGACAGGAACGGGTCAGGCAAGAACAGTGGTCAAAGGGAAACGAGGGCTGACGACAAGTTAGACTAACAAGAGAGTTGCTTGGTATGCTGAGTAACAACATGGGCAATACTTTGCACCAGGCTGTCGGGCTACACAAGTCTTATACCCTGTTCGGGGAAACAAGGAGCAGGTGCTGGCGATTGTGGAGCTGGGCGGAACGGCAGGCGGAGCAAGGGGCGTGACACTTGTACTCATGTAACAGTGCCTTTGGGCCTATTAAATTTCCTGCATGCCCTAAGTCATTAGCCATCCACCTCCTTCCTGGCTTTGCTAAAAGAGCTAACAATTCTAGTAATTAGAGTTCCTTTATATGCTGTATTGATCTGCCTAGACCTTCAAAACTAATTCTCACGTTCTTCCACCTTGTACGGTTCTTGTGTGGGCACCATGTTATTTGGATGGACTGTGGAAGTCTGCATCCATGATAAAATCAGCATTGTATCTCAGCAAAACTATTTGTGAAAACACTTTTCACACCACATTAAAATATTGTCTTTATATTGATGACAGTGACCCATATGGCAGAAGTAATTTCCAAGGGAAATATAATTTCCCTGGAAATAGTGCCATTTGATTTGAGACTGCAGTGCATTTGAGCAGACCTGTCTCCCATGTGATCCTCTGCCAGGTGAATTTCTCTGGTCAGTGTTTTTAGGTTGCTGCAGTGTAGCTAGTTAAAAGCTCTTTATTTTGAGCTGTTATTAACTGGTCTAGTACAACAAGTTCAGTGATGAGGTAGGAGTCATTAGTTTGGGGGAAAAGCCAGCAAAAGGCTTCCCAACATCCTTGTAGTGGAATTTTTCTTTTAACAATGCCCCTCTGATTCACTTACTCCAAGAAGTTGGCTCACACAGCTTTTTAATCTATGATAGCCTAGGGGGGAGTTGATTACCAGCCACCAGAGTATCACCTGTAAGCAGTGCGGTCACTTGGGGGGCCACAGATTGTTCAAAGATAAACAGGGAGGTCTTAGAATCATTGCTGTGATTCAGCTTTGGGAGTTGCCCCAGGGCATCCCTGGCCTAACCCTAATGTTTTGCGAGAGCATCCAAGCACCTTCTTGTTTTTTTTTGCTGACTCTTGACCATCTGCTGCTGAACTAGCACCTCCTACATGGTGGGCTGTGACCATCACCTAGCATAACTTGAAGTTCATCTTGCTGACTTTTGAAGTTCTCCTGCTTTATCACTGTAAGCTAGCTGATAAGGGAAAGCAGAGACATTTCTTCCATGACAACCCCCTCACTTCTCCCAAATTTCAGCACGACTGCAGCAAGACGAGTACAGGAGCTAGTCTCCTTTGAATAATGCTTTATTTGGTGCTTTTAGGTCAGATCAGCACAGATCTGCATGCTCAGTTTCTTAATTCAGGGGAAAGAGTCTTTGATCCATGCACAACAATGTCTTAAAAAGCATTTCATGTTTTTATTTATTGTAACTAGGCATGGCATCCTGGTATGAGCTGTGTACAGTGGAGTGCCTATTGATCTGTAATGAACTATGTAGCACTGAGTGTTCTGGAACATTGTCTTGGTTCTGTATCCCTCCATATGCCACATGTGCTCTTCCATAGAACCATTTCAGTAGCTGCAGTGTGAATATGATACAATAAACTGTAGTCTCTTCATGCAAATTAGTCTGTTAGTTTTTGCCAATAAAAGGTAAATGAGTTCAGCTTAGAGACAATGACATAGAAAAAATGAATGTTTCTAGAATTTCAACTGTTGTATCCAAGTGTATGAGGGGGAAACCCCACACATTACAGCTTAATAGGAAGATGGTAAAACTATTTTATTTTGGGAGTCAAATCCAATCCCAGTGGTTCTTAACCATTTTGTATCTATGAATTGTGGTGATGAAGATGATTATCTAAGAGCCACATATGAACCTCCAGAGAGGGCTATATAGAGTTGTTCTTCTAGGATAATGAAGCATTCAAAATATAAGTGGCATTTAGTGCTCTTGAACTGTTAACACTAGTGGAATGCTGGGAGACAAAATTTAGACCTGGAATGATTTCTGTGTTATTTGTTGCATAAAATCTGTTTAATCAAGAATTATTTAAACATGTGGCTGTCACAACTGTTATGTTCAGTCACGTGTTGTACAATATGTATTTTGCTGACATCCATGGCACAATAGCATTTGTAAGTACCGGTTAAGATTGTGCACAGTGCATGTAGACAGGAACGCTGAGAAAACTTGAGAAAAATTTGAGAAAAATCAGTTCATTATTTTGATCATAAATAAAAGCATAACGTATCTTTAACAATTATGAAACATTATTTAAAATTGTGCAGTGAGTTGCAAGTTCAGTTTAGTCTTTGTGGGCCTGAAATTAACTCTAAATGCATAGTTATGAAATGTGTTTTTATGTTTAACTGTGCATACAATAAAATTAGTACTGAAGTTTATTGATTTTAACTAGACTATCATCTGCTCACTGCATTACCAATTAGGTAAAGTTTTTATAAAGGAATTTATACTTGTTCTTTGGACAAATATGCAGTCTAAGTCAATAATTAAAACATTTAAAGAATATAGCAGAGCTCTAAATCTTCGTAGATCAGTCCACAGAAACCGAGTCACCATGCAAGGAGGGCAGCAGTGAGGCAGGCCACTGCAAAGACATGACAACTCTCAAGGTGTTACAAGCTTTCGTGGCCGAGAGGGGAAACACTGCATATAACTGCTGCCCAGGCGTTTCAGCAGTTTCAGCTTTATGTGAGAGTCCCAAAGAGAACACGACTGGTCTGAAAAACAGTGAAACTGAAAAAAATGTCATGTGACATCTCCTTTAGAGTTTGCCAGAAGGCATGTGGGCGACTCTGAAATCAAGTGGAAGTACATTTTCAACAATTTGAAGAGACCAAAATTGAGCTTTTTTTTTGATTATCATACTAAAAACGTTATGAACGTTTGAGCAGATGGTCCTGCATCATGTGTACCAGGGCATTGAACAATATCAAATATTATGTTTGGTGAACGCCAAGTACCTTGCAGCATCACAAACACTTCGTCCCCACTGCAGGGATGATGTGGGGTAGACGGTAAAATGAATGCAGCAACATGCTGGAGTCAGCAAGTGACCTGTAACTTTTTCCAGTAAGACAAATAACTCCAAACATAAAATCAAAGCTACACAGGAATGGGACAAAAATAACAATTTTAATAGCCTAAGGGTGGCCAAGTCAGAGCCAAGTCAAACTGCAGTCTACAGAAGTGCAAAGCTGATAAAGACCTGTCCATACAGCATCATGGCCCTAATTGATGTATAAAGTACTTTTACTAAATATTGACTTGAAGGGGGGTGAATACTTTGGAACTTAATTATCCTTCCATCCATTTTCTTTAACCGTTTATCCTGAATACGGTCACTGTGGTCTGGAGCCTATCGCTAGGCTGTAAATCTGGATGGGACACCAGTCTATCACAGGGTGATCACACTCACCCACTTGTGGTGGCCAACCAAGACAGCCTTTCACAGAGGGGCTCTGTTCAATACACAGCATCAAGTATTCAGCTTCACAGACTCAGCTCCCATGTTTTAAAATGAAATCTGACCCTTACAATTGCATGCAGCAATTCAGTGTTGAGCTGAATTCAGAAACAGAGAATCACATTAGAATCCATTCAGTCAGACCAACATTTGGCTATCCTTCTTCTGGTCCACATGAAAAACACTTTAAACCGTAAAGCACCGCTGTGCTTTAACAATTATGAGAAACTCTAGATAACTGGGGTGTATCAGACCTTTGTTTGACCAAATACATTTATATTTTCCTTAAATAAAGTCTACGAATATGGATTGTGAGGATTTTTTTATGTTACAATACCTGTTACTGTATTATGCTACAATGTTATGCTACCTGTTATGCAACAATACCTGTTTCTCTTTTACTAGAATCTGTTGTTTGGGGAGTTGTCAAAATATAGATTTTGTGTCCAATAAGCATCGGACCTCAGGTTTCTCAATTTACTTACCACTGTAACTTGACTTTTTTCATCTGGAGAGGTTTTTACAGTTCTTAAAACATCATGAACAACATCCATTAATTATTTTCTGTTTGATTAGCTATGGAACAGTTTTCACAGCTGCAGTGCTATTTTGACATAAGGTGGACTAAAACAATTGAGAAAGAACTATACGCATTCTCCCCTTGTTCCAAACAGTGGTCGGGTGACAAGCCTCAAATCTGCCATCATGCTGTAGAGATCAACAATTAGAATGGGACTGGAAGCACTCCATGTTTGTTAACTCTCAGAAAGTCCAGCTTGATGATTCATGTAGACCAGTGCAGTGAAGAGAAGATGAGACTGGACTGGCTTTTCAGCTATTTGGCATTAATCGCAGGTCTCCAATGACTCTCCCTTCACCTCCACTGTTCAATATTACATTAGGTCTTTGTAGCAAAGTACATTGCTGCACTCCTCACTGAGGCAGTCTCTTGAGGAACCCCTTATTTTGTCAGAGAAAGATTAGGATTACTGTGATGCAGCTGATGGTCCCCTAGAGTATAGCACAGAGCAGAGAAGAAACTCCATTGCTGAAATGCTTGTCACAGCTGCCAGCTCCAGCAGCCAAAGCCCCTAGTCTGTGTTCTGACTGTTTCTGACCAGCTTTTGTAGAATATAGACAGCTATCTCTTTACAATCAGTTATGAACTGTCCTCTCCCATCTGTATTGGTAAGGATGAATAACAATCAATGGTGATTTAGAGATAACTATAGATCAAAAATGCTGTAAGAATATGAAAGATATGTTTACTGATTGAATGTCTGTCATTACAGCCTGCTGAATGGCTTTTTTATTATTGTTCTACTGCCCCGTGACTTTTAAATCTGATAAAATCTAATACTGTTTGGTGAAGGACAATATTAGTTGTCATGAAAAGTTTAAAGATGTTATTTTCTTTTTGTGACTGTCATATTAAGGCTTTAGTAAGACCATCAAAAAACACCTCTTTCAAACATACAAACTGTTGTCACTCAAGGCCAATTTTTGACTGTATCAAGCAATGGGAGTACTGTACTTAAAATTGTTACAAGAGTAGAAACAATTTTAAATACTTAAATAAGAGGTATTCATCTTCTCTTAATGCTTAAATGAAATGTTACCCGGCACTGCCCAATTAAAATAAAACAAACCAACAAAGTGTGTAGCAGTAGAAATGGTAATAGTAATAGTAGTAACACATATGACTAAACTGTCCAGTATTACCCTTCAGTTGTATCTCCCTTCAGCTGTAACGTCGCCGTCAGAACGCAAATGCGTGCAAGTGTAAAACGAAGAACTCTGTTTAATGTTAGGGGTTATTCCAAAGACGTAGTCACAAGACAAGCATGGGTCAAAACCAGGAATCAATCTAGAACAAGCGACGTAACAAACAAGAGTAAAGCACAAACAATAGCCATGGAACAAAACAGGTCGGTAATCGCAGTAGCAAACAGAAGGAATGCTCGGTACGCATGGAAAGATCATGGCAATACTTCACAAGGACAACTTGGAAAACACAGGTATACATAGGGACAAGTGAAAGAGAAACAGGTGCTGAGAATTAATGATAGGGAGAGGCAGAGTCCGGATTGGGGGACCACCCCTAAGGAGTTAGAGCCAGTGGACCGACGAGGACAGCCATGACGACCACCACCCACGCTCCTAGAAGACGAAGCCCGGGGCCGGGTACCGGAACTGCCACAGTGTTGGTCAGAAGAGCCAGATGCTTGCAGGCTCTTCGTCCCTAGGTTCACTAGGTGAGTCGTACATTCTGAACAGAAACCTGCCTTTGTATTGCAAGTGCCCGGTATATAAGCGATGGAGAACTGGAGACGTGAGAAGAATAGTGACCATCGTGCTTGTCTGGGGTTTAACTGTTTAACAGGTATTCTAGATTTCGGTGATTGATTAAAACCTGAAAAGGGTAGTTAGCCCCCTCTAACCAATGTTGCCATTCTCCAAGGGCTAACTTAATGGCAAAAAGTTTGCGATTTCCTATCCTGTAATTCCTTTCTGCTGGTGTAAGGTTGTGGGAGTAAAAGGTGAATTGGTGTAGCTTCTGGGGATTCCCTACCCATTGAGAAAGCATGGCACCTACTCCCATGTCAGAGGCATCAACTTCTACAACGAACGGCTTCGACGGATCGGGGTGTTTCAAAACGGGAGCTGTAGTGAATGCCTGTTTGAGTGTCTTGAATGCTTGTTCTGTCTGGGGGTTCCACGACAGGATTCTGGACCCCTTCTTACCCTTCAGTAACAAAGTGAGAGGTGCCGCCTTACTACTAAAGTTTCTAATAAACTGCCGATAAAAATGAGCAAATCCTAGGACACGCTGCAGTTCCTTCACAGTCTGTGGGTTGGGCCAATTCAGAACCGCCTCAATTTTAAAATTATCCATTACAATTCCATCAGCACTGATAATGTATTCTGGAAAGGAAACTCGCTGCAAGTGAAACTCGCATTTCTCTCCCTTAACGTATAACTGGTTCTCCAAAAGCCTAGAAAGGACCATACAGACGTGGGAAACATGGGATTCCAAGTCAGGGGAATACACTAAAATATCGTTGAGGTAGAGTATGACAAATTGTCCCACCATGTCGCAAAGTATGTCATTAATGAACAACTGGAAAACGGATGGGGCATTACAGAGACCAAAAGGCATCACCAAATATTCATAATGACCACTCGGAGTGATAAAATTGTAAGTAGGATTTTTGGAGTTTAATGAATTTGAGGATGTAAAAATCTCACTTAGGGTGAGAAAATCAACAATGCCAAATTTCAAGTCTATGATTCGAGAAACAAAAGTATGCAATATGAGGAAAAAGAACAAAGAGATACAGGGCTTTAAAGATATAAAGATTATTAATAAATTAAGGAATACAACCAATAACCATCATGAGCACATTGCTAAAAAAATAAATGCATACAAATTTTTTATATAAAGCAACAGAGCTAAGCTGGAACTGGACTGTAACTTGCACGTTAATTCAGGTCTTATCATTAGGGCCTAAAAAAAAAGTTTCTCACTTTCCTGGACCCCAGAATGCATGACAAACAGACTCCCTGAAATGGCTTATGAGGGTGAAACTTGAGGCTCGTTGGTGTGCTGCGCACTGCAAAGGACTGAAGTCAAAACCACATATTCTGAGATATGGAGGGTGAAACTTTAATCGCCTCAGTGCAATTAATAGATAATCCCATGGATCAATGGAGAAATCACATGTGCAAGTCTGTATATCAGTATGCAAAGTAAACACAATCCTCCCAAAGTGAAGGGCACAGCACCTTTAAGTGACAAAGCCCTTAAACAATGTGCAATAAAGGAATTACAGTAAAATACAGTCAAATGTAATGAGGTTGAATAGATTGTACTCTTTATATTACATCAGATGTGGAATATGATAGAAGGTCAACGATTTCTCAGTGCATCCACACGATGCAACCCTCAGCTTATAGCACTGATTATGCAAAGATTTAGATAAATATCCCACATTTTTGGATATGCAAACAAAACCCTCCTTTGTTAAACACAACTCCTACACTGTGACCGGTTAAGGAAACAACCATCTTCACATGGTAAACAATCAGCCCCTGCTCCTGTACTGATTCTGCCATCTCCCAACACCTGCCCGAGGCACATGATTTGTTGCAACTTTTTATGGCAATTGAAAGTAATGACTGTGGTTGTGAATTCTATCACATTTATGCCATGAAGTTTCAAATGTAGACTTTGCAAATATATCACATAAATTCATCAGTGGTGTGAAAGAACCTGTTTGGTTTTCTCTTCCCTGCAATGCCTACAAAAGGCTGTGCAAAAACTGCTTAGCTGTATGTCACTCCACAGTGTTTAAAAAAAAAAAATTAAGGTATATATTAGGACAGATGGTTGTGTATGTGTTTCTATTATTCTCACCCGTGTTACTGTAAATAACAAAGGGCAGGTTCAATATGGAAATGGCAGGGTTATTTAAAATGTTGAACATCATATTTTAATGAGGTCGATAACCTTTGGATAATTCTGCATAGTATCCAAACTGATTTCTAAGATTCTATGAAGTAGTATTTCCACCTCAACATCATATTCTTGGGGTTCCACCTCTGTGTAATATTGTGGAGTACACGTCACCTTGGGCTCCTACATTTCAGTACCTATTTAGAAAAACAGCATAATATTTTACAGGAGTGTCTCTTCTGGTGAGTTTGTTAACTTTAATATGGTTGCATTTGTTCTGTATGTGAACAATATCTAAGGCAATATCAAACAAAAGTCCACTTTGAGGGAAAAATGCAGACCCCTCTGCTGACTCAGGGCCAGCTTACCAAACTGGGCAGTTTACCTGTTACCTTTGACCTGCAACAGGCCACTCAAAACATTCTGACCAGTTTGGCAGAGCTGAAGGTCAGGCTGCTGGACCTAGGTGACTCATAGCAAACTTGCTTGAAACAACCAAGGCCTCACAACCTACAGTTTTATTTTCACAGATTTTCATAGAGTTACTGGGAAAAGTATTCCCTAGTCTACCTTAAGTGACTATCTGCCTCATGGTGTGTGTTGAGACCAGCGGTCTTATCCGGTCATTGTGTTTGCTCACGGGACAGGGATTTGGGGCTTTGTGTAGCAAAGGAAAGGGGCCAACTTGTTTTTTTTGCATCAGCAGGCTGCTCCTCTTTCAGGATTCCCCCACGAGGTGGCCCAGAAGCACTGTGTTCAAAAACATCAAAGCCCAGCTCTGGAAGAACAGCATCTAATATGGAGTGTGCTTTCTCACAAAACTGTGAGTTGCTATCGACAGGCAGACATTTTGTCCACTGCTCAAGATAAGAAGATCTTATCTCTAGTATTCACAAACCATCTGCTGGTAACTGAGTGCTTTCACTGACAGTAAAACATTTGTTTTGATATCTGTGTATGCTGTATATTTCTTAACGCAATTGTAGAAAATTACACAAAACACATTTCTTGTCTTTATTATGCTACTAGCTGATTTTCATCACTGTTAGTAATCAGTATTTACTGTGGCTTTACTCTCTGCTGTGTTATATATTGTTCTTTATTATTTAACTTGTACACTATCTGTAAAATTTCTTCTCCCCCTCTTCTGTGCACCATGAACCCAAAGAACCATTTGTTAAGTACAGCCTCTCCCAGAAACATGCCTTTGAGTAAGTAGTTAGCCATGGTATGATTGGGTCAGACAGATGTTACAGGAGACGTATACAAACCCTTAATCCATGAAATAAAGTTAGATCTGAAGCCAAATTTCTCCAAGCGGTAAAACAGATAAGTCCATTCTACCCTATCAAAGGCTTCTTCTGCATTTAAGGTTATAGTAGCCTCATGTTTTTTAATAGAAGTTGTGTATAGTATAAAATATTAAACAGATGTCTAAAAGTCTGGAAGGAATGCCTTAGTTTAATTACACCATTTGGATGAGATGTATTAATAGAAGGAAGAACAGTTTCCAAACAAATATTTTCGTTAGGTCCTTGAAATCACAGATATGTAAGAATATAATGGTAATATGATTTGCAGTCTGTGAGCTTTCCCTTACTGCATCAATTTAACTGCCTCAGATACTGTAAATAATGAGTGGCACACTGAGGCTGGTTTTATGATCCTCCAACTGCAGGATCATAAAGTGTCTAGTGATATGTTTATTACAGTGATCTGTGGTGACAAAACTGTTTTGTCCACAAAGTCCAGAACTTGTGTTTTTTTTTTCAAATCTATTTCAGATGTTCTGTCACAACTTGGCTTTGGAAACGCTCTCTGTGTTGCTATAGAAAAGGAAATCTGGCTGCTTATAAATTTAACAAGGGGGGGGGGGTTCATCTGCCAAGGGGATTTCCTGTGAGTTGGACATGGAAATTTCAGTTTCATGGCAACTGGAGAGTGGTCTGAAATGACAGGGCATTAGGCATAAACAAGACTGGACGGAAGGAGTTAGGGAACAGACATTTATGAATTTCTATATGAAAAAATGTGTAATGAACTTGGAAAAAGGAAGAAAAGTCCCTGCAAGGATTCAAAACCCACCAAGGCTACTCGGCTACTACTAGGCAAGATACTCATTTAAACAACAGTCTCCTTTGGTTATAAGGTGGTGTGTTGAAAATATTGTGAAAAGTAAGAAAAAATTTGTAATAAGCATTAATGTTGCCAAACATTATACGAAATAATGATTTATCACTACACAATACATTTTCTGCCAAACATACAAGCATGACTGCCTTACATGTGCTATATACATACATGACTTTTTGTGTAGCTGAGTTAGTAAGAAATAATGTTAATTTGATCGCTCCGCAATAAGAATTTTCTATAACTAATGTAACTGATGACAGATTTCTTTTTACTATCTGAAACATTAAAACAAAAACATTTTTCTGAAACCTTTGACCCTCTTATTAATGTGAACAGACTTGTGTAGTGTGTAGCAGCAGTAAAGTCATTGGAGGCAATGCAGTCATGGAACTGACTCCCCCTATATGAGCCCAGTGTTTTAGTCACAATCAGGGCACATTATGTTGACTTGTCCATTGTTTCCTTTAGGAATATGGAGGAATCCAAAAAAACAGGGCAGTAATGGTGATACTTTTATTGCAGCTTCATGTATAACAAGGGACCTGGTGTACATTCCTGCTGTCGAACATTCAGTTTGACTGCCAAGCCCAAATAGGAGTGGATGATGCAACCCTCTGCATGTTCCACAAAGCTTATTTCCACCTGGAGAAAGCTGGCAGCACAATAGGGGATCATGGTTTCGCAAGTTCTCTGATGATTCTACAGTACTTGGGGTTACAGAGAAAGGTAAGCTGGCATGTAGGAGTTTGAGGACTGTTCAAGTTGGTGCAAGGCAAACTTCATCCTGCTTCATATCAACACAACAAAGGCGCTAGTCATGAATCTGGCTTATTAATGAACCCTTGCAATGGGTGACTATTGAGTCTGCAGATGTGGAGGTGGTAAAATCTTACAAGTATTTGGGGATCCACATCAATAATAAACTGGACTGGTATCAAAACATGATCCCCTGTATAAAGAAAAAAAGAGCAGGTTGTACATCCTTAGATGAATAAGGTCCTTTACAATGTGTAGAAAAATCTTCCACATGTTCTATCTGTTACCAGTTCGAGCTTTTATGCCATGCTGTGCTGAGGCAACAGCACTTAACCCTAAGCCTAGACAATAAAATTGACATGAAAAATGAGAGCACTGATTCAGTGGCTGTGGCAAAAACCAAGAGGAGGAGGTACAGTCCATTAGATTGCAATTACTATTGTTTTTAGTGAAAATGTATTTTAGTTTTTATTTTGCTTTTGTTATTATTTCTTTATTGGTATTTGTATTATGAGAATCTAGTGGTATGTGGTCAGTTGCTGAAATTGAAATTTTCAAGTGAGGGTCAAAAAAAGTCTTAATCTGCCCTATTCTAAAGAGCAATAACAAAAAAACAGCAATAATTAATAGTGATTAAAAAATCTACTGTTGATTTTAAACAGGTAGAGATTCATCTGAAGTAATAGGGATATGTCAATTCAGTTGTTTTACAAGTTATGAAAAAGGGAAGCGATATCAAAAAAGGTGATAACGCTTGAAAATACAGTTCATAATGATGAGGAAAGGACTAGTGTTTTCAAAAAATAGATGCATTTTTCTGGTGGATGCCAGAAAGCCTTAGCCGTATTGTGTCTATCCATATTAGAGCACTTGAGCTCTTTTGCAAATCATCCTTCTGTGCTATATCTGAGTTCCATCTGGAGTAGAAGCTAGGTAATGGGTGTCACAGATGCTATGCTGCATAATGAATCAGTTGTCCACTAACTGCTTGCTGGGGAACAGAGGAACTGATCTCAGGAGATCATGTGGGCAGTCAAAAAAGTTTTTAATGTATATTCAGTAATGGGTCTAATTGGTGAATTGGTAGGAGGATTGATTTGGCGTTGAGCTGGGGCCCTTGCCTGAGGTTGATTCTGTCACGCCCCCGGCTCCGGACTTCGCCCCTCCTGATTCCTGATCACCTGCACCTGCATCCTCTTAGGTTGTGCCTATTTAGATCGGCGCTGGCCGGCAGACCGGTGTGAAGTGTTGCCCCATGGTTCGTGTGTGTACTGAGCAGTTCTCTTCCAGTCTTAGTTGTTACTGACCTCTGCCTGTAGCTGATCACTGATTTAGCCTCACCCTTTACTGTTTGTCTGCCTGCACCGAGTTGCTTTACTGGACCTGAACCTTGCCTGCCCTGTGACCACGATTTAGGAACGCCCCTTTCAGTAAACGGAGTTCATTGCATTTGTGCCTGTGCACGTCTGCTTATTCTCTTCAACGTGACAGATTCCAGGGAACCAGATTTAAAGATGCCTTTAAATATAAGTGAGGAGGAAGAAAATGAACCAGAGCTGTGTCCCAGAGAACATCCTGCCCCAAGGCCAAGCTGCAGACAAATCACCTCTCTGGAGCTCAGTGAAAAGTCTGAACGGGTCACTTTAAACATTCATTGAGTAACATTACTCTCAATTATTCCAGGATTGCGATGGGTAACTTTTTCTAAATATATTTATTATTGTAAGATGCGATGTTTAGAAAAGCAATAATTTTATTTACTGCATGTGACAAATCTTGTGATACATGTGGACAGTAATGATGTATCCTGGTATCACTGGGTCTTTTGGACCTTTCAAGCATCACCCTTTGCTCAGATGAACTGGCCATGGTTGACAGAACTCCATTCAGGAAATGTTACTTTAAACTGACGGCTCATTTCTTATCTACAGTCATTGAGATGCCCTTTCTTGCAGCCTCATAGACAACTTTCATAGCCTTTTGGTTTTCATCAAGTATGCTATAGGACCTGTACAGCAAACTGCCTGGCGGCAACTTCCACCAATTCTACTTTGCAATCTCTCTCTTTCATTAGTTTCTTCAATCCGTACTTCCCAAGGAACTGAGTTCCAACTTTACACACTAAAAACATGCAGTTTATCCAGAGAAGATGAACTAGGGTGTAACTGCAGTTTCTTTTCCATCTTGATTAACAAGTGTACCTCTAAGCCATTTGATAAATATTATTCTTTTGGATCACCCATGCCATTATCCAAGAGCACCATGTTGCATTAACAATTAAACAAACATCCAAAAGTATGGTGATACATTGTCTGCCTTTAAATATACCATTTTTGTGTCAGGAAATGTTAATGAGATTTAACACATGCAGCATCATTGTATAAATGCTCTTCAGTCTCTCATGGCATTGTAATTATTCTGGTCTACCTAACCTGTGGTGACAGACTTTATGATGGGCTTGCAGTCATTACTGATGTGGTAATTGCTATTTATACCCGAGTCAGTCTGCCGTGTATTATTCCCAATATGGCAGTGCGGGTAGAACAGTGGCAGGTTACACTCCCAGGAGCATGTAGCCCTCATTATGGTGTTCCAGAGCTGAGGATAAATTATTATTCAGTGTGCAGTGATATCCCGACACTTAGACGAGGGACCACGTAGAGTCCTGTCTGTTTCCCAGCTCCTGGTCTCAAATTCAATTACCTGCTGCCCCAGGCTGCTGGCGGCTGGATGTGAGTCATGAATCTGCAGGAACATTTTATGGATTTAAAGCATAATTCTGTTTTTTGCTTGTTCCTTTGAGACAGGAGGCCATTATGGCTAACAGTATTAAGGCGCAATTTAAAGCCTTTTCTGACCTGTAGTTTGTCAAGAGATGCCATTGTTGAGTGAGCTTGTGGAAGGCTTTGGTCCAATCCCACGACTGGGGGAAAAAAAAACATACAACTGTACCTCACTTAATAAACATCTGAATTACAATTTTTAGAGATAGAAACAGTCCAGACTATTTTTTTATGTTTCTTAACCATTCTCATTCATGGTTAACCATTCTCACTGTGTAAAGTTTTTCTGTTGCTGCGCAAACAATGGGCTGGATTTCTATGTAGCACCACTAGAGTTAAACACGTTCAGAAAGGAGAAGGGAGGAGTTTCTCATTTTTAAATCGGGTGGCATGGTGGCTCAGGCTCTGTTGTGCTTAGGTGTGGGTTTGAACCCACATTTGTCTGTATGGTATTTGCATGCTCTCCCTTTGCATGGATTTCCTGTGGGTGCTCTGGTTTCTTCCCACATTCCATAGAGACGTGTTTAAGGTTAACTGATTAAACTGAATTGCCTATAGTTTGTGGAGGTATATGTATGCCTAGGTGGTTATGTGTGTTTCTTCATAGGATGAGGTACAGGTGCATTGTATTTGGACAGAAGTGTTCATTTGTTGAACAATTTGTGATATTGTAATGAAGCTGCATCCTTGGGGCTTGGACCTCCTGGCTACTTATTTGCTGTGTACATTAACGTTCTCATTTTTCAAAGCAGAAAATAAACCTAGTTCTCCTAATGCTCTGAAAAAAAACTGGAGTGCTGTCACTTAGAGATAGAAGCTCAATAGCCAGAGGACACAAATGATAGGAGTCTTTGGCAACCATAAAAAGACAATACCTATAAAGAGTTGGACCGATTACTGAATAGGCTCTACAAGGCACTGCACATGGTGTAAATTGCAATCCCTTCAAACAGCCTATCTGCCTCCACTGGAGAATGCAAGAAAGATCAGTTCCATGCATTTTCAAAATGCTAATTTTCTTTTGCCATTTCCTTAAATCTGTAGTGCACTGAAGGAATCTACCTCGAAAGTCGTAATTAGGACATAACTTGTATGCCATGATCATATCCCAACTTTGCTACTGAAGCTTCCAAGACCTCTACTGTCAAGTTTCTCCACGATACAGAATGCTGCATGAACTGTTTGACCTCTCTCAAACCATTTCCCAGTTTGTTTGTTTGTCTTTTACCTTCCTCTAGGTGTTCAGAACTGATTAAGGCCTACAAGATGACCAAAGCATTAGCACCATGATACCAATCATTTCTTACAAACCAGCAGGACTGTTATGTGCCTCATAAAATAGCTCATAGTCCAATGTGTCTATAGGTTTTCAGTTTTGATTTTGATGTAAAGGATTGAACTCCCTTAGTTCGTCAAAACTGCTGAATCCCTCCCGAAGTTCATGGGTCATCTGTTTAAGCAAACATCTCTGCTGAAAGCTATACAAATTTTCTTCACGTCATCTGTCATGATTACTGATGATTGTAAAAATATACGTCATTTTGTAAATAACTTCAGAAGGGCGAGGTAAAAACAGTAGCACCCTAGCTGCATTTGAATGCAGATATGCCTGCAACTTTGTAAGTGAATGTGTTCTTTGGGTTTGCTGGACACCTGACATTAATGTCCCAGGTTTAATCAGAGAGCAAGGCTTGAAGCATCCGGTCTCGGGCCCAACAACTGACAAATGGTATTCCCATCCATGAGGAAGTCACACTCTTTTGAAATTCATGCCACACCTCCCTGACAGTCATTGCTTTTCTTCTATGGATGATCCAATGCACTTAAGCCCATTGCTACAAACAACGAAATTATACACAGCAAAGACATGTTGGTTTGCAGATAATTTAGATGTGTCTAAAAGAAATGTCAGTCCAAGACTTGCAAAGTACTGAAATGGGAAACACCATCTACCTGAGATTTATATAAAAAAATAATGAAAGTGCAAGTCATTTATAAACCTGACATAATGCTCTTTTAGGGCCATTTAGTTCGCTCCTTTGCATGTAAAGTGCTTTCATTCTAATCAGTTTTCAGTACATTCTCTTTGGTTTATTCACTGGCACACCCAGGATGGCGACCTAGAAATGTGACAGTACCGTATGTGCATCCGATGTATCACCAACAAAGTGCTATTTATGAACAACGAGACAGTTCCTTTAACTGGAAATTATGTATGTCTCCACAGACATGCAAACACATTTCTACATAGTTCAATACATTTGTCTATAACCTAAATGTTCCCTTAAACAAACAAAAAAAACTGGATGGAAAAAAAAAACTAAAAAAAGAAAAATAATTTTAGAGATTTGTTTTAGTTTGATAAAAGGCTTGAAGTTAAGATGAGTTTTCTCTTTTATGTTTAAGAGATTTGCTTTTCTTGTGACAATGGGTCTTTATAGAAAAAGCACACAATTCAACAATTACCAGCCATATAAAACTCTGCAGAAAAAGACCCTATGGACAAATATAGTTGTTACTGGAAAAAAACTCATATATACAAAAAAATTTTTAAACTGAGTTGACAGATTAAAAACTTCAAAAGTACGACATTTAATCATCTAACACGGAGACACAACCCTTTATTCAGGAGTCACATTTTGTATCCCTTATTGCTCTAATATAATATTCTGACTTAAAAAAGGAAGGAATAAAAGATTTTTTACAGGATTTACGTAAGGCTCTTCTTTCATCTGATTTTAATGAGATAAGGTCCCTTAATAGAAGGGCGTTTGAATTGTTTACTCATGTATAGAAACTGTTTTCATTTGCTCCACCTTGGAGGGAAAAATGAAGCACTGTTACAATTAGAAACAAAAATATCATTTGTTACAAGTCAAGCATTCAGGGTGCCAGGTGGGGTAATATGATGGTGAGAATAAAGGTTATCTGAAGGTTGTTGGTACATGTTACCCTGTTTAATGGAGTTTTCAACTGTAACTGAGCTAGAATTCATGATTTATTTAAGCAGGCAGAGCACATTATGGTACAGAATTGCTTTCAAAGACTGACAAAAGAAAAGTGCTTTGCCGGGATCCTGCTCCTATGAACCCAAACATTACACCATGATCAGCCTTTTTTATAGTTTGGATCTTCTTGATAAGGTTTATCTTATGGCAGCAACTACTCTAGAAAATATTTTCAAAGTGGAAGTGAGCTAATCTACACCGGGGGGGGTCATAGGAATTGATGAGACCTTTCACTCACACTCACTGTCTTCCCCTTTAAAGTTTAACATGAGTTCTTAAGCTTTTGATGCTTTTAATGCAACACTAGGTCTAAGGAAAATTTTGTTTTTTCGTTACCCCATATGTAATTGTCACGCTGAACCTGAAGCCCTGGCCTTGAGATGTACGTCATACGCATCATAGGACTACTGAAGGCCTTACATCAAACCACAAACCAAAACAAGAGTATTTTCCTTCCTGAGTGTTGAAGGGTTTGCTGTACACTACTTGTCTTGAAATTTTATGTAATAGCTGACAATCTCTGAATTTGAGGTGATTTAGACTGGCCCAAAGATATACATTACATTAACAGTTGCATAATCAAATTAGGTTAAAATCTCTGTTTTTTTTTCTGAATATGTATAATATAGTCCAGAATACCATGGATGAAATGTACTTGTGTTTTTAAATAAAATGGCATAAAGAATGTGTTTTGTTATACATTCTAGACCTGCTAAAAAGCACGGTCTGTCACGCTCATAATTTTGTAATTTTCCAAGAATAAAATGTGTTTAAAATATACTCCTACGCCACAACCGATATGAGATGTACCTCTATGCTGTGTGGTGTTGCAGTGGTACATATGGCCAAAGATATAAATTAACTTGTTAGTAGCTTAATCCAGGGGGTTCTGTCACATTGGATAGGGTTTTCTATTACACAGACACTGAAATTATAGTATGGTTTTTCTTTTACATTACATTACAATTTTGCAAGTTTAAGACAATTTTTTTTTTAACTTTCAGTGATACATGGACTGTGTTCTATGGGAACATTGCTGTGTCCTACAATGTACTGCCTCTGTGAAATTCAACTCTGCTGTTTCAACATATTTCCTAAACATGTAGAACTTTGAATGAAGTGGTTATATATTCAGAGACAACTTTATTATTACAAATGCAGAGGGCATTGTGGTACAACAATGCATAGAATATTCATATGAATGCAAAATATTTATGTTGCTCTTCATACATAAACTGAAATAACTGTTTATCAGCCAACACATCTGTGCATTATTGGGCACAGATAACGTCTCTTTCTTTTCGTCCCTTTTGCTCCTGTCTGCTTGTCCCATCCTAGGGATCTTGTTTTGCTACGTCCAAATTCACATTCCTTCTTGCAAATTCTAGTCAAGATGTCCCGTGAGATTTTTTTCAACTATTTTTAAGGATAGCTTGTACCACGCAGTTTTACGGCATATTCTGTTATATTCTCTTTTTTTTAAACGATTGAATTAACTGTATTGAAAAGGGTTACTGTACACAGACAAAACCCATTTAACTATGTGACTCCTTAACCAGTTGACTCCATCAGTACTGATTTAGGTGTGTCATATTAAAGGGGGTGAATCAACTATTTTTTGCGTAATTATAATAGTTTTAGATCAATTTTTAGCAATTTGATTTCAGTCATCTTTTTCTGATCAGTACCAAAAAAAAAAATTAAAATCCATTTAATGTAAAACAAAAAAATATGAGAAAATATAAAGGGGGGGGGGGGTTCAGTACTTTTTATAGGAACTGTAAGAGCAAACCAGTTCCATCACAAAATGTCTGCAGCATAACTTGTGAAAGTTAAGTTGAATACTTTTCCTATTTTATTAGGATTACATGCAAGAAAGTGACAATCCGTGGCTCAGCTCTGTAAACACGGACGCGACACCACTGTTACCACAACAGAACAATTGCTTAATAAACTATTTGGAGCATAATTTCTGAAAGTTAAATCAAATAAATCAATATATTTATCAACTATTATTGGGGCTACATTGATGAAAATGTGTCTCAAATTGGTACAAAATGAGACGAATTATGATAACTGCAACACCATCATTTGTTTTTCTCTATGTTTCAGCAGAAATCTGAAGTTGAAATGAAAGCACGTAATGATATGACTTTCTGTAGGTACACAGCATGAAAGCGGATCCTATTGGTACCACACAGCTGAGAAACGAAGTCTGTTGACTGAGCACTCTACTCTTGCCAGAGGCCAAGAGCTGCCATCCATTCAAGTGCCTCATATCTTTGACAAACCACAGCTTACAATGGCTACTCATGACATACATTATTATCTAATAAAGTATTTGTACTTACCTTTCGATTGGTTGTACACAAGGCAGGATGAACAGGGGAAACACAATAACAGAGGGGAAGGGCCAGAAAAAAAAGGAGAGATTTTTAGCTGTCATCTAATGGAAGTGCCAGTGAAGCATGTGTAACTCAGTACACTGTAATACTTTGAGGTCAGTTTCACAGAAAAACCAAAACATGAAACACAAATTCATTTTACTTTTTTTTCCCCTTATTTGCCTAATTGCATCAAATAGTAGTGCATTAAATGTATGTGCAAAAAAAAAACTGAACAAGTCAAAGTCAAAACATTTACTCCATACTCCATTTAATCAGATTTCATTCTTTTCCATCTGAGTCCTAACTCTTTTGTTGTATTTTAAGAACATGTATGACTGTTAAATTTATATTCAGTAGTTGTCAAACACCTAAATCATGAAGGCTAATAGGTACATAGACTAACTGAAGCTAATTGTTTAGTTACTAACCACTCAGTATTTCATAGGTTGTGTACATTGTAAAGAGTATAATTAAAACCAAAATAGAGAATTTTCAGTGAGAAAACAATTTCCAGGTTGAAATCTGTGACTGAATGCCCATCCCCCATACGTGCTCATTGCTCACGATGGCATTCTTTACCAGGAGCAACTTCGAAGCTAAGTAGCCTAGTGTCATAACAGCAGTGATTGAATGCGCAGGACATTACCTCGCCCTGTGTTTCACAAGATTGCTGGTTTATGATTGAACAGCACCCCTAATTCTGCTCATACTCCAAGGAAATGCAGAATGTGCTTGACTGTGTCATCTTTGCTTTCACTAGTAAACTGACAGCTGAACCCAGTGTGCTCTAGGGACAGACCTAGAGCAACGGAGGCCGTGGACTTGAGCCATTATTTGTGTCTTACTTACACTATAATATGATAACCTATTACTGGTCCTAGTTCAAAAACCAGTACCATGTAATATCAACCTTAACAATATTGACATATAATATATTTGCAACACTTGAATAGTGACTACTACATAAGAGCGGCTGCTCCCTCAGCAGAAAGAGAGTATGCAATGTCAAGGGTTAAAATTATTGCTAATATGTTTGTGGCCGAAATTATTGGAACCCTTACATTTTTTTTCAAATAATACACTGTTATAGCTGAAAAGTGTTGACATTAAAAATCTTTTGACAGCATACCCACGCATTCCTTTGGCTTGCAGGGGACTAAAACAAAAAAGTTGTGAAAAGAACTAAATTATTGCTTCAAGACATTGAGCTGGACTGTATTAATGGTACCCTTTAGAATTTTTTAAAAACTGCAGTGATTCTTCAAGCTGACAATCCTCCTTTAATTAGTACCACTGGTGTCTTCAATCTTATAATCACTTATTCAGCCAGTTTAAACGGAGAAAGGTCCTCACTTCTGCTGTTTTTTGTCACACTAAATATAGAAAAGTGTTCTGAAGCAGTTAGAAAAAAGGTAATAGCTGAGCATAGTCAATGTAAAGGCTATAAGGCCATCTGGAAAGAGCTTGATCTGCCTGTGTCCACTGTTGTCAATATTATGAAGTTTCTAGCCCATGGAACTGTGGATATAGCCACAAGAAACGTGACTCTAAATTGAAGAGACACATTGTTCTAATGTTGCACAAACATCACAATGTATCCAAGCTGACTTTCATGCTCAAGTGGCACCAGTCGTTGCTGTTTGAATAAAAGCAGACTGCATATTAGAAGATCCAGGTAGACCACAAAATAAAGCTCAACTCGAGTTTGCCAAAATCTATGTCGACAAAAACAGTCCTTTTGGGAAAATATCCTTATGGTAGATGAAACAAAATTATTGCTTTTTGGTAAAATACACAAACTCTATGTGCAAAGAAACCGATATGAAACTTTCAAAGAAAAGAACACATCCCTGCTGTGAAACAGGAAGGAGGTTCAATGAAGTTTTGGGGTTGCTTTGCTTTCTGGTACTTGGTGCCCTGAATCAAATCAGAAGCCTATCAAGGCATTATGAAGCAAAACGTATACTCCAGTGTCAGTAAGCTGTCTCACTTGCAGGTAAATGGGTCCCCAAGCAAGGTAATGACCTAAAACATACCTCAAAAAGTATCCAGAAGAGATCAATCAAAAACCCTACACTTTTTTGAAATGGCGTCCTAATCTCAGTCCTATAGAACATGTGGAAAGAGCTGAAACAAGACAACCCTAATAACACTGGAGCAGTTTGCGCAACAAGCCAGCCAACCTACCAATGGAGAACAGCTACAGGAATCATTTGCTTGCAGTTACTGTCTCAAAAGGCTGGGCTACTTATTATTTGGTTGAGGGTAGCCATTTTTTTGTCCAAGTGTTTTTTGTTTAACTTATTTAAAATAAAATGTTAAATTTTAAATGCATGTGTTAAGTGTCTGTGTTGCTCCGGTTGTTTGGCGGTTGTTTTTCTGTTTTTCCCCCTGTCTCTTCTGTTCTGTGTCACAGGTGGTTTGCTCCATCTGTCAATCATCATCATTCAACCTATTGGAATGTGCCAACCGATGATCTGGGGGCGGGTTTTCCCCTTGATAAGAAGCACTGCGACACCCCCAAAAGCTAGCTTTTTGGCTCACTCGTTCGA
>UFQX01000685.1:0-38190 GCA_900497675.1 Arapaima gigas
TTACTCCTGGAGAAATGGGGCACCCACTTTGATCCACATTGCTGCTTTCAAAGTAGCGTGTACGTGATCCCTTAATGAAGCCACTGACCTTGATTCAGCTGCTGTGCTGGTGTAAAAGGCAATTGGTTCGGTCATGTTGACTGTGCTCTCGTGGCACAGTGCAGGGTACCATGCAAGTTGAAACCCATTTTTGTTCCAGGTATAGTATGAACTCCTGTAAAATGTACACAAATGCTTCAAATACCATCCAGTGAAGTAAGGTTCCAGTTTTATCCCCTAACCCTGTTCCAGTTAAAAGTACAATGTCTTGATGGCACCTATTAATGCAAAAGACTCCTCATGTGCTGTTGCCATTATGTATCAGTGAAATACTGACAAACTGCATAGTAATTCTCTGTTCAGGCATTGTCAGTTCCATCTTTGACAGATCAAGATGTAAATGCTTATCTGCTGATCAGAATTGCTGCAGAAATATTAACTGTGACTACTGAACATGTGAGGAGTTCTTCAAAATGTCATTAAAGAACCCTTTACCAGTTTTGCTGGCCTCTTCCAGGTAGTGTAACTTCATTGGGTGTCCCCTTTCTATGGAAGGTTTGAATCACTATATTGCATTTAAGGTGGTATGTACACAAGTTCCTAATCGGGAGGCTGACCTTGAGACAACTGCTTTGCTGGTGTGATAGAGCATACATCAGTGGTAGTCGCTATAGTTTTGTCTCTGGCACAGCCCCAAAGAAACTTAAATGTTTCGGGTACAATATGAATGTCTAAAACGTATACAAATGGAACAAATACTTGAAGTTTGATCTCTTCCAGGTAAGTACATTATCTTGATAGCATTAATGCAGGACTCATCCAAGTGCCACACCTGTCATCTTGATGGGTTCAGGTTTGTAAATGGCTGAGTGATTTAAAATGTACTGAAATATTGTTGCTTTTATTAAGTATTTTGAATGTAAACCTGTAGGCAACATCAGAAAGCAATAGGATGCCCAGTATCTATCATGTCATGGTCATATTTGACATGAGGGGAAATCCTGTTTCAGTCAGCTTAACTTGTTCATGTTTAGTTTCTGTGGAAAAGTCCTGGTCTCCAGAATGAGCAAAGGATCTTGACTCGTGTGAGTAAACACTGGATGTAGTCTAAAGTTGGAACATTTGCTTCTGGTTGAGCCATGCTGAGACTGCAGTGAGCATTCACATGTTTGTATTCTGAACCTGATGGGTGAAGATGCCAATTTTCATACTGACCAGATCTGCAGTTGCAACTTGGTTCTCAAGGTACAATATTTGCAACATGCGCCACAAATGTGCCAGATGCCAGTCTGGCAGATCTCTAGAACATTGTTTTTCGGTTAGGATATATCTTGTCATGAGTATATTGGCCCTTACTAGTCATAGTTGGAACATCTTAAGCTTTAAAGTATCTGCACCTATCAGGAATGATTAATTTCACTGTACACCTTGTTATAAACAGGTGATGGGCATCTTTTTTTAAAATGGCATGGTTATCTTGGATACTGATAGCAGTACTGTCTTTCAAAGATAGCATTAATTTCATCTCAAACCTGGAGCAGAGGGGTACTAGGATGAGAAATTTGTTCCTTGTTCAAAACACTGAAGGTACCATAGAAGCATTTTCTCTAACTGAGAAAGGACTATTTCCTCCTGTAATGTGGTTTCAGAAGGGAGGCTTTTTGCACCTACATAAGATGAACTTAGGTTTTATTGCCAGTGTGGCACAGCCTCTCAGACTCATGGCAGTGCACTTGAATTTGACCCTGATGTGAATAAAGTAATACTGCTGCTGCTGGAAGAGGATGTGCAAAAAAGATGCTGGATAAGATACAAAAGCTGGAGGGAAAGGTTGTGGTTTTGAACTTACCTGACTACTTCCAGGTAAGTACTACAGCCTTACCATTGCTGCCTATGTAAACGTGTTTCTTAATGGAGAGTGCAGTTCTGGCATGGGTAGGCTTGTTTTGTCACAAATTTGTGCTGCTGTTGTGTTGGCAGTACTGATTTCCTCCATGGTGCATTTATTGCTGGATGTGTATGTATATACAGTGGGCCTTCATGGATTACACAAATGGCCTTTGTGATTGCTAATATGTGCTCCATTTGTCTGGCTT
The DNA here is from genome assembly GCA_900497675.1 of Arapaima gigas. Lineage (NCBI taxonomy): Eukaryota > Metazoa > Chordata > Actinopteri > Osteoglossiformes > Osteoglossidae > Arapaima > Arapaima gigas. The sequence continues at coordinate 2,136 of UFQX01000685.1, forward strand.
CCTCTTGTGGGCTCAGAAGGAAAAAGAATTAGCTGGTCTGTGAAGTGGGCCCTCTGGCCCTATCTGTGTACTGTTTATTCTGTAACGTTTTTTGGTGTCTTGTTCGTTTCTGTGGCTATGGAGTGCACAGTGGTTCTGGCATCGGTAGTTGTTTCATTGTCACAAGTTTGTGCTGCTGTTGCACAGGCAGTACTGATTTCCTCCATAGTGTATTTGTTGCTGGATATGTGTGCATGCTCTTATGGGTGTAGTGTTCTAAAATGACAGGTTCAGCAAGGTCCTCCCTTCTGGTTGTTTGTGTGTCCAGTGGGCTTTCATGGATTACAATGCCTCTTGTATTTGCCAATATGTGATCCATTTGTGTCCGGCTCCCCCTTGTGGGTTTGAAGTAGGTCCCGTGGCCCTGTCTGTACTCTTTATATGTATTCTGTAACTTTTTTTGTTATGGTTTTTTGTGTGTAGTGCTTTGATCAGACAAATGCCTCTTGTGATTACTAAAATGTGCTCAACTTGTGTGTCTGGCTTCCTCTTGGGGGTTCAGAAGAAAAAGAATGGATGAGCATGTCCATGAAGTGGGCCCACTGGCCCTGTTTGTACCTTTTATATGTATACTGTAATTTCCCCCCTTCTGGTTTTGTGTCCATCTGTCTGTACAGTGGGCCTTGATGGATTAGACAAACACCCCTTGTGACTGCCAAAATGTGCTCCATGTGTGTCTGGCTCCCTCTTGTGGGTTAGGAAAAAAAAGGATGAGCTGGTCTGAAGTGGGCCCCCTAGCCCTGTCTGTGTACTGCTTATGTATTCCATAACTTTTGTCCTGTTTCTGTGGCTATGGAGTGCAGTGGTTCTGGCATGGGTAGTTTGTTTCTGTTGCACTGGCAGCACTGATTTCCTCCATGGTATTTGTTGCTGGACATCTGTGTATGTATGTACAGTGAGCCTTGATGGATCAGACAAATGCCCCTTGTTTGCCAAAATGTGCTCCATTTGTGTCTGGCTCCCCCTTGTGGTTTTGGAAGGAGGGAGGGAAAAGCTGTTTTGTGAAGTCTGGCTTTTGTGGGATCAGAAGGAAAAAATGGATGAGCTGGTCTGTTAAGTGGGGCCCCCTGGCCCTGTCTGTGTACTGTTTTTATTGTAATTTTTTTCTTTCTAGTGTTTTGTCTGTCTGTACAGTGGGACTTGATGGATTACACAAATGGCCCCTGTGATTGCCAAAATGTGGTCTTTTTGTGTCTGGCTCCCCCTTGTGGGTTCAGAGGGAGGGAAGAGCTGATTTATGAAGTGGGCCCCCTGGCTCTCTGTGTACTGTTTATGAATTCTGTAAAATTTGTCCTGTTTCTGTGGCTATGGAGTGCACAGTGGTTCTGGCACAGGTAGAGTTGTTTCATTGTCAAGTTTGTTTCTATTATATTGGCAGTACTGATTATCTCCATGGTGTATTTGTTGCTGTATGTATGTGCATACCATGAGCCTTGACAGATCAAATGCCCCTTGTATTTGCCAAAATATGCTCATTTGTGTCTGGCTCCCCCCTGTGGGTTTAGAAGGAAGAGCTGGTCTAAAGTAGGCCCCCTGGCCCTGTCTACTTATATGTATTGTATAACTTTTCTTTAGTGGAAAAGATCATGGTGATCTTCAACCTTTTCTGACTGCTTCCAAGTACTACAGCCTTACCATTTCTGCATATGTAAAGAATAATGTTCTCCCCCCACAGGGTGGGGCTGTACAGATGGTCATGGAACTCACCTGCAGCTCCACTTCAATCAGGAAGATGTCTTTCAGCAGAAGTGCTACAGACTGTCTGTACACACTGCTTACACTTACTGGAAAGTTTGTGATAAAGAAAAGCTGTAGTTCAAGGGCAGTTTTTAAAACAGTTTGCACCTTCTATGCAGAGCAAAGAGAAGGCTACATTACCCAGAGGATGTCCAGATGCATTTCCTGGAAGCCATCAAAAGACAGTAAAAACAGTAATGGTGTAATGCATCAATGCAAGGGTAACATGAAACAATGCTGCTGTAAATTTTTCAGGTTAATTTTCATACGTTTTCAAACCTGTGAAATGGAAATAAAGCAGCCATAAAGCACAGAAATGGTCTGTTTGTGTGTATTGTCAATGTAGTGAACAATTTAAAAAGCTATTACAGGATGTTAGGGTGTAAGGTATGAATTGTTGGTCATAAACTTGTTGCTGTTGCATGGGTGACAGTTTCTCCTGTGTGTGAGGGGTAGGGGGGTTAAGGGGAGGGTTAGAGGAGTTAGGGTTAGCAACTCTGACTAGGCTGCAGGTTTACACCAGTGCAGGGGTAAGTTGGCCCTGTGCAATTTCCCCTTATCAAAAAATCCAGATAGCAGGATTGCTATGCTGTCAAAGTTTCGGTGAAATGCTAGCTGTTAGTAAAGCCTAATGCATTGTCTATGGGGAAATAACTACAAGTTAGCAATGCTAAGCTAACTTGAAAAATATTCATAGAAAATCAATGGCTGGGTCTTTCGGAAAAATTCTTTCAGTTCCAGGGCCTGCAAGAGCCCCTGCAGGGTCGGTTCAGCCTGATTTAAAAGTTCAAAAATCTGTGTTTTGAGTGAGCCTTGCAAGCATCCACCAGGTGTTATCAGGAACAGCCATCCCATTGACTTGAATGGAGGCCGGGGGAGAGGCCGATTTCTTTCCTTATTTTTTAAACAGACTGAGGCAGCAGACGGCCACAAAGGGTGCCATCGTGCTCAGGGAGAGCCAAAGTTACAGGGGACAGGGTCTCCCAGAGCAAAAGGGGATGCTTTCAGGGCGATTTTAATAAACAAAGCACTCCTCCAGGGAAGGGCACAATTGCAAAAAAGGCCCACTAGGTGGAGACACCGGCAAGGCCAGGCAGGCCTGGAGGCCACTGGTAGTCATAGTTCGGGCAGGTGGGGTAGGCAGGTCTCTTGGCCCTTCCAGCACACCGTAGTTGTAGTGCGCCGCAGGCAGGGTTGGTGGGTCTGGTGGCCCCTCAGGCACACCATAGCGTCAGTCTGCTGATGTCTCAGCACAGTGAAGGAGCTCCTTGTGTTCCAGACCAGGCAGAGACGGTTTGTTTGGCGGTTTCTGCCCGTAAGGGTGCTGTTCTTTGACTGCACGCATGGGCTCAAAAACAAGCAACTGTAAGCTTTCTTGCAAGGGGCACATGCAGAAGCGGTTTGTTTGGGGTTTTACAAGCATAATGTTTGTTAAATTTAAAATGCTGCATGTTTTGCCTACAGGCCGCAGCAATGTCGTGCCCCAGAGACGGTGTTCCGCCTCATCTGAGCAACCCCACTCCATCAGAGGAAGATGTCAGTCTCAGACGAACACGACATGACGCCCTTGTTCCAGACCCAGCCCGACCCCGAGGAGAAGCCAAGCAGAGAAAACAAGCGCATGATGCCAATGCCCCCGCTGCCAGGCAAGGGCCCGCCCTTGTATGAAGAAGCGACAGGTGACAAAACCCCAACCAAGAGTAACACGGAGCTTGAGACTGGCCCGGATCCGAGCAAAGTAATAGTTCCCTCGCTTTGTGTGCACGAGAATTGTCGGGGAAAAAACTTGGTAGATGGAAAAATATGCGTTACTGTTTTCTGCCTTGTCTTCCAGCTACTACAGATCTTTAAGACACGTGCTACAGACACCCCTGAAAAACTGAAGAGATGTTTAAAAGTTCAAAATGTGTTACTTTCATCACATTTTGAACTCCTTTAAAACATGTTAAAAAAAGCTAATTGAGCAATCCAGTCATTGCCAAATGCCTTGTATAAAGTAAATAAAAGCAAACATATGGGAGAAGATAAATATGAAACTGATGTTAAAGAAATATGTGCTTTTGATTATTGAAAATGTTTGAATAAGTGCTTTTTTCCAAGTTCAAACAAGCACCAGTGTCAATTGTTACACCGACCAGTGTGAGCGAAGCATCCAGGAAAGCCAGGCATTCAGTCAAATAACTCAGCTGTTTTTAAAGCCAGGGGCTCAACTCAGCAGGAGCCCAGAGACGAGCGTGCCCGAAAAGCTCCCCAACTTTGGTGGGTCTGGGTTGGTCAGCGTCAGCGCTATGGGTACAGGGGGGCCAATCATGGAACGTTTGAGGCCGGCTGATACAGCTGATTCTCAGACTAAACTCAAATTGGCAGTGGGTGCTGTAGGGACCTCAGGACCCTGGACAGTGCCTGAGTTTGGTGCATCTGCGTGGGTCAGTGCCAGAGCTGGGGGGTGCTAAACGTGGAACGTATGAGGCTGGCTAATGCAGCCGTTTCTCAGGCTAAGAACCTGAAACTTGGGGGTCCTGTAGGGCCAGGAGGTTCCTGGAAGGTGCCTGAGTTTGGCAGGCCTGGGTCGGTCAGCACCGGAGCTAGGGGGGCTAAACGTGGAACGTATGAGGCCGGCTAACGCAGCCGGTTCTCGGGCTGGGGACTTGAGGCTCAGGGAGGTTGTAGGGCCCAGAGCCCCATACAAGCTCCCTGAGTTTGGTGGGCCTGACTGAGAATAAAGTCCCAAAACAGTAGGTCAGTAGCCATCTGAGAACCAGAGTTATTAGTCGCCAAACACTGGCCTCTAGCATGATGAATAAATTATTCAAATCGCACATGAAAGCAAGGCTGACCCTTAGCGTACCTATGTAAGCAGAGCCAGTAGGAGGCAGAGTACAGTAGAACAATGGCAACTCAAAGTATAGCGACTCAGACCGAAAATATTGCTGTAATGAAGAGATGTGGGAGTACAAAGAAATTAGAGAAACATTTCGTGAAGATAATACCTTTTTTACTGAAAGGAAAAATGAGTTGTGAAAAAAGCCAGGAGCTGAGAGAGATGAGCATTTATTAATTTGGAAGTCGAACACACTGATGTCCAGACTGGAGATACACCACTGAATTTTAACATGCTCCTCTTAATGTTTGTTGTGCAGGAGAAGAGGGGGAGAGGATGAGGAGGATGAGCAGTCTGAGGCCAACAAACTTTGAGCAGGAAAAGAGGATAAGAGAAGCTTCTGGATGAAGAATGGGGAATGCAAAAGAAGCTGCTGGATGACAAGATACAAAAGAAAAAACAGAAGAGGATGAGGACGAGGCAGATGCGGAAAAGAGAAAACGGTTTCATGTCAATGCTAAAGCTTATGAAGACAAAGGAGGAGGAAAGGCAGGACAGGATCAGCCAGCTACGGGAGAGAGAAAAGATAAGAGAACCTGGTTACTCAAAAATTGAGGGTGCAAGAGACTGCTGGAGGAGAAGAGAAGAAAAAAAGTTACTACTGCTGAAAAGACATGCAAAAGAAAAGAAGCTCAAGGAAGAGAGAAGTTAAAGCAGAAGCTGGAGAAGACAAAGGAGGTTGGAGGTTAGGGACCTTTTCTCTGACTATGTCCAGGTAAGTACTACATCCTTACCATTGCTGCCTATGTGGAGAATGATGTGCACTACTGTTTTTCTCCCCCCACAGGACGGGCCCATGCAGAAGGTCAGAGGTTGCATGGCGCTCTGCTTCGGTCAGGAAGAGCGGCCGGCCTGTAGCAGTTCTCCCGAAACAGTCCGACTCCGGCAAGCGCAAGCCGTGTGAACCGTTTGGGATAAGGAAAGGTTAAAGTCCCATGGCCGTTTTTGAAACGGTTTGCACCTTGCTCTACACAGGGCAAGAGGAGAAGGCTACATTACCCAGAGGACTTCCAGAAGCTCTTCCTGGAGGCCTTCAAAGAGGACATAAGAGCAAAAACAATAACGGTGCAACGCATCAATGCGGTGCTGACGCAAAACCCAGAGCTGCTGTTGAAGTGTGTCGAATTGAACCTGAGTGTGGAAAATATCCGAACCCATGTGAGAACTCGAAGCAGCAATAAAGAACAAACGGTCTGTTTGTGTGCATTGTTATTTAAGTGTCAGAACGTCCAGTAATAAGTTTAAAACTTTAATACAGGACACACGTGTGAAACGCTGCACACTACAATAAAACACTATAAAAACAAACGTCCGTCAAATGTAAAAGTGTAAAGGCAAAGTTTCAAGACTAACCTGCAAAAGTTCAAAACCAGTGAGGTGTGCTCTGATTGTGCAAACATTTCAAAAGTGCAAACAGTAACGTCTTTAAAAGACAGTACCCAAACAGGGTTCAATCCTCTGTGATGCTGCTGCCGCCGCCCGTGTCCTTGTTGCTGCCGTCGCTCTCGTCACCCTCAGACCCTTCCGAGGCGTCGGAAGACTCCTCGGACACCTGCAGCTCAGCCCACGCTTTGGGGTCTTTGTTGTTCTCCTGGAGGTGAGCCGCAATACAACCCAGCAGCACATCTCGCCTTCTGTGGAGTTCTTTGACCGCCTCCTCCGAAGAATAAAATTTCTTGGCCATGGTCAGCGTGTGGCACGTGACATTGGCTATAGCCATGGGTTCGATCTCCGGCAGATGTTTCTGACACTGCGGAGACATGAGCGCACGAGACAATGCTTTACATTTGTGCACAAACTCAAAAACCAAAGACTTTAAAAGCACGCTTGAAATTAAGAAAAACTCGACACAAACACATAGGCTCACTAATCTAAACGCATGACAGTTTGAAACAAAAAAAGCGCAAAGGGGAAAACTTACCATTGCCGAAATTGTGGTCCTGATTCCCGTGATGGCGGCGTCCCCTTTCAGGCCGATGTGTTTCCACATCTTCTTGATGAGAACCCCGATGTTCTGCATAGGCCCTCCCGAGATGTTAAAAAAGAAGGTCTTTGGCTCTAGGTCTTCCCCCGGGAGGATCGTGCGGGCCTTTCTAAAGAGCTGGAACCATTTCAGCTCTTTTCTGTTCAGCACGACCTTTGCACTTCCAAAGTTGGCCATGGTCTTGTGCTCATCCACATGGGGGGGAGGGGGGACCGAGGTCAAGAAAGAACACACACAAAAAGATATACGGAGAGAAATAAATTGCACGTCCACTTACCCTAAGGATGTACTGCTGGCCGTCGTGTTCCATGTTGTCAAAGTCCTCTGGCCGGAGGTGCAGCACAGCACCTTTGCGGTGGCCCGTGAAGCAAAATATGTACCCGGCAAGCAGAGCCACACATTTCTCCAGCAGCGTGTGGTCTTCAGGCTGCTTCACCAGTTGCAGAAGAAACGCCTTGATGTTTTTCTCTACGTAAATGAGGTAAGTCCCGATGTCATCCGTATCCAGGAGGTTTTCTGCAAGAGAATTGAAAGGGACAGTCGGCATTATGTCTCTATCGTTATGTCCTGGGTGCAAGCAATCCCCTCGTCCGCGGGGCAAGGCTGCTCCTCCACAGTCAGCGGCGCGGTTCCTGGTGTCTGGTGCCAGGCCATGAGCAAGGCCGACAAGGTCTTTTCCATCTGTTTAACTTTCTTCTCCAGCTCTCTGTAGAGAACGACCAGCTGTTTCAATTTCTCTGCCACGGCCTTGCAGTCAGCGTTGGGACAAAGACCCAGCCTCGCTTCTCGCACCTCTTCCAGCAACGCACCGATTGTTTTCTTTTTTGCCTCTGTGACAAGGCGTTTCGCTTCTTTGGACTACAAAAAAGCAGCAGATGTACAAGTAACAAACACACTACGGTTAACACAAAAAACAAAATCAACCACACTTGTGTGTCAGACAAAGTCAACGTACCCTCACATTGTGAACTGCCTCCAGATGCATGTCCAACCTGGCAAAAAATTTATTGCCACACTCTTTTTTTGGGCATGGGATTTTCCCAGAAAATCTGCAGTAAAAGTCCATGTTGGAATATGGGGGGGGGTAATAAAAAAAAAAAAAAAAAACTTACAATTAATACTGGTTCATTTAAAAGTGACATTTATCCAAAGCAACTTACAATGCAATAATACAAAGACTAAAAAAAAAACAGCAAAGACACATCTGACTACAGAGGCTCACATCATTTAAAAGGAGCAAGTATTGAAGAACAAGAGTGAATAAACAGCAGACATGTCTGGCTTCAGAGGTTAGCGTCTTTTAAAAGCAACTTTTAACTCAACAATATTTCTCTTTAACCAAAAGCGCATTTAATAAAACTGCACTGACCTCAGATTTTCATTACAAAGTGTTAATTTTCTTTCTTCTTTGTCATATATTTTGTGGACAATTAATAAATGTTGTGAAACATTTGCAAGAAATTCTCCACAGACTGGACATTGTTTTTTAATTCTTGGCATTGTTGTTAAGTTTTGTTAAAAGAGGAAACCAAAAAGAAAAGCTGAGCTGCACTCATGCTGCTAAAATCTGGCCAAGACTGAAGCGCCCCACCTTAGTTAGGGCTTTATATACAGTTTTACCTTTGTGGGAGCCACACCCTTAATTGCTCCTCGTGGTCCCGAAAAAAAAAATCAAGCAATCAGATCACAGGCCCTCATCACATTGACCTTTTGCAGAGAAACTTGTCTGAGGAGCAACGTCAGTGACACAGGCAGATGCTTAATGAAGATTTTAATGTAAATCAGAACAATACAGAAAATAGATGAACGTTTTTAACATTTAATATGTTTAAATAGTGAAAACGAATGCTTTGACAAATAACATTTAACAAGTCATGAACTGAAAATTAAATACCACTTCTCTAATGGAAAAAAAAAGAACTTTGTCTTCTCTTTACAAAAACCTGCAGGCACACAAGATACAGCTACAGTTGGCACATTTACCAGACAGTTTTTTAACAGACTGACTTTTTGAACACATGCAACGCGACTGTAAGTGAGAAGAGACAAACAGCATACCGTGACACATTAATTTCTGTCCCGCGTCGGACTGCTGTCGGGCTCCTCACATTTTGGACCTGTTGAGTCCTAAGGGGTCAGAAGGGCAAATGAATGGCTCGATCAGCACACGCTCTTCCACTTCAAGCTCGAACCTTACCACGGATTCCTGAAACGGCCCAAAGTACGACACTATTCTGGGAAACCCTGGCACAGAGGGGCCGGCGTATGGGTATTCGGTCATGGGCTGCACAACAAGGACATGGAACCTAAGCATGTCCAGTTCCACCGCCTTGCTTTGCCTCTGTCAGTACAAGCAAAGAGCATAGGGAGCAAACGTGTTTAACAGATGTTTTTTCATGAAAGAAAGCAGCATCTGGACCAAGGAGAGAGTGACTTACAATCGCAGCCTGCACCTTCCACATAGAGTAGGAGGACTGCAAGCAACACCTTATATGTGACACCTTCCTCTGCAGCTTTTCCATCTCCACCCAGAGCGTCTCCAAACTCAACAGTTCTTCCCTCAACTGTTGCTCCTCTTTAACCTCCTGGCAAAAGCGATGAAGTAATCAAAGCGAATATCTCGACGAGGCACACGACTAAAGGGCACTGTGCAGAAATCGAAGTTTACCTTGCCCCCTGCAGCTTCCGGCAACTCGAACGGTTGGCTTTGGGAAGACTCTGCCCCGTGACTCGGGCTAGGAACAGAGCAGAGGATGCTTGTCGAACACGATTGGCAAAGGGGGCAGCTAACACTTAACAAACAGTCCCCTTAAGTCTGTGCAACTCGTACAAGGCCTCTGCTCTCACGATCGCACACACGAGTCCCCGCAAGTTCTATGCGAGCGCTAAACCCTCCCGATCTAAGCAATCAAACAGTTTCCCCCAGCGATCGTTTGCAATAAGTTAATAATAATAATAAAATTTTTTAAAAGTCCTACTTATGTTTCCCTTACGATCGGGGCGTTCGTCCGAAGGAAAGCCCTTTGAACGTAGTTGTTAAGTGTCTGTGTTGCTCCTGTTGTTTGGCAGTTGTTTTTCTGTTTTTCCCCCTGTCTCTTCTGTTCTGTGTCACAGGTGGTTTGCTCCATCCATCAATCATCATCAATCAACCTATTGGAATGTGCTAACCGATCACCTGGGGGCGGGCTTTCCGCTTGATAAGAAGCACTGTGACCCCCCCCCCCCCAAAGCTGGCTTTTTGGCTCACTCGTTCGATTGCTGTTTGCTACGTGTATTTGGCTTTGTTATATTGTTACGTGTGACTTCTGGTTTGACTTTGTTTTGGCTTAAGGATTCTGGTTTTTGGATAGTGGATTTTGGTTTAGTCAACGGTGTAAATAGTCATGCACTTGATGTCACGTTGTTCACTGGATTGTTGGTTTGGATTGAGAACAGGCTAGTATGTGCGCGCACCTACATTGAACTTCACGTAGGGTTGTACATACTGTTATACACATTAGGTAAGTGGGCGGGTGCCAACCCCTGTATTTTCTGTGTTAGTTTAGACTAGTGTAGTTAGGTAGATATTTATTTTTGTTCACTACGTTAGGAATAGGTAAGACACTGAAAATACAGATCAGGTTAGTGGAAACTTCTTGTTTCTTTCTTTGCTTAGGCACTGTCCAAGTTCTCTATCCAGGTTAGCACCTTTGTTTGTATATACTTGTATCACGTGTGCCTTGTATCAAACACTGAACAAATTATAAACCACCCATTTCACTATTTTTGTGTGGGCTGCTTGTTGTTTATGCTCCCACTCCACCACCCTAGACAAGAGCCAGTAGTGGGGGCGTAACAATTGGGGGCTCGACCAGGAGCACTGTTCCAGGACAGTTTGTCAGGGTTGTTTATGGCCTTTGTGTGATTTTTGGTGCTAGTTGTATTGTCTTTTGTTGGTGTGTTGGTGGTTTTTGCTTCAGTGGGGTTAAACTATGGACTTGGGTTCGTTTGTTGCCTCTCCAAGCCTGGAGAAGCTGGAAATGTGTCGTAAGGATGACCTCCTTGCGATAGCAGCTCACTATGGTATTCAGGTTCCTAGGGGCCTGCTTAAGAAAGACATTAGAGAGGTTGTGTGTGGGGAGTTAGTCAACCTAGGAGTGCTACCTCATCCTCCTCCTTCCCCAATGGAAATGGCACATACACCTGCTGGTATTCCAGCAGCCGAGCAGGATACGTCGGCTACAGAGGCTAAGGCTACCTTGCCTCGGTTTGATTCTTTGTCGTCTGGATCTAGGGACATGGCCCGTGCCAAAGTACATATAGCACGTCTCCAACTGGAGGCACAGGAAAAGGCCCAGGAAAAGGTGCCTTTCAAGGTCTCTGGTAGGCCGTCCACACTTAAAACACTTTTTCCAGGACCGGTAGCAAATTGCAATAAGTTAATAACAATAATAATAATAACATTTTTAAAAAGTGCCACTTGCGTTTCCCTGCGATCGGGGCGTTTTTCCAAAGGAACAACCCTGTGAACGTAGTAAAGGTGCTTTTCAATGTTTCTGGTATGATGTCCACACTTGAAACACCTTCTCGGGTAGCAGCCACTCATTTTTGCAAAAAAAAAGCTTGCGGCGTGCACCCTGCTGTTGTCTCTGCTGAGTGCCTGAGGCAAAGTGCAGCGAAAAAAACAAAAAAAGGCCCCGCCCGGACACACCCTCAGCATGGAATCTGAGGCTCATCCGTGGAGCTCTTAGGATTAGGGTTAACCCTAGGCTAACCCTAACCCCGAAAAACGCAACTGCAGGGCGGCCATTTTGTGAGGGAGAAACAAAGAGGGCAAAAAAACGCCTTAAAACGCCTCTAAAGAGAGGGGAGGCTGCGGAGACGCGCTCGGGGGACCCCCGGTCGTCCGCCTGCAAACTTTGCGCGGGCCGAAGGGGTGCCGTGGGCGAGAAACGAGGGCTTGCGGGTTTTCTCCTTATGCCTGCATAAGCTCACCGGGGCGAACTGGACGGCAGTTCAGTATATGGGTGCTGTGTGCTTCACTTTTTGAGAAAGTCTATCAACTTTGAATTTATCAAAAACAATGAAATGAAATAAATACGAATGTTCAGGGTTAAATGTCCTGCCTTGTTCTAAGAGAGATCGATACTGTGTTTTACGTCCATAATTACCGCATATCTGCGGTGCGGGGTTCGAGATGCTTATTTAGGTGCTGTGTGCTTCCCTAAATAAGCACCTCGAACCTCGCACCGCAGATATGCGGTAATTATGGACGTAAAACACAGTGTATCGATCTCTCTGAGAACAAGGCAATGAACCAACAGCAATGGTTCAAGCATACAGTCAAAGCAAACAGGACAACATGGCAAACCCCCCCATCACAACACTAAAGTTACCGAAATAACCCGAAAGCGTTAGCGTAACAATTTTACACTGCTGGTTTTATTCAACACAAATTCATCGAGTTTTAGCACATAACTCAAGCCTGTGTTGAACAAAGGCAGATAAATCACATTCATCAAAAAGTTAGTTTAGGGTTTGTACACAGCTTCCCAGGAGAACTTCAGGGAAGTACTTGGATGCCAGTATACAGGAGCCTCTTTACAAGCAGCTTGCTGTAGGCTAAGGTGACTGTGACCAGACTAAGGTAGTAAAGCAGTCTGCAGAGAAGTACTGAAAGTTCAGTGAGGCAAGATGCAGAATGTACAAAGAGAAAGTAATGATGCAAATATTAATCCCAAAGGAATACTCCTCAATACAAACCCTTGAGGAACTGCAACCTCAGCATATGGCATTCCTAAAAAACATTTCACAAGAGCATGTTGTGCTTGTAAAACAAGCCAGAGTGCAGTTAGCATGTCTCATTTTGCCCTCAAACTTTACCAGTAGCCATCATGCAGATTAAATAAGTCTTCATGCATGTTCCAGTCAGAAGCAGAATCACTGCCTCCACTTGATTTCACCAGTGGTTAACAGGTCTTGGCTAGATGACCCTGGCTTTGCACCTGGATTTGTCTCCGGCTTATGCTAGGTCTCAGGTCACGGGCTCAGAACTGGGCCCTTGAATTTGGCCTCTGCCTCAAAGCAAGGCTTGACAAGTGGAGTGGCTAAGAAGCTCCCACAAATTCCATTACTGTTCCCTGGAGGTGAAAAATTTAAGTTTTGCATTTAAAGCATCAACTGTCAAATTTCACCAAATGCACTACATTAAACCTGTTCCTTTACAATTAAATGCAGAGGAAACACCCGTGACTGCAGTGACATGAGCAGGACACGAAACCCAAGATGTCAGGAAACTATAAATGTTGCCTGCCACTGCCGTACTTTGAATCAAGGGAAGTAATACGAGTCGAGTCTTTCTGTTCCAGGTTTCAGTTAACCTACCTTGGTGTGCCATGGTAACAGACCTGGCTGGTGGATCCTGACAATTTGTGTCTACACGTGACAGAATGAAGCCTACACACAGGACAGAATATGGACCTATAAACAAACGTGTCTAGGGAAGACCCACTGTCAGAAAAATACTGTACCAGACTGGCACCATACTCCTGTTACAGCATCTTCAGCTACACCACTGACCAGAGTTATGTAGTGCAACTCAAACCAAAATCTTTCAATTATAGGTCTGACCAGCATGTACATCTCACTTTCACCTACTCATTTTAAAGTTTGACAATTTAGGGAGATACTCCAGCACCAGACTTATATTTGAAATGCAGCCCCCCTTCCTCCAGTAGGTTTTTAAACAAATACTTTGCCCAGAAAATCCAGTGAGCAATAAGGCAGGTGTCAAGTTTGCTGTCCCTGTGCTGCACTGAAGACTGAATGCAGAGTTTCTCTTCCAATTGGCATATGCCTATAGTGCACTTAGAGTCACTGTTGCTGGTATCTGCAGACATTTCATTTATAAGAGCAAAAACAAATTTCTGGACGATAATGGCAAAGTGATTGAAGGACTGACCTTGACAGATGTTTGTCATCCTACTCAATGTTGGTATTCACACTATTGCCATTAAGTATACATGATTCCTAGGGAACATTCAGTCCTAGTGCATGTTGCATTAACCGTCTTTTGCAGTAAAACATGGAGGAAAGCATTGAGACAAGTGTACATTACATCTGTACACTGTAAACAGCAGTTAATGTATTGATTAGGATTGAGTCACGTCACCTGAACACAACGTCTAAGTCGCTAATACACTGGCACCATATTTTGCTGTTTTATATATCCATGCCATTTATATGTGTAGTATGTCTATGGTTCATTTACGGAAGACCAAGATGTTCAAATTTGGTGTTTGACCATACAGCTTACCCTTCAGTGGAGATGGGTGTCTTACCCTACACGAGTTAAACACTGCATGGAATGCACTGGAAAAAAGTGGAAGAGCATTGTCAACTGGTCTACATTTAGATTTTAAACATTAAAGCAAATATATGTAGTCACATATTTTTACCGGAACGTATAACGGACTGTTTCTCCAAAGAAAATGCAAAGTCTTTGGAACTGATGAGCATTAAATTGCACCTACTTTGTAGTGCGAAAAATTTTTTTAAACTTTTTCCACGGAGATGAACTCGGAAAGAAAACGGCGGTATTTATCCAGACGCCAAAAGCCTTCATTTAGATCTTGCAATCTTAGCCTGTGTTACCTGTAACTTTATGTTGTTTCCTGTAAGTAAGACACAGGTGACATTTTTTTTTTCGGACATGTTAACAACCGCACATTATGTGCAAGAACTGCCACGAACATAAACTTATACACTTAATGCCTCGCAAATTTTGTCTGAAGGTTTCCCTCCTTCCGCTGGAAAAATGCCTCAGTTTTACCACGAAGTCGGTCTCGAGCCGCTGCGCGACACACAGCACGTTTCACACTCGAACCCGGGGACAAACGTAAGTACCGGCCACTCAGTTTAAATGAGTCAAAACAAAACGCTTTCTGTCCACTGACATCCAGAGCGGCTAAATATTAATAATATAAATAAAAACAGTTTATATTTTAGTGCAAACACACACACAAAATGGAAAACCCTGTAACCGCATCGCAAACGGCCACAAGCGGCAGCTTTAAATTCTAATCCATTTCCGGTCGCTGTGCGACTGTGCTCGTGACGCCCCCGCGTGGACATGAGGGGAACAGCGGCACCTGTCGTTCACTTTTGCCTCCAGAACTCATTGGTCTCGAGTTAAAGTGCGGATTCTGTTAAAGGTCGTCTTGTTAAAAGATGCGTTTGCAGCGCTTTTTTCCCCTCTTTCATTTCCTGCTTTTTGATATTGCTGGTCTGCGTGAACCTCACAACTACCCGTCACGTGCGTTTTATACAGGATTGTTCACGTCAGTCATCGCCTTCACGCATAAAACACAATGTATCCATCTCTCTGCGTATATGGCGGGACTTTTCAACCTGAACATTCATATTTAGTTTATTCAGGGCTTAGAAGACTCAGAATTGATAGACCTTCTCAAAACAGGTAGCACACAGCAGCTAAATAAGCACCTCGCACCGCAAATATGCGGTAATTTTGGACATAAATCACAGTTTATCGATCTCTCTGAGAACAAGGCGGGAGTTTTCACCCTGAACATTCGTATTTATTTCATTTCATTGGTTTTGAAGAATTCTATACTGATAGACTTTATCAAAACGGGTAGCACACAGCAGCTAAATAAGCACCTCGCACTGCAAATATGCGGTAATTTTGGACATAAATCACAGAGTATCAATCTCTTTGAGAACAAGACGAGGCATTTCACTCTAAACATTCGTATTTATTTCATTTCATTGTTTTTGAAAAATTCTATATTGATAAACTTTCTCAAAACAGGTAGCACACAGCAGCTAAATAAGCTCCTCGCATCTCACACCGCGGATATGCGGTAATCATGGACATAAATCACAGTTTATCGATCTCTCTGAGAACAAGGCGGGAGTTTTGACCCTGCACAATCATATTTAACTTTTTTTCAAACCTTCAGAAGACTTAATTAACAAACCCTCTCAAATGGGGAATCTCACAGCATGTAAGAGAATCGCCTCACACCCAAAACACACAGCGTTTACTTTATAAAAAGAAAACACAGTAGCGATCTCCCTCACCGCAAACACGCGGTAATTACTTGCAGAAAAAAACAGTATAGCCATCTGACTGAGTACGAGGTGGCTCGTTTGTACGTCCCCAGTGTTATTAACTTCTTTTTTTACAGTTTCAGGAGACCTAATATTACACCTCTCACTTTGCCTGAGATTAGGCGTCTGAAACACCCTGTGCAAAACGTCTGGTGTCTCGGGTTCCCCGGGGCTCAGAACTACCAAAGTCACGTTGCAGGTCCATCAGGGAGTGCCCTCGTTGCACCCGTGGTCCCGAGCCACCGCTTTTGGGGTCAAACTCCATCTCCGATTGTGAGCGCTCCACTCAAAGCCAGGCCTGACTCATACGATAAGCCCTGGCCTCCCGCTTATCTTTTTCGGTCTAATTTTTACATTTTGGAAAGACCTCTAAAGTTAGGAGGCTGAGGTTTCAGTATGTGATTTGGTAACGGACAAAGGTAAATTCCTCTGAATTAAGGCAGTTGGACCCCCTTTGCCTGAGTTACTCATTGTGAAGGCGCTGATGTTCGACCGATAACTGCCTGACTGACGGTACTGTCCAGGCTGCCACGCTTGACGAGTGTCTCGAGTTTGGAGGCCCTGCCCATTAATTTTGTTAAAATAGACACTTTTCCCATAAGAAGCATTCTGTAAACGTCAGCTTGAACCTTAAACCTTGAAGAAAGGTAAGGAGGACTTTTTTATAAGGAGAATTCATGAATGTCAGACTGTAGAAAAGTAAGGAGCAAACCAGGGCAGCCATTCCTCCGGCCCTGGCCGACCCAATCGCACCAAAATCGGAGAGGTTTTCAGGGGCCCCGGACCCCATGTGCTTGCCAAGTTTGAGCCCCCAGCTTGTAAAACAGCCACGTTATTTGGAGCACTTTATTCAAAATTTTATTTTCAATCAAAAACTAATACCCTCCCCCACACCTTTGCTTTTCTGCCCTGTTTTATGCATGGCTAGAGGCTTGTCACAGGCTCGAATGCACTTGTTAATTTTCTGTAAAACCTCAACACTGAACTCATTTCTTATTTTTGAACTGATTTAACACATTTTGCTTCCTTTAAGCACATCTTCTCTCAACCTTTTGGGTGTCTCCCTAGCAGGCCCTGGAGGGAGCTGTAGTACCTGAAGACAAGAAAGAAAACTGTGTGATTAACATGCCTTTGCCATCTGGTGCATTTTCCCGATGGTTATTGTGCAGACAAAAGCAAGTTAGCATGCTTTGTTGGGATCCGGGTCAAATTCTCAAGTGCCTCGTCGCTCTTACGTCACCTGTCGATTCTTGGTATGAGGGCAGGACGTGCTGGCCAGCACCGACACCATGCTCTTCTTCGCCTTGTCTGGCTTCTCCTTGGGGGCCGACCTGGGTTTCAACTCATCCTTGCCTTTGACCTCCTCCGGCTCCTCCTTGTCCTTCAGTGGAGTGGGGCTGCTCGGACGAGACGAGGCCCTGACTCTGGAGCCTGTAGGCAGAACACACGGCACTTTAAATTCATTTCACCCAAACCTTACCCTTGCAAAACACCAAACAAACTGCCTCTGCGCATGCCCCTTGTGAAAAAGCTCTACCTTTGCGCCTTTCCAAACCCACGCATGTGGCTGCAAAAAACTGTTTCCTTACAGTTGTAAAACACCAAACCAAACTGCTTCTGCACACACCCCTTTCCTACTTGTTTGTGTGATGCCTCAGCAGACTAAAACTACAGCGCGCCAGAGGGACCACTAGACCCACCAACCCCGGCCCCACTTCTTGTTTGCAGCACCTGCCCTTTCCTGTTCTGCTAGTGCTAATACTAGCGTGCCCTGTTCAGCCTTGCAGAAAAACACCTTACTGTTGCTCCTTTACAAATCTGCCCTGGCATGTGTGCTGCCTGCATGTTCTGGTTTTGGAAACACCGAAAAGCCCACGTCTGTGCACCTTCCCTACTTTTCTGGAGCTGCTTGCAACCGGCTTAGCAAACTAGCCTAGCCGCGGAGGGGCCACTAGACCTGCCGACCCTGCCCGCCTAGGCCCCCCCTTTATACAGGTGAAATGGGTAATGCCATTAAAACTAGGTTTGCACAACACTTGTGTAACATAAGAAATCAGAAAAAAATGTAAATACCCACATAGTAGCACATTTCTTCAGACATGGAATCGAGGCCCTGGAAATTACTGGGGTGGACACTAATCCAAACTGAACCTGGGATGAAAGGAGAGGGAGGAAAAAGGAATGGATTAAAAGACTCAACATAAGACAGCCACATGGCCTCAATCAACAGTAACCGGTAGCCAGCAGAGAAGGACCTGGAGGACAGTGTGACAGCACTAGTGCTAGTGCTTTTCCTGCCCTGAAACAATAGGATTGGAGCTTCTTTCCCTAACCCCAACCCACCTCAAGAAGACCACAGTAATGACCGAGGCAAATAACCTTTCATTTGGGCAACACTCTTCATCTGACCAGCAAGTATAAACCAAAGCCCAGTGCCATCATCAGGAAATTGTGTACATACTCCCTCAAAGGCTACAGCCAGATGCATCTTCAAACCATGCAAGTTAAACATTGTACCTGGAAATCACCATAAAACTTGCAGTGTGCCATTGTCAACTAGTTACATACATTGCATACCCTCCATTGTACTGGGGGGTCAGGTATTTGACCATTCCCCCACAACTGATCAGCACTGAGGAGCATTCACATTCAGTTCTGGTTGCAGAGAACAGAAAATCAGGCCGAAACTACTGTTCTCAGTATTTATCTTGCGAAACGGACCTACTTACATACTGCTGAGATTCTGCCAGTACCCACATTCACCTGCTAAGCACAAATCGAACACCACATAACACCAGCAGTCATTTCAATAACATACACATACTTAAGTAAAATAATCACATAATGGTCCAACTCACAAAGTTCAACCTTGTCCATTTGTGGTGGTGCCATTTAGTGAAGTATATAGTACCTTGAACACCAGAAAGCTGCGACTTCAAGTCTGATCAGCAGGCACATTGGCATCTATGCCTGTCATGGTGATATGGAATCAGTAATGTTGAATGTATGAGCAGGTTAACAGAAACCAAGCAATGCAGTTTAGTCCACCTTTTCGAATCAAGATGCATTCATGTGCTGCACCTCATTGAACCTGGTTTAAACTGCTTCAATATGGAGCTTCACAAATCCACAGAAACACCAACAACTTCAGACTACATTCTACAACCACATGTATCCTTAGTGTTTAACTCATTTTGAAGGAATATACTCTTGCAACAAGCAATCTGGAAACCCAACCAACCTCCCCACACACACACACACACACACAGAAGGTCTGAATAACACAGATGCTTGTTTATACAAAATGTATAGGCAAAATACTTAAATTGTACCAGAAACTTAACACTTCACACTTCACGCTCAAAAACAGCAGTAGAAAACTGTCCTACAGGGTCAAGAAATTATATTGAGTACCTTGGTGCTCAGGAGATGACTGTTCACATCTTCAATTATTCAAAGTAACATACTGCCACTGAAATACATTTAAAAAGCAGATGCCCATCTGCACCTCCTTATGGCAAGTGCATGAAACTAGCCATGCATTTGTAATTGAACTGATTTTTCTTTTATCGGTACACAGTCTCACCGTTCCATCGGGTTTTAATTAGACCATTCTCGAGTACATAGTCCATCTTTGCTTTCATAAACTTCCCTTTAATTGGGGAAATTCTATATATGTTCTACTTGTTCGGCGCGGTACAAGTACAAGCATTGTTATGGGAAGGAGCACTACTTCTCAACAGCACATCCCCAAATACGTTTTTGAATTGTTCAGTTAAAGAAACAAATACCTTCTGGCTCCTGTCTGAGAGCTGCGAAAAGTGATGTGGCAATGCCTCCAAATTGCTGGAGTCATCAAGTGTACGAGTTTGAGCTAAAACATTCTCCTATCTTAAACCATCATCCATGCCAAATACTGGATCCACAAATGTTACATCTTCAGGTTCAAATGTATACAACTGGTTACAATAAAGTTTTAATCTATTCACGTGGCAAAATCCAATAGGCTGTCAGTAGTTTTAGTACTGATTTTTGTTTCTACAGTGTACGGCCCAGTAAATCTAGGAGACAAAGGAGAGCCTGCACGAGGGGAGAAGAGCAAAATGAACGCAGTTTAGACTTTTTATCATACCATCCCTTCATTTTTCTTTAGACCGCCTCGAAATTTCTTTTAGCAAAGGCACAAGCCTTATGCAGTTTAACCAGAATCTCCCTTAAACATTCAAGCACAGTAACCTTTGGTGGTACATCATGATCTAAAAACTTTTCCTTAGATAGTTTTAAAGGTCTGCTTTCACTGTGTCCAAACACGAACTCGCCTGGACTACAACCCAGTGACCCCTGTACGAACGTAGGGTAACCCTGAGGGAACAGTAAATTCAAGGACTGTTGAGAATGTTCTATTGTTCCTTGTGATTCCGGATGATCCCTGGAGAGTTTGTGTCTGATCATTGTGCTTCCACGAGGCTTGCAAGTGAAACGGCAGATTACTGTCAACAAAAACAGGCAAGATTCTACCAACTGTTAAATCATTCCTCGATATTATTAAAACTCCTTCTTCTGACAATTTAAACACAGGTGCCATTTCCACATATCCCATTACTAGCTCTGTCCTCAAGAGAATCCAGTGTACCAGTAAGCTAACAAAACAACCAAGTTCACATATGTTTGACAAAAGTATCCTCAGACAAAGTGGCAGCACCGCACATGTATCACGTCTGAGTCCTTGTCCCATAATATCATTACCAGCACGTTTTCAGCCTCGTAAACAGTATCGACGTGGGGCCCACCATATTACACACTTTATCTCCGCAACTCAACGGGCCTATAGTTTGAACACATCTTAGCCCTTTTGTGGGCAATTTGCGTTGCTCTCTCTTCCACGAGACAGAACGCTACCATTACGTGGCCTGACTGGTGCTAATAAACACATTCAGGGGAAAGTTTTCTGGTGGAACTACTTACCCCCAAATCTGCTCCGTTCAGACACACCTGCAGAGATTCTTCAACTTACTCTCGGAGTACTAGCTTCCTCAGCCACACGCAAGTAAGTGTTACAAAGCTGCTGTGGTGCATCAAAACAAAGTCATCAGCTAACACAAAAGCAGCCTCTAAAGCTTCAAATTTCTGCTCATTTAAATAAACATACAGGGAAACAGTCGTTAAACTCCTTTTTTTTAAACTTTTCTTCTTAACTGGGTTACACTAACTTTCCAGTGGGAAGCTTTTTCACAACTACAAATGCATTAACTCAGTGGGGTTAGTCAGTGGGCTCCATTACCTTGGTGACAGTCCATGTTGTCCAGCTTGTCCTTCAAATGGCTGCACAGTGAGAATGGGATTCTCCAAGGTGGGTACACAGGAATGGCCATTGGGTCAAGGAATATGTTGCATTTGCCTGAAAACTGTTCTGCTCCTTTGAAGACATCTGCAAACTCCTTTAAGCATGAACAGATAGGACAAGTTTAACTGCATCTTTGCTAAGGCGGTCTTCCAGTCAAAGGCACCTGCGTGTTTTCAACACACAACTCCAGCATGGCTCGGTTCTCTCAATATTTGCATCTGAGCCGACAGGTTCCTTTAACACCAAGCAGTTCTCCTCGATATCGAGAGGCGGTGTGCTGCATTTCAGCTTGAAGTGGCCACGGAGGCTTTAAAATCTGCAGGCCGGTATTATGTTCACCTGAACTCCTGTGTCTCACTTGAACTTGGCCTTGCGATGGAGGCCCACTTCAATTTCTGCATGAGTCTGTTTGTTCATTTTTCCACTCTGACCTATTGTGATGGGATCTCTGATGAAGTCCTTTGACTTCTCCCGGTTAACATTCTCGAACGTGTGTGCTATTTTCAGTCTACAAAACTATTGGAATTTGCCTACCTTGCTGAAGTGATAAAGTTTTCCACACTTTTTGCTCTGGCACCCCCTAACAGGACACTGCTTGTTTGTGTGTGTGCCTGCACACACTGACCACACAATGTGGGCCTTCTGCACTAGCTTCAACTATTTTCATGTTGTCTGACAAACTACAGTTATTCCTTTGCGCTTGTGGAATTTCACATGAGCCTGCAATGTAAATAAGTCTTTTCAAGCGTTAAATCTGGTCTGTGACTCAATCTCTCCCTGTCTCCAAGGGAATTAGCAGCCAAAAACTATGTGGTCACGCACCATCTTGTCACTATTAGCACAGCCAGTCTTCCACTAGCAGCTTCAGTCCTCTTACAAAATGTTCAGAGCATTCACCATTGCCTTGCATTTTCAAGTAGAATAAATATTATCTAGATGTGGCTTTTCCTTGTCATTATATAGTTGTGTCTGGCAGTCAATGTCTGCGTGTTTTACTCACCTGCTTCACGCCTACTTACGCAGAAGGTAGCTGAATTACTCCTTGTTGAGTTTTCCACACAGCAGGCCTTCGAACATCAGTTTGGCGTGTTGGCAGAATGTTCTCCACGCATCTAGTAGGTTTAGCGACGTTCCGGTCCACATTTAATATTGGAACACCCATAGAATCCGTGCATCGATGAGTTTGAGTTACTCTGACACCACGAAATGTTCTTGCCCTGTGTACGATTAATATTTGGTGTGAAAATAAGAGAGGTGGAGAACATGCACCAGCGTTTGTTTTTCCTCTGCAACCCCGACATACACCTCGTGTTACATATTACCTGTCCTGGGTAATGCAGTGCACTTGTACGCTGTCTATGCACACAAAGAAATCAACTGAGTAAAGGCCCATAATGAAAGTAAGGCATTCTGACCTATTCATTTTTTGCAAGACCTCACTCAAAAAGTGCAAGATTTTCAGACTGATTTGAGCTAAATGACTTGTGAGTGTTTTTTATAGGACAGGACACCTCCACACCCCACAGGCTCAGAGGCCTGAACGGGGAATGTTTACATGGTGCATTCAGTATTGACGACAAGTGCAATTATTTGTTTCTTATTACTTTTAGCAACTCGCGTTTGTCTATTATTGTGTGTTAGATGAAGATCAGACCACATTTTATGAGTAATTTATGCAAAAACCTAGGTACTTGCAATTGTAACTCTCAAACCTTTTTCTTGTAACTGTATATATGATCAACAAGATTATTATTTTGGCAAGAGAAATCAGTAAAAATATGCATGTAGAATGGAGCAATGTAGGAATCGATAAACAATAAAATGAGAAAAACAACTGTTTGGGGAAAAAACTAGGGAAAAAAGCAAAAAAAAAAAAACAAGAAAATAAATAGCTCGTCTACTGATACTGTTAATGTGTGGTACATTAAACAGAGTACAGTTAAACAGTGTTGCAGCTGTCTATCCACAGGCCTGGAGTCAATGAATGTAATTAGTAGTAAGCATAAATAATAACAATGGCAAAGAAATAAGCCTATTAATTCTGTCTCATGATTGTTTTAAACAACAAGAATTGTAATTCCACCTACTGGCTCTTGCTAATGCCCCCACAACAGAACTGTCCCTTATCATCATTTCCCGTCACAGCACGCTTCAATTAGCCACAAAAATGACTTGGCTGCTCTACGCTGATAAAATGTTAATGCTCTTTACCTAAAGCCATCTATCATGGTTCAATAAGTTATGCGAGAAAAAAAGTTAAACTGATGAATTAAAGCAGCAGTAATCTGGATTAGAAGAGAAACTATATCTGAATACTGAACAGTTAACCTGGTGGAGATGCTCTGGGCACTGGGCAAAGCCCACCTTGGGTCACGGTCAAATCCCGGCCTGTATGAGCCATTCGTGCCCACAACTGGACCACTTGCTAGAGCCTTACTAATTCTTCCCGTAAGAGCGCTTCCTAGGAATGTATGCAAATATTTGGTCTGTGCGTGTTTTTTTTTTCCTGCAGCTTCTTTTAGCTGTTGTACGGAAACAGCGTATAAATATTGTTACATAGTCCGCCTGCCTCAAAACTAGTGTCTACACACTTGACTGATGTTCTGACCCTGGTGTAGACCGATATCACTCGTCACCGATCAGATTTCAGCACAATGTGTAAAAACGTTTCAGATAATCAAATCATTCGCACCCTCTCTTTATCTAAAAAAAGCAACAGGACGAGTGAGGCTTGCACCATTTCTTAAGGGCCAGCAGCTCTCCAAAATCACTTGAGTTAGCACTCAACTTAGTCTTAATCACCAAGTGAACAGGGACATATCGTGCAAATCTTTACTTGAACAGCAGTATTCAAAGCTGGAGTTTCCGCAAAGCCCAGAATGTCACCGGCATCCCCCAGGCCAAACCTAAGCAATGAATTTTCATCTGCCATATTTGATTCGGCTAGAACTATTTTTATATAAAGAGCTTTCATTCACACAGTGACCTACAGCGTTAACCTCCTTAGCATTACATTACGGAAAAACATGGGAAAAATGTAGCTTTTTTTTCCAACAAGAAAAAATTTTATTACGTGTAACAGAAACACATAAATAACAAAATGTCAACATAATCACGGTAGGAAAGGTATGTCTACTGTCCACTGCTGCACTGAAGCAGACTTAGTAGACGTCCTTTGTGTGATACGTTTTGAAACAGTCGTCAACGTACAGCTCGACGCTGCATTCGGAACAGCAGAAGCGTATTTCTTTGCGCACTTTCTTGCCTGCCTCATCATGGTTTGAGCAACAAACATCACACTTTCGTGTAGGATTCTGCTTCTTTGCTGTTGGCGGGCAGTAGTCGATGAAACGACGACCGATTTGGCGTTCGGGATTCATACATGTTGTGCTGAGACGACCCATCGTTCCGGACAGGGTCAACAGCTGGTGGTTCTTCAGAGTGCTTTCCAGCAGCTTCCACGTGAAGTTTGCGTGACTTATGGGCCCCCCCCCCATGAACGCCTGATACACTTCCCACAGATGATTGGGGTGATTGGCGTGGTCATAGTCATCGTTGTTAGTGAAATGCAGGTATTTCATAATGAGTGAAAAACGACACTCACTCATAACTTTGCCAAAAACAGGTGTCTGCAACAACCGGTTTGTGAACCAGTGCCTTAATCTGCACTGGTTTACCCACAATACTCTGAAGTATCACAAGACTGAAAAACACCCACATGCCACCTGCAGTGACAGGCTGCCAACGACTGGGATGAGAAAACAATTTGCTCTGACTTTTCAGACACCGTTCAGCATAGCGGATCGTTCCGAAAACTATTTTCCCCACCAGACCATCATCAACAAACAGGTGTAAATAGTCCACATAATCATGATCAACAGACACCTTTAGACCGGGGTCACCTGTAAATGGGAAACGAGGAGGTGCAGGATTGTCAGCAGCAACAGCAACAGCAACAGCCCGACGCCAAACGTGAGCATCACTGTAACTCAGCAGGTCGGAATCTACTGAACAGGTTTCAGTTTAATGTCCGATGACCAATTCACATTGTCATCACTATCAACTAATGGTTCAGTTTCAGTTTGTTCTAAAATTGGCTTTACAGCTTTTCGTTCACACCCTATTACATTTTTTGTTTGGTTGAACGCTCTGCTCCACTTATGCATGTTAACCAGTTACCACAGAACAGCAGAAGGCACGGAAAAATGCACCTTTTTTTGCAGCAAGGTGTTATTTCATCCACTAGATGGCATCAGAATACTGCGCAGAACGTTACTGTATATGGGGTCAAACCAGGTTACCCCGACTTAACGGTTTTTACATAAAATTCCAAGCTTGAGTCACGCCACAGAGGTCAAATAAAAGATTAGGAAACACGGTACAGATATACTGTAAGCCTACAAGTCACAGCAGTAGTTTGGATGTATCAAAGTTTTTCAGTGTTCCACAAATAAAGCTTACGGCCTTTCCCATCACTTTGCCTCTTTGGCTGCGTGACATCTGTTTAAAACGTGAGACTTCCCACCTCAGTCTGTAAGGATTTTTGTGACCACGTTCACCTGGCAAATGTCAGATGAATGTCATCTGGACAGGATATTTCCAGGCTGGAGGGAAGGCAGAAACTTTCTGATGTGCATGTGGGCTGCTCTTCCTCTCTGCAATTCATAAATGCAGCAAAGTGCTCTTTTGCTTATGGGAAAGTGGTCCTTGGGCCTTCCAGTGCCTGCACATCAATAAACACAGAAGAAGAAAAAACATTACTGTCCTTTACACCTGGCTATACACAGCAGAACTACGGCACATAGACTATTTACTGAAGTGGATAACCATGTGTACATTACCTGTCCACACAGAAACAGAATCATTCACTAGAATGTGTTTTGTCATTATTAGCAAATAGTGTGTGGGGGAGGGGGTAAAGAAAAATGTTTGGTCATTCTGGCACAAATAGAATGTCACTGCAGACCTCGTACTGAAACGCATTGCTCCTCAGAAGATATTGTTCCGGAGATATCACCCGTTATTTATCTGTAGGGTTGACACATGTCCCGAAATGTTGGGAAAGGATGTCTTTATACAAAAGGAACCTGGGTCCTGAAGAATACGTACAAGATAAAATGTGCCAGGAACCAAAGAAGTTGGTTCACGCCACCATTTCAAGCAGGCTTGGTTACTGCAGCTCCGTGTATGACTGTCCCACCAGTGTCACCTCTCCCCTCCAACTCAGTCAAAATTCTGCAGTTATGATTTCCAAAGGTTCTTACAAATCCTGCCACATCACTCCAGTTCTTTAAGCTCTTAGCAGGCGACCTGTCTTACATACATGCAATTTCCAGCTACTGCTTCCAACGTACAAAGTGTTCAAAGGTTTGGACCCAGCTTGCATCTGACAGCTTCCCACTGGTCCGGATGTGGATGGTGGACAATAACAGACACGGGACCTGCCCACGGTAATATCCCTACAACAGAGTTTTATTTTTCTCCCTGTCTCACTGCTGGGGGTTTCTCTTCTCCTCAGTTGCCAGCTAACTGTGGGTAGCCTAGCAGTGGATAATCTCTGCTGAGTCATTCTCCTTCTGTTCTTCATTCCTCAGACCTTTGCTCAACACACCTGATGAGAAGAGCATTAAATACAAATAAGATGAATCCAGTGGAACTGAACTGGGGCTTGTTTCGCTTGCTACCTTTAAAACATCCAGGTTCGCACTGTGGAAAACTCTCAATTTAAAGGCACTTTGTGTTACGAAAGGTTGCGCAGTGCGTGTTTTTTGGTGGAGACCGTCAGTGTGAGGGAAAAAGTAGGAAGAACATCCCTGATGCTACGTTATTAAAATGGGCTGTGAGGGGAAACGGTGACTGAAACGGATCGGTGCAGGCTGACGCAAAAAAAAAAAAAAAATTATTTTCGGTGCTTTTCCGTGAAACTTCTCAAAAAAAGCCCAAAATTTAAGTACTTAGGATATTAAAAATTAATAACTATCAAAAATTGTCTAGAGCAAAAACACACCTAAGCAAAACTTGCCACCTGACGAAGTCCCGCCGCTCTCTCGTTTCTTCAGTCGCTTAGGACTGTACCAAATAACATCTGATCAAGCTGTCAAACTCAAAGCACTATATACACAACGTGATTGTACTCATTCATATTAAAAAATACGCAGTGCTCTTATTAAGCTGAACACAGATTGTCTTGATCACAACAAACAGGGGAAAATGGCTAGATAAATGTCTTCCATTTTTAATCGCAAACCTAAAATGGTATAGTCCAATCTGTCCGCACACCACGCATGCATCCCGCCAAAGCGCCGCCGAAGACGGCCGAGCCCTCGGTGTGACGTCATTCCGTTGCTATAATCCCGGAAGAGAACGGAAGGGCTCGGCAAAATTCAGACGATGTACGGATGGGTGGACAACCAGCTAGAGAGAGCGAGAAGTTAAATAAATCGAGTGAAGCGTTAATGACAGTGTATGTGTGATGTGCGTTTTGGTTTTCTCTCACACTGCCCCTCAGAGCAATGAAGGTTACAGCACGGTACACACGTGACTGTTAATCCTGATCCAGGCTGCGGCGGGTAGATCCGTCTGTCTCAAAAGGCTCGACTTGTGTCACCATTAATCACCGAGCGAAGTTCACTTCAGCTGTGTGTCATTCTGTTGCCCAGCCCACCGTTTTGTGTCATCTGTACCACGTGTAGAACTGTCGTACTTCAGGTGTGTCTCCCTTACCAGCGGCTGACTGGCCCTGGACAGCGCTGTGTTACTCTCGACGTGGCCGTGGAAAGACGTACACATTATGTTTGACATTTCCAGTCCCCACTGCAGCACTTTAGTGGGACAGAGTTGAGTGTGAAGTGGAAATGTGAGCAAATGCCGGAATTACATTCTGTTCATGAGCGTAACTGAGTCCAAGTGAGTTGCAGTCGTGTTGCCGTGAAATGGACTCTACTTAATTTACATCCACTGGGCCTTTTTTGTTCTTTTAGCCATTTATACAGATGAATATTTTTGCTCGAGAAATTCAAATGAAGCGCTTTCTCCATCTTGGGTTTTGAACCAGCAATGTCCTAACAACAAAACTATCCTTTACGCCTGACGTGAAGCTGACAGTCCAGAGCGGCTGTTGTCAAAAATCGGGGCGTTCGGGGGACACGTGACACAGGTGCCACCTGTGAAATGATCACATCCTTCGAAGAGGACCACTGTGACATGTATATTTCCTGTTGGGAATTTATCCTCAAATGTCTCTTCTTCATTTCTTTGTGAGTGAGACAAAAAAACCCAGAAAACATTTAATTATGCTGTTTCTTTCTATTATTTGCATGCAACTTTCTTCCTTGGGAAGTGCTCGTAAACAGTGTTGCTTGATCTCCCACATCAGTGGCCTATTCCGGTAAGATGAGCATGAGAACGAAGACGCTGAGAAATTCCCAACCTTCGTAAAAGAGATGTATGATGAGGATACAATGGGAGGAACAAAAGGGCATTTCCACAGTCTGAACCCGAGAAACCTCAGCGTGGAGCTAAGCGGGGGCTTTCGATCTCTGTTGAACTAAATGTAGCAAAACTGAAGTAAGGGCTGTGGTTTCCCATCTGCTCCATTCCCCTTTTCTTGTGAGTAATAAATACAAAACTGTCATAGTTTGTGTATTTTTAGAGTTCAATAACACCGTAAATGACATGCTTAAGAGGCAGCCGGCACGCTCATTTGGCAGACACTGCCCACTTCCCCTTCAGGATCTGAATCATCATGAATCAGTGTGACTGTAAAAGCATATGTGTATGAAAGCAGTGTTTAAGGCATATGCCATAATTGTGAATGCATTTGTCTTGACTTCCAGAAGGCAAACGTAACGTAAAAATTCTTTTAACTTGTCTGTGAATTACCAGAACTGTGCTTAATCTGTGCAGAGCAAAATGAATCTGACAGCATTCTCACCCTAGCTCTAACCCCATGCAAACAAAATTCTCATTTCATAATAAAAAACACTGAACAAAACCAAATAATTGTGACGGATTTGGTAGCTGGCTGGCCACTTCATCGACGTTTAATCTTTCAGCTCAAAGTACCTCAGTGTTTCATGTTTGTTTGCGTATTTACAGCTGTTGCAACTCATCCTGTGGAGCTGTTGGGGTTGCTGATATTTATATGTACATTTAAATTGTGTTATATGTGTTGGTCAGTAGTTTCCCAGCCCCGTGCCCAGTGGCTCCAGGACAGGTTCTGAACTGCTGCAGCTTTCGCCAGGATAAAGGAGTTAATGATAATGGATGGATGTATTTGCATTGTTTCATTAGATTGACTCATTTCAAGCATGTTTTTCCTGAGAAGCAGTGAGGGTGGAAAGGTACTGTTCAACAAATCCTACTCAGCAGAATCTGTAAACAATACTACTAAAATAGCACATGGATAACACAGCAGGCAGCTTCAATGATGCCTAAGATAGGCGGAATGGCAGCCATTCATTAGTACTTCAAAGGCTTGATTTTGTGGTTTTTAAGTCCTTTCATGGGATTCTTGGGGTTGGGAGGGGTACAATGTGCTAGTGCAGTGTCAGCAAACACTGCTGAAGAGATACAGCAGCAACAGTTATGCTTTGTGACATGTATGATGTTAACCTGTGGCAAAGGACATTACAATGATCTGTTTCCAAAAAGTCTTACGGTTAGGGTGCAAAGGAACAAAATCCCCAGCTGCTTTCCAACATGCACCTGGAGGTGTTTTATTTAACATCTCAACAACTTGACTGGAAGGATTAAAAGGAGACGGATGAAGCAGAGCCAGGAAATTGCTCTGCTTGCTTTGTAGGGAAAATGTATCAGCTATCTCTCAAACAGCCAGATGAACTGCATAAACACAGTGGTCGTGGTTACCAGCAAAGGCCACATTTGTCATCGCATACAGGTGTTCGAATGCTCCTTATCAGGATCCGTACCTGCTCAGTCATCCTCTGTTTCTGACACCCCACATTCTACTCTTACATGTGGATTTGCTTTGCAATAATCCTGAGCAAAACCTCTACAGAACTGAGGCCAGTGCAACCAAATAAAAGCTCCAAACGGGCAATACTTCCTGGCTAAAGATATCTGGTTTGCTCATCTTTAACACCACAAGTTAGTGACATGGAAATGTTCCATGCTGGGTTATTATTCCACATTTCGCCAAAAAACCATCTACGGTGTAAGGCTGAGAAATGACTTTTGTAGTGGAGGTTACAGGAAAAATACTTCCCTCGGTGACCCTTGTACATTGCTGTGATTTATGCCATAACACTATCCTGCAGCTCCTGTCACACTAAAGCAGATTTTTCATTATGTCGCTGCTGTATTTGGGCAGGATTTTTAATGTCTATGTATAAAGGTAACCTAAGCACGCTAACTGGCTCCCGCAAACATACCCAGACCCCCTGCTCTTAAGGCGCGCTCACTCACCCTTCTCCAGCAGTAGGGCACGTGGTCCTCCTCCTTTATGCCCTGGTTTCTTGCTCTGTCTCCTGCTGCCTGGTTGCATGTTGCCAGCCGTCCTCACGCCACATGGACCCAGGAAGAACGGATCTTGCACGTCACCCGCAGACCCGTGCGCTTCCAGCCTCGATGCGTTCTCTTTTTCTCCGCAGTCTTCTTCAGGCCGTGATGCCCCTTCCGTGTTGCAGCACCATCATCCGCCAACAACCGGTTGGAGGACTCACTCAACCATGCAGTGGAGATCTACATCTCCCGGATGCCTGCAGCCGGCGGCAGTTCAGTTGGTGCACGTGCGCATTTGAGGAGTGTCGTCTCAATTGTTCCACCTGCACTGTGCAGCACTGTGCCGCCATGTTCCACCAGCTGAGGGAGCGTGCTGTTTGCCAGGACCGTCCTGGACTAATGTGCGCTTTGCAGCAGCTTGCTGCTCCCGGTTGAGGGAGACTGCCTGCCTCAACCTGACCACCCTGTGGTGCCCCGCAGCTCCTTCCTGCCATGTCCCGTGGCGTGTCGTCTCCCCAGGTCCTGCCGTCAGCACTCATAGGTCCGGGATTTTCTTCTGCGCCCATTCTGCCTGGCCAGTGCTGCACTTCCATTCCGTTGACCTCTTCTCCACTTGCTATCAGCTTCTGGCTGATCCAGCTCCTCCTGCTTTGCCTCCATCCCGCTCCAAATGCCAATGTAGCATAAACTGATGGAGGGAGGCAGCACAATGACAGCATCTCCATAATGCAGCCTTTATTAACACCAGGTGAGAGTAGAAGACAGGAAGGATACCTGGAAGGATTAGCTCTTTTAGTCTCTACCCTGAGACAAGTTAACCACAGCAGCCCACATTTCAGTGCAATTGCCTGCAGTAGAATATAGCCTGATCTACGGTTGAACACATTTAATAACTATTTACATGCTCAACCACCACTACGCTTTAAGTAGCGTGTGATGCTACAGTATTATGAGGTCCTGATGACTTCCTATTAATAAAATCAACTTCGTAGTCAAAAAACAATTGACTCGTTGAAATGAACCATTATTAAGCACGCTCTTTTATGACCGCACTTGCTGCCTAACCCTAACCCTATAGTTTTTATTAATTAAAATACTGTATGTTTGCACAGCCTGCCCATTTATTACTTTCATACACAAAATGTAATTCAAGGGGTTTCATTTGAAATCTTTATTTTGCGCATACAAATTCACTGTTATTTTTTAAAAGTTACATGAAGTGCTGATGCAGGACTGATTTTTTTTTTCTTTCCCCTGAGGGGTCACAGGGAAGGTGGCTATATCTATGCGGGGTTAGCTATGCAGGATTTTTTAAGGAACTCAGAATTTGAAACTTGGAACTCGGAATTAACTTCACTTCTCAAAAAAGGAAAAGGAAGTGATCAAGGGGGTTATTTCTGATTACAGAGCTTCTTACAGCTGGACCCTGAGAAATGCGAACCACCCCAAGCAACGTTTGACCACCAAATAGTTCCGATGCATTAAGAACAGTAAACATGGCAGGGGACCTAAATGTGTGTTTCTTAGAAACGCTAATATGTTTTTGCACTGGCACCCGAGTCCATTTGAAAATTAGTTCCACACCGTCCGTGCCATCTGCGGACAAATTTTGTTGCTACTGAACCTGACTCACCTCACTTGACCCTCAGTTTTTACTCTTTAGACTCTTACCACATGTAACGTGTTTATTTTTTTTTTGCTATTTTTGCAGTTTTCAATTCATATATTTCAGTGCCACAGAAAAATCTGAAACAGTCAGCAGCTCCAAAATTAAAATTTTATTTAGATGGTCTGGATCAGAGACGTATAGTCTGTGTGT
The DNA here is from genome assembly GCA_900497675.1 of Arapaima gigas. Lineage (NCBI taxonomy): Eukaryota > Metazoa > Chordata > Actinopteri > Osteoglossiformes > Osteoglossidae > Arapaima > Arapaima gigas. The sequence continues at coordinate 34,513 of UFQX01000685.1, forward strand.
TCTGATGCATAACATTATCGACAATGCTTTTGAAAAAAACTGTCCAGTCTTAAAGCTGTTTCATTTCTTGGTGTCAGAGGCAGCATCCCAACACCTGGTTTTGGTACAAATTCAAACAGTACTGCTGATTTTTTTTCCTTTCTTTATTTACTTATTTTTTTCCAAAAGTCTTTTATCTCCAACTCATTACAAGTCACTAGTATCTTGTAATTTCCTTCTCTGTAAATAAATGTTGGAAATACCTTTTTATAGTTAAAAGATAGAAACATGCAAAAAACTTCCATTCAAAATCCAAATTATATACATACAAGTTCTGAACTCGATGCACTTCTTAAAGGCTATGATGAAAAAAACCTTAAATATTTACACACTTTTACAGTGAAGTTAAAACAAAAATACAAGAGAATGATTAAGGCATAGCACGTGGACAAAAGGTTTTGTAGAATACTATACCACTTTAAAAAAAAAAAAAAAAATTCAAAAAATTCAAGGCTTCTGTTTCCGTTGACTTGCAAACAGCTGCTTAAGATGATTTTTTTGTTGGAAAAAAAAATAAATGAAGCAAAGTAGATTGCTGTATTCAGACCTCTGGCCATCAAAATAATTCCTTAATCTTTATGTTCATGTCAATTATAAAAGTGTAACAATGGAACAACTGTACGATGCAACAAAAAATAAATTAAAAAAACAGGATGAAGAATCACACACTTTGAACACATTTCCTTAAGTTGCAAAAGCACTCCAAAAGTCAGTACCCATAAAGCCTCAGAACATAAAACTAATCTTTTTAATCCAAAAATGTACAAAAAGGCACATAAAATCCCAGTGCTTCTGTACTGCAATATTCAAGTGTAACTGATCAGACTCAGCATCAAAGATGCAAACAGCATCAGCTCACCAAGGGTTCCTGTGCCAAACCCCAGCTGGACAGATGCCTAGGCTGAGGTCTTCAAAAGGACATGTGTGAGCAGACTAAAACATCAAGCTTAGCTTGTTTCTTTATTCCTCATTTCCAAACCCCTCTTCTTTAATATTCTGTTTTTTTTTTAAAGCTGTCCCCATCCCGCATAAAGAAAAGACTTTTCCCCAATTAGTCATCGCTGCCACCATACATGTCAGCAAGCTTTCTAAACTGCGGCCCCCAGTCATTCAGGTAATCATAGTCCTGGTCACCTCCACTGCTGGAGGAGTTGAGCGAACTGAGAGAGCCTGCCGTGGAGCCACTGCCCTCGTAGTCAAACACCAGCAGGGAGTCATAGGGCGGAGCTGTCGGATCGCCGTCGGCTGCCTTGAGTCCCTACAAAGAAAGGAAAAATGCAAAGGATTGAGGTCACTCGGCTGACAGATGCTGCCAGCCTCAATTCTATCTGGCTGGGAACTGTTTATTCCAATTTATTTTCTATATGTACTTAAATACATTTTACCCTTTTCCTTCAAAATGGCCTACAAACAACAGATCGCTCCATCAACATGCGAATGCAACTGTTCAGAGCGGCACGTTGCTGTTGGTTGGGATTTTTGACAGAGACGAGAAAGTTGACATTCCTATGTGTATCCAGTGTTAACACGGGGAAGTCTCCGAGCACATAATCTGTCTGGTTTATCTGCTCAGAACCTACTGAGTTATAAAATCATTCAGAAAAACAAGTATGACTGAGATAAAAAGAAGGAAATGAGACAAAAATGAGGACATTTTTGTTAACCACTCATCCCGAGCAGGATCCCAGGGTCTGGAGCCTCTCCCGGGCGCAGAGGATGCTAAGTTATGAACCTGCCTCTGGATGGGACACCAGTACACTGCAGCAGCCACACACACTACGGGCAATTTAGAGTGAACAATTAACCTGAAACGTGTGTGTGGACAGTGAGAGGAAACCCACTCAGACATGGGGAGAACATGCAGCCTGCAAACACACTGAGCCAGATTCAAACTCGTGCCTGATCAACCCAGGCACTGTGATGCAGTGACCCTACTCACTGAGCCACGACGGCAGTAATAATAATAATTAATAATAATGATAACAACAACAACACTCAACTGGAAAAACTAATCTTGTAGAAAGAAGAAAGAAAATTACTGGTAGCACAACGACTATTTCCTCTCAGCAAATAAAACTGTCACGTTTTGGAGAGTGGCCTAGCCATTTCTGGTTAATGCAGCTGGACTGAGAGAGTCCCAGAAAGTTCCAGGCCCGGAAAATGTCGTGTAAGCGTGATATTCGATTTGACTCCCAGTGACTGAAGATGAGTGTTTTTTTTGTGGCGTTTGGGCAGAGTCATGGTCTGAACGCGTGTGAAACTGGAGTCTGCACCTGGCTCGTATTCGAGAGCCAAACGTGAAACCTGAACTTGACCCTAAGCCGAAATCATTTTTTCACCTGTCACAAGGAGGAAGGACGGGCACACGGAAACTCATTCTCACAGACGCAGTTTCACCGCACTGTACTCGACTGCTGCGTGCCTGAGGTGACCCAAGATGCTGTGTGCTAAGAAAAACTGGTACTTTACAAATCTGCAATAATGGTTAAAAGCTGGGAATGGCTGATAACTGTCACAGGTCTCCCGATGAAGCTATCGCTATAAGCAAAAGGAATATACGCGTAGGCTATACTGCCTTTCATTGTCTCCCACGTTATAGCCAACATATCAACATGGGGGGATTTATTATACATTTTTTGTGGAATTGATTATCTCAGAGGCAATAATTATTGGTGAGAGTAAAACATACATCTGCAATGTTATCCAATATTGTTTCACATTTAATATTTATCTCATTTTATATTCTACGTGATATTTCCCTGTTTCATCAAGCTATACTCTATACTGTTTAACTGTTGCTAAGTTCAAGCTATTCATGTTTAACTGTTCTGATCAAGCTATTGTTAGTTTGCGTTCGTCAAACTATCGATGTCGATTGTTGCTGTGATAGTTTGCATTCTGTTTGCGTTTATCAAAACTATACGAAAGGAAAGAGACGTGGCTGTTCGGGGGGACTGCGCCGTCGCTGTTTGAGTGCGGAATGTTGTCCCCACGGTACCGTTGATAAGAAACAAACAGAGGTCTGGAAAGTTTTCTGGTAACCTGGTGTCCGTGAGATCTTTCTACCACATATTATACTGTAAATAGGCCGTGTTTCCATATGGGATTGTAAACAGTAGTCTACCTACAAGGCCCACATATCCCTGAAGAGAAGACATGGCAGTTCTCAGCACAGCAACCCCTACACCGTACGTGACCAGTGAACTTCTAATCCGTTGCGAATACTTGGCCGTAATGTTTCCACAGCGACGCTGTCCTCAACTCGTGTGCTGTTTTGAAAAGTTCTCCTATTGTCAGTTTTTGTTTTATTTCCTTCCTGTTGCAAACAGTCAGCTATTTGGGCTCTGTTACATACCAATGGCAGCACAGGCCTGCAAAGTAAGTTTCTTGTAATAAAAATACATTTAAACATAAACAAGTTTAACATAAAATAATAATAATTAATTTTCACTACCCAGGAAAGCCTTGCGCCACCTGGGACACTGCAGTACGATACAGCAGCTCGGTGATGTGCCTCTTTATCCCACAGTCGACACAAACACCAATAAAAAATAGTTTCCCATGGTTCTCGGCACAGACAGGTGTGACTTCCACATCATCACAATGTTACGTCAGTCAGCCCCCCCCCCCCCCCCCCCC
>UFQX01000685.1:38247-56255 GCA_900497675.1 Arapaima gigas
CCCCCCCCCCCCCCCGTCTTCGGGCAGCCATTGACGATGATGCAAGGTGCCTGCGTCTCAGCGGGTAGAACATCAGAAGTTCACAGCTGATGTTGAGCACCTATCTCACACACTGGACAACCTGGAATCCCCAGAAGCCTCGCTGCTTCCACACATAAACAAGGTATGCAATCTGACTTTTGAACAAGAGTGAGGAGATGAGACCCTACATAAGGTTCGTAAACAAGAGGTAAAAGGGATGTGTCCGAGCCCAGATCTACCGATAACTTTCCTGTGACTCTGCGTGTGGTCTGCACAGCATTAAGGTGAAAACTATGACCAAAGCGACATGAGGAGATCCCCAAACAGATTCATGCTAAATGTACAGTGTACATCCTTGACGGCCTGCATGCTGAAGAAGATACATCAACTACTAAAAAGGACAACTTCAGTCTTCTTACCCACAGACAGAAGTGTTAATGGAGCAGTTTAACAAGACAATAAAAAAGCTCCTGTATGACTGCACCCTACATTTCAGACTCTCAGAAACAGCAAAAACAGCAAAGTCCAGCACTTTTTGAACCCATAAACAAAGGTACATTCCCAAGGGAATTGTTGCCCGGGATACCCGCTCCGAGCTGAAGGGCGGCAAGTTGACAATAAAAGAGAGGGAACTGGGTGTAAAAACTTGCATTTGCATTAGAATAGTGGGAAATGAGTTCAAATGTGAACTGGGCTTATGTGTGTTGCTAGTGGGGTTGGCACAGTATGATTTAATACTGGTTTTATTCTAATTTTGTCACAGTCTGGTAATCGAACATAATGACGGAGTCTCTGATAATGAGGAACTTGGGACGTTTCATAAGAGGAGCGGTGTATGTATCGGCGGCTAAAAAAATCTTTCGGGCTTCAGACGATCAGCAGCACGGACGTAGCAAGTGCTGCTGGTAATGTCTAGGGAGGGAGGAACGGGCAACGCAGGAGAATAATCAGAAGCAGGAACGTCAACAGAGAGGGTCACGAGTTTGACAGAGGGCCTTGGCAATATCTTCCATGTCCTCCTGCAGCTGACATGGAACCACTGCCCCTCCTGAAGAGGGGCTGAGCAGAGCGAGGAAGCATGGTGTGTGAATTAACCACAGTGCGCATTCTTTCAAAGAGTCACGTTCGGGGAGGTCAATATGCTGTTTGTCCCTGCAGTTTACGATAAGGCTATCCCTCTGTTTGAGCTCAGAAAGAAGTTAATGATGTCTTCCTGAAGGTGCAATATTCAAACACTGCTCTCAAACCGAAGGCTTCAGATGCCACGTCGCTGTCCTCTCTGTCACAACAAATTAAAACGTTTACGTACGAACAGCAGCACCTGCCTTCTGCCATTCTGCGCACATTCTTTCCTCAGCACGTTTACTCTGTGTGCATCTGCTGCACAACGTCGTGCTTGTCAGGTTACGAAGCTAGGACATGCCGCTGCATATGGCGAGCGTTAAATAACTTAAGATAACTTGCCAATTAGATCCAAAATAATTATTTCAAGTTTTCCTGACATGGTGAAGATTTAATTCCTTATCAATTCAACTGTATCTCTCAGTATGCGATTACTGCAGTGTGACCTGCTTAAGATGCCAAATTCCTTCCGCTGTGTTTCTGAACTTCACAAGAAAATTAGGAGGCAGAATTCTCCATGACAGATCTGAGAGATGAAAAATTAAAAATAGCTCTAAAAACTCTTTTTAATATTTCAATCTCCATTTCAAGTTATTGGATTTGCTTTACTTTAGCAAATTCTGTGTCACCCAACAGTATTTCCAAATGAAAGTCTTTAACAGGTAAAATAACTTTTTTAGATGTGTCCCACAAACACAGGCAGCGGATTGTGCTAAAACGACGTTTTCAGTGGTTTGGCTACAACGTGTGATTACCTCATTGATGAAGTCGCCGATGTCACCCGGGTGAGGCGCGACGGCCCTGATCGAAAACTGCGGCTCCGGGTGAATCGGCCGCTCGTCCAGACGTCTGATGCCGACAGGCTTGATGGCATCTGGCTCCAGCGTATCTGGCTGCTGGAGCTGGCTCAGGTCATAGTCCTAAGAACGAGACTGAAGTTAGCACAAAACCCACTCCCCTAACACCGTCGTAACATTTGTCATAAATCCTGGGCGTAATACCCTTACTGTCCTCCAGAAAACCCTAGTTCGAAGCCACCTGGCCTAACTGCACCATCAGATAATGAGACGTGACAGGCTGAAGCCGGGCAACATCCAATTTGCAAAACAGGTGAGGGGAGAGAGAAGATGTGAGTTGCGTTTATGACGAGACTAGTAACCTCAACTTGACTTAAACTGCGTCGTGTTGGTATCCAGTTTGTTATTCTACTGGCCCTCCTTTGTTAGAGTTAAACTTGTGTTTTTATACTTACGTTTTCTGCATTTTGAGTTAAGCATGCGAAAGACAAACGAAAGATGCCCCAAATCTTCCCACATTCGTTCATTCGCTGCTTAGTCACTTCCTGCGCCTCACACACCCCAGCAAGCTACATTTGGCTGAGGTTACCAGTCTCACCATGAAAGCAGACTAGGTCTTCTTTCGAAGACAAGGCTTTTTATGGAAACCTTTACTGGGTCACCGACCGGCTGCACCTGGGGCTTGTTATTCCATTACCAGCCTGCTTCCGGGTAGAGCTGCCGGTTGCGTAGATGGACACGGCCCGACTTCAGCTTGTCACGTCAGGCAAACAACCAGTTCTTTAAAAGAGAGACTCTCTCTCGCAGTACACTTGTGGCACAGCTGATAATGCGATGGAATTGTCCTTTTTATTTCTCTCAGCTTATTGCTAGCGTTACGTGTTCTTGGTCCATTGCTTCTGCTTTTCCTTGTGGCCTTGTCTTGTGCCTGTCTGCATTGCTTCTAGTGTGTCCGACCCTCCTCACCTCCCAAGACACGACTGGACGCGGCCTCCTGCGTCGCCACATCTCACAGCCACGCTGCCACAACCCTACGCTGCCCACGGATGTACAGCACAGTTCTTAAACTGATCACTTGTAAACAGACCTCATTATCGGTTTCTGACTGATCGTGAAAACTGCACCTGCGTACCGGGACTGTGTGTTACCGGTTCCCGGGAATCACCCAAATGTTGCAAACTAGAACACCGGGAAGCAATTTCAATTATTCTTATGGGACCAACTGTGACTGATTCCAGATTCATCCAAGAAACCCCAATTCATGTCCTCAAAATATCCTTAACACTCTAAAACACCCTTTTCAGCACTTTAAACACCAATTACCCAATGACCAAACAGATGGGGTAACTTTGTGTTTACATGGATTTAATTTTTGTGTACTAATAGTGTACTAATATGCATTACTTTTTTCCTTATAAGTAGTAATAGCAGCACACTGACTAGTCAAACTGATGCATAAAACGCAGAAAGGAAAACAATGTAAAACAGGAAAAAATACAATTTACTTACTGTAATGGAACTGTTAGTGTAATGAACTGTTACTGGCCTCCTTACCGAGTTCACTGTAAATGTCTGAATGTAAATTAAGCCCAGCGTAAAATGGGAGGTCTGAATGGTAAAAAATGCACCTGCGGTAAGCGTGAATCCATGCAGGTAGTGACTAGCCCGTGAGATGTACTGCTATTTTTTATCATGCCTTTGGCGATCTGTCAACCCCCGACCCCCCGACCGGACACACAGAAAACCTGGACTCAGTACTCTTCCTTTTCAACTCAGCTGAGTGTGGCTTAGGCACGGATGACAGGAGTGGCGTGAGCTTCTCGACGCCTCTGCCTTTGTGGAAGTTAAAGGATCCTTTGAACCTATTCTGGTACATTTGAGCCGAAAAGGATGAGGTCAGAAAGGACAGAAGCAGATCGTCCAAATCCACAGTTCTACAGGGAGTCGCCGTGGTATTCGACCTAAAATTCATACCACCTAATTTCAAATTCTCTAGGGAAGCCAGTGGGATGTTGTAGAAGCCCTCTGGAGTGCGATTGTTGTTCTCGTAAAACTGTTCTACGGCTATAACCACCAGCCCCTTGTGTGCATGTTTCCACTTGTAAGTCGCCTTTAACAGACGTTTTGATCACTTTAACTGCAGGATACTGATGTACAGAGCTTAAGAATCTATGGCAAAACAGTCAGTTTGCCATTTTTTGTGTTACTTTCAACATCAGGTCTCACTCAGTCTCATGACATCAGGTCAACTTTACGTCAACTGTCATGCTGCAGTCCTCTGAAAAGTGGCTAGAAGGCCCCTTGACGTTTACGTTTATTGCTATTTAAAAATGAACAAAACAAATGAAAATTAATGTAGTGCATCTCAGTTTGCTACGTAAACAAATGATACGTGTGCCGACTGAGATGCAATGCCTGGCCAGGCAGGAAATAACGAAACTATAACATTCAGACAGAAACTGTCAGCGACCTTATGACCTTCCATCCTGCACGCACTCATAAAGACTAGGTTGTGTTAGTTCGCTTGCTGTTTAGCTAATTCCATGACACACTGTATCGACCATTGAAACTCCTCCACAGCTCCACGGTCACTTGTTTATTACTAATGAATGCAGCAGCAACAATTTTATTTTTTTAAAAGGGGAATATAGTGTTACTACACGCTTGTCTTCTGCAAATTTAGTTTTTTGGTGATACGGTCACGAGTAATAAACAACCGGAAATTATCACGAGCACAATGGGCCGGTATATACACTGCAAACCCAGCAAAATAAATGAAGGGCAACAGAAAGGCCTGACACTGTAATTTCCTTTGCGGCAAGAGAGATAGGAAAGGACAAGAAAAAACTGTGCGTACTCCATGCAACTTCATAGTCATGTTCAGTTATGTGAACGCAATCCCAAGAACCCGAGACAGTGCGACTTACGCCACGGACGCCATTCATCTGTGCCAGATGTGTTCCGCCTCATCCGTGGGAACTAACAACAAATGCCTGACGTATATCTTCTACAACTCAAAGCTCAGCATCCGGACACCTGTGGACATTCCCTCTTTCTCATTCAGCCAAAAACCTGTGCCAGGTGAATGTTTTGATCTGCTTCTACACTCCAGCAAATATAACGCTGAATAACTGTGAAACGATAACATTGCGTCTGCGTTAAAGGCATTAAAAGCTTATTTAACACTAAAGATGAGTGAGCTCAGCTCGCTCTCCATCATCTCCCGATGAGCAACCAGGCCTTTGACAAGGAAAGTTCATTTTCAATATTACAAAACACTGACTTGTGAAAGGTAAGTCCAACAAGTGGGGAGACACTCAAGTCAGAGCCCCATGAAGTTTGGCAGGAGGAGGAGTCAGAAATGGTTTACCTGGTCCTCCTCGCCACCTCCCTCTTCATCATACTTGAGGATGTTGTCACGCACATCGTCTTCAGGGTCAATAAGGAGCTGTTTAGCCTGCCGCTCCTTGTCACGGCGCTTCATCCACACCACAAAGAGCAGTACCAGGACTGGCAAAGGGGCGGACGCACCACATGGGGGAGGGAGTGAAATGAGGAGAGATGGAGGAGGAAGGAGAAAAATTACCAGTCAACAAAAAAACAAAGTTAATTTTTTCCTCTTCATCTTTTCACAGAGCTCCAGCATTTAAAACAAGGCCCACGAGTGATCTTTCTTTGGACTGCACAATCTGTGGGGATTTAACTTTGCAAAGACCGGGGGGGGGTCCGCTGTGTTCTCCCCAAATGGCGCACAGCTGGGTGAGTCTAAGTAGGACTGAGCAGGGCTGAGGAGAGTTGGGAGGAAGTAACTAGGACTGGGTTGGACTGAGGACTGATCAGGGCTCAGCAGGATTGAAAGGAACTACACGTTTGGGAAGAATTAGGAAGATCAAAGTATAATTGGGCAGAGCTGAGCATTACTGAGTGGGAATAAGTCCATTTGAGAATGACAGAGTGTGACTGGTGGGACTACATGTGGCTTTGCAGAGCTGAATAAGACCAGGCGGCCCTGAACGTAACCATGCGAATCGGGGTTGGCAGAGTTGGGTTTAGGTCAGTCCTTACAGAGCAGGATGACGATGCAGAGTAAGATGGCGATAATGGCACCCGTCCCCAGACCAGCAGCCACAATACGCTCCATATCCACGCAGTCGCCATTGTGGTCGCACTGACACATCTTGACTCGCAGATATGAAGTATTGGACATAGGCAGATTCCCCGAGTCTGAGATGATGATGGGGATGTCATAAACCCCACTGTCCAGGTAGCTGATCTTCAAGCTCAGCTGGGCGTAATCACCTGAAGGGCAATACCTTCATTATCAGCACGATGAAAACAGACCCTGCAGAGGCCCTCATGATTAATCCCAGAAACATTCCAGCCTTTCAAAGCTTGACTGAGTCCCTCTAAAGTAGCACAGTGCACAGACCCATTCCAAAAACCCCAAACATTCCAGCTGAACCAAAATGGACCTTACAGAAGACAGAATTATTTAGCAGGAGGCAGCTGTGAATGTACCCGAGAGGCGTGTGAGAGTCCAGTTCCTCCTCACATCTGAAGGCCTGCCGCCGAGTTCAAATGCGAACGGTCCCGCATTGGGGTGAACGTCCTGGTCATCCGCGGTGATGTTGATGACGTTGGGGCCCGGCCGCTCGCACAGCTCGGCCTCGCGAGGGAACACGTGTGGTGCGTTGTCGTTGATGTCTATCAGCAGGATCTGCAATGTACCTGTGCCGCTGGCAGGAGGGATCCCTGCAGGGGGGGGGGGGGCGACCCCCGATGTTACCAAGGGTTGCGTAAGGAGATAAACATTGGCAAATTTCTTTTGTCACAGCTGCTTTGCTTATGCATAAGGTACAGTGGATGAAACACGAATGAAAGTTTTAAGGTTTACTGAGGTTCCATGAAATCGATCAAGCCATGAGTGTAACAAATTCCCAATTCAAAGTAAATACTTCTATACACACAGCTCGTCTGCTCGTGTCGGGATACTGGAATGACCAGACAGTCCAACGCTCACCAGTATTATTTTTCAAATATATTTTGTCGAATAAAAAAAGTAGTTATTTAATTGGCAAAACGAAACCCAGATTGTTTAAACGAGCAAAAAAACACAATTCAATTCCAGGTGTACAACACACAATATATAGCACGCATTTATTATTACTATTTTGTTGAACGCACTTGCTTGTTTATTTTTACAAAGGCAGAACTGGACGGAACCATCAAATTCTTTGCTCCAGCCTTCTTCCTGTCATCAGTATTTTTCCTCCCAAGTGGGCCACTGTCTCTGCCAACTTGTTTGTCACCTCATAAGTGTTTAAGGACATCAGAATCTCCTTCACTGAGGACATGAGTATGAATGCAGCCAAATGTTTCTCGATGGGAGGGTATTTATTCTCTTTTTCGCAAACTTGCGCTTAGAAAATCAGTAAAAGTACTACTATGCTATTCCAAAAGTACTGAAACACATAAGAAAGAAAACCTTTTCCTCTTAGAGTCTCTTTTTAATACTGAAATAACACGGCTCAGCGCAAATGTAACAACCACTTGCGCTTCACACACAAGTTGCCCTGCCGTTTTCGGCGTTCTGCATCACTTCCGCATCATTCTGTGAGTAAAACTACATTCTGTATGTGAATAGACTATTGAATACTCAACACTCCAGCATTCCGCTAGCAGCGCACCGAGAAACTGTGTCCCGTGCTTTTGTTGCATCCGTCCGAGTGGACTGAGTGTCAAGAGTCCTGTCTTTAGGGTGAACGTTGTTCGGTCAAATTTGACTCCGACCTCATTTACATTTATTCATTTAGCAGGTACCTTTCCCTAAAGTGAAATAGAACATCATAGCAAACCAAAGTGAACTTCATCAACAAAGACACACATCTCCGCTGAGAAAAATCCTGAGCTTCTCAACCGATCATGGTTGGACTGTATTACCTTTAGTATCAGCCACACCTAAACTGCAATTTAAACGAGGTCTTCCAGCCCGGTTACCGCGGCAGGATGTGACGCGCTCAGATCTTTTTACAATCTGATAGGCACATCACAGGGGAGTAAGATGGATCTGGAGGTATCAGGCTTGTGACTGCACTTCACAACCTGAATACTAAAGCAGTTCTGAGCAGCTGAGACAGAGACAGAATCCACCTTCTCTGCATTCACACGGGGAAGCTTTTCAAGCGAGCCACACACCCAGAGGGGACCGTCTTCCGGTTAGAGTCGCTTAGCGGCAGCTAGCCGCCGCCCCACCATCCTCACCTGCTGCTTAAGCCACCCCCTCTGCAAGACATACAAGTTCCGTCCAAACTTACAGCCCACGGTCAGTTTGGTGGTCTACGAGGTTTTGGAAAAGTTGAATTTATGTAAAAATGGCACACCGCTCTCAAACATACCGCTGTCTGAGGCTAGGAATGTGGCGTTGTACAAATTGTTCTGGACATACGGTGACTCTCTGTCCAGCATGGCAATTGTGGAAATCTGTCCATTTGTAGGGTGAACCCTCAGCCAGCCTGCTGGGTCTGAAAGCTTAGAGTATCTGAAGAGGCAAACCCACAAGAGACAAAACACATTTAATTTGCTGTGTTTGCAGCATCTGTTAAGCCACCCCTATATAGGTATAGTTAAACAAAGACAACTAAACATTTAATTCATAATAGCACATGAAATTACCCATTTCCAGTCAATGAAAGAGGCAGGAAAATATTGGAACAAAGAAATCGATGTGCGTGACGACGGTTCGGCAGCAGCGCAGCATCGCCAACCTGATTGTTTGCTGCATGAAGCGATCGGGGTCTTGAGCCGTGAAGAAAGTCAGCTTCGATTCTGCCGGCATGCCTTCCTCAAGATGCATCAGTTTGGGGTTGGGATCAAAATAGGGGCTCTCATTGACATCGATGACCTTTACCGAAACTGTGGCGGTGGATTGACGGGGGAGGTGCATGCTTGTTGCTAGCGGAGCGTCATTCTCTGCCACCACAGTTAGTACATACACCCGGCTGACCTCGTAGTCAATTGGCTGCAGAAGGAGGGGGGAAACACCCACTGTAGTGTTTTACTGGGGACAGATACAAATAGTGATGTGCTTTTCTGTTTCAGAGCCTAAGAACACTGTCAAAATCCCGGTTCCTTCCATACTGTCCTTAGGCAGTCAGACATCATTTGCATGTGCACGTACATTTGCTAGAAAAAAACAGGGAAACAGAATATTTAAAAACACAGAGAGCAGCTAGATCTTACCTTGACAACAGTAACTATGCCTTTATTGGAGGCAGGGTCTGTGGGGACTGCGAACCTGCCTGTGGGGTCCCCGCTGATGATTTTGTATGCCGCGTTCCAAGCGGGAGTGTGGGGCTGGTCCTTATCCATCACGGACATGTTGGTAACGATGACGTTTGCCCGATTCTCTGGCACCTCCCCATAGAACTGTGAGTGGAAAATGAAGCCCAATGTTAACAGCATGTAATAACCTTGTTGAATAAACCAGATAAATGAGAGAGAGAGAGAAATAAATAAATTCTAATTATATTTATTTAACAAACTATTTTTATTTTTATGTGGAACATGGCACCTTTATCTACTGCCCTAAGTCATACCTTTCCCCGGTATTATTTAGGATCACACGTACTTTTTAACACCACCAAAGGGTCCTGACAATTCCACGTTCCAACAGTTTGTACGTGAAAGTTTCTACTACAGACTCTGCTGAACCACAGAATATGTACTTCATAGAAGATAATTTAGCAAGAAGTGCACTTCTGAATCATGGTACTTCCATGGACGGATTTCACACACTAATACTGTACTTCTGGACACAGGGCCACAGCACACCTGGGACTGGATGAACAGCCAACTTTCTGGGGTCTGTTGCCCTCTGCCAGACATGTTTCCCTTCTTCTGATATTTAATAAGTGTCCCGTGGTCTTTTCCTACCCCAGCGACGTAGCAGAAGCAGGTAGCAAGCAGCTATATGCGTATACAGTGCATAAGAGGAAGATTCTCACGGTGTCAGCAGAGAACTCGGGCGGGTTGTCGTTGACGTCCGTCACCCTGACGATTGCCGTCGCCGTGTTTGAGAGGCCGTACATGGGATCCCCTTCCATATCGGTCGCTTTCACAATTAATGTGTACAGCGGAACTTTCTGAAAAAGAAACGGCAAGAGACTCGTTGGGTCACAAGGGTTGAAAATTTAAATTAGAATAGGGTGAATAAACTGACAGCTTCTTTCACAGAATTAATCCTCACTTTCCTATTAACTGAGAACCAATTACACAGTTCTTATGAAGCGGTTATTACGGAGTCAAATGAATGTAAGGAAAACTAATGGCAAGATGGAAACAAAGCAAAATTATACCACAGTGAACGACCCATGTTGCTGCTTCTTTCTGATATCCTGAAAGGCACTGAAAGACCAGGATACTACAGAGTTTCATCCAACAACAAACCCAGTCTGGAATCTGCTGCTGGATATTCACTTGCAGGAAAATTATTTCCACAAAGGTGATGATATCCAGGGCCTTCAAATGTATGCAACAGAACCCTGCGGGGGGTTAACTGAGCAACGACTAGTCGTGGCTCCTAAAAGAGACACAGACTGGCCTTTTTCCAGGTACCACGAGCAAAGTGCAAATATTACACTCCAGACTCGCTGTTAAGAGTACGGACACAACCTGTAGTGGTTCAGTCAAATGCACTCCTCTAGATTTTAAATAAATACTTTATACTTTGCTGTATCCATATTAATCATGAGTGATGGGAGAAGATCAGCATTTCATGTTTTTAAGTTAAACACCCATTCAAACTTTAGACTGGAAGTGTGCACACAGGTGTTTGGGGAAGATGTCCACGTGACAACAGTAAAATCTGACAAACAGATCCTGCTACCAAATGAAAGTATCAAGAGGACGAGACCTTGTGAAACCCCAGCCGTACCTCTCTGTCCAGTCCTGCAGCTACAGTGATGATGCCCCCAGTTTGGTTGTTGATGGTGAACATGTTGGATGCCGGGCTCTCCGGAGTCTGGGCCAGGATCGTGTATCGCAACATCCCGTTGGCTGTTTTCGGGTCATCCCGGTCAATCGCCATCACAGTCATCACGAGGGTTCCTGCATGCAAAAACAGTAAATAACCGAAATGTCGATAAAGGGTGTCAAATTCTTATTCCGCTAACTGCAAAAGGCTTTGTTTATCTTAAATACTTACAGCAATATGCCAACTCCAACCAAATTTCCTGTACTTTCCAGACCATAAGTTACGTTTTTTTCCCCTCACGTCGCTGGGTGGTGCAACTTACACCCCGGTGTGATGTGTATAATAAAAAAAAAAAAAAAATCAGTATACAACCTATGACAGTAATTTTGCTGGTGGATGACAAACAAGTAACAGAAACGACTGAGAACAACGTGGATGGCGATGTGGACAAGCAGAAGGCACTGAGGCAACTCTTGCCAGAAACTGCTGCTTTAGCAGTTTTGACAGTTTCTGTGATACTGGTGAGGACTTGGATAAGTGTGTTTCTAATCTTCACAACAGCACATCTGATAGTGTACATTCGTCCACTGCATACTGGTATTTACATGTTTATTTTTGGGCTGCTCTCGATGCTTACAGTTATCTACTAGTGACATAACATCCATTCAACCATTTTCACAAACTGCTTATCCTGAGCAGGGTTGTGGCAGCCCCAAGTCTGTCCCAGAGGGAGCGGACGCTAGGCTGCAAACCCACTAGATGGGATGCAGGTCCATCGCCGAACTGCCACACTCAAATGCACACGGCCTGGGCGATTTAGAGTGACCAGTTAACCTGAAACGTATGTCTTTGGACTAGGGGAGGAAAGCAGAGCACACAGAGGAAACCCACATAGATACAGGGAGCACTTCACACTGGCCCAACCAGTCCAGGTGCTGCGACGCACTGTGCTGCACATGGAAATAAACCATGTCACTGCTATTTCAACCTTTGAGGTCCCAGTGAGGTTTTATTCCTAGTAAACACGATAAAATATTCCTGAATGAAGTTACACATCCATGTGAGCGTCGCTGCAAGATCAATATCTGATCAGTCTGCAGGAAGTGGTTATGAATACGAATGCATGCGTGGCCTGATGTTACCATTTAGCACACTGTGGTGCTACTGGGAAAATACCATAGTATTTGTGGGGTATGTGACTTGTACTCCAGAAACACTTTTAGTCTAGAATATATGGCCGCTGACAAGGATATCTTATAAAACTTTCCTGAAAATCTTTCCAGAAGTGAGGTCTTAATGTAGTCACGCAAAGTGGGACCAAATACACAAGTGTGCTCATCAGAATAGGTTGGGGCACTTGCCAGGCTTAGATCCTTCCGGGACCGACCCATTCCAGATGTGGTGCGTGAACTCTGGTCGGTTGTCATTCATGTCAATCACATTGATGGAGATGTCAGTGGGGTTCTCCACCTGGTTCCCATTCAGGTCCACAGCATGGGCCCTCAGCTGCAGGATACATCAATCATTAATCCCTTGGGACCAGTGCTTGTCCCACGCCCATTAGATCAAAACCTGAACCGTCAACTGTTGGTTGTACCAAACGGAGTTGCTCACCACCCCACGAAGCGCACTGCTGCACTTGTCAGTCTTTTTCATATTCATTGCAATTGGTCTTTGCTGCAGGACATTTTCCTTCCTTTTTGTGTTCATCGTTTTTGCAATTCCTGCGTTTCTTTTCACCTCACATGGTGTCTGTCTTTATGTTCTCTATGCCATCTTGTGTCCTACTGCACGCTCATGAGACAGCCTACAACACAGCACATACGGCCTCAGCCTGCAGGTGCACCTTGATGTTTCATCTCTTCCGACCATCTGTATGGATTGTGCCAGCATGAGACTGGCCATTAGCTGCAGCTTACAAGAGCTTTATCACACATGCCAACCACAACGCAATCGTGGATATTCTCGTCCCGATTTGCAGCAAAATCACCGTCCTGACAGCTTGTACAAAGGTCTGTTACGTAAAAGTCTGTCCGGTGACTGGACACACTGGTAAAATGAAGTATGTTTGTGCATTACACAGGCAGAAATATTCCTCAAACTTCCTGAAAAACAGAGCTTTTCTTTCGCTCTTGTAGAAAAATAAAACATCTCAAACATATTCGGTGCTTCATTCCCCCCGGCATAAATCAGGTGAATAACCGGCACCGTCTCTGTCCAGTTTTGTCACCGATCCGAATATGACGAAGCTGCTGGTCGCAGGGGCCACCTGTAAGCGGGTTTTAGCTGTGCCATTTTCCACTTGGGTTATGCTAAATTTCCTTCTCCGATGCTGCCGGGGGGGGGGGGGCAGTCCCCCTTACGCACAGTAAGTACATAAACGTGAGCATCACGGCCGTCTGCTGTGGAGGTGCGTGCTGTCAACTGCTTCAGTTCTGACATCATCATGCACTGTCGATCCAAAACTGTTACTACATAAAGTTTTAATAATAATAAACCTCTTTTAGATTAAATGATGACAACTGCGCCGTGCCTTTTAAATGCACTTTGTCTCCTATCGGCTGTCTCCCTTTCAACAAAGATACCCTACCCACCCCCCATCCACCCAGTTACGCATCACACCTAATTTCAGTATTGTTTAGTTAGTTGATGCCTTTAACCAATGTTAAATAATCAGTTTTACTACAATTTACCTGTTTACACAGCTGGGTAACTTTCACCTTTCAATTCAGGGTGGGTACCTGGGTCATGTAGCACTACAGCAGCAGTGACATTTGAACCTGGTGCCTTCAGTGTGCAAACCAAAAGCTGCACTGGTCCACTGCTTGCTGAGTGGCTCTTGTCATTATCTTGTCCTGTTACTGTTATCTTTTGGACTAATAACACAAAGCTTATCCATATCCTAATCTGAAGAGCTATGCATCGTACTGTAAAAACAAACAGAAGATCCGTCACACAGAGCTTGGCAGGGTGCCCGTCATCTCCTGTCACTTACATGGAAGCTGGGTATCTGCTCGCGGTCCAGAGGCTTCATCACAGACAGCTCCCCTGAAATGGCATTGATCACAAAGATCCCGGTGGGTGGCTGGTCCGCACCCGGGCCTGTGACACTGTACCGCAGAGAACGACTTCTGTCGTGGCCGGACCGAATCTGAATGGACAGGAATCAAAGGCGTGGAAGAATTTAGGTGGGGAATAATAGGAGAGGATAGCATTACAATAGGGAAGGGGGTAGAGTCAAACAGAGGCAGGTGAAGAAAAGTAAGTAGTGGGCGGTGTGGAAGAAAAAAGGTGGGATAAGGTAAGGGGGGCACCATAAAAATAACTGGGTTATATAACAGTAGGGAGATAAAGGTTTAGGTGAGTAACATTCATTTAGCAACCACGACATGCTGAGATCAAGACAAAATAAAAAGCAGCAGTGAACAATCATCTCAAGAAGCTTCAGTGCTTTTGCACAAAAAAAAACAAAAAAAAAAAAACGGATCACTGCGTTTCACTCCGTTCAGCGTGTTAATCTCGATGTACTTTCAGCTGGCTTTGCACAGCCTCTGTAAGACATGGTCAGAACATCCTTGCAACTGTCATCAGTTCCCAGATTAAATACGATACACAACATGATACACTAGACTACATGACATGATACAAATGAATGCGAAGTGCCATATAATGGTGTTTGGTCTCTTTGCGAGACACGGGCAGCCGACAGTTGCCGGTCATCTGCTTTGGCACGGTCGAAGACAAGAGGTCTAAGATGATGACATACCCTGTGGGGCTGCACGGTGATAACAGAAGGACAAGCTAGCAGTTCTAAAAAGATCTCGGGGAAGGAGAGGGCTTTGCCGGGGTTGATAAAGAATGATATAACTCTTGTTCTTACTCTGATGAGCTCAGATGGAAAGGGCCCCCTGGAATTCTCCGGCACATCGATGGAGGGGATGACCCAGTCTCTTCTGTGGCGCTTCAGGGCTCCTCTGCTGTCCGGGCCTTGCCCCGGGAACGCGATCTCCCGCACTACTGTCGGCAACAGGGTGTCTTTTGCCTGTAGGAATCCCACGCCCTTGTGTTGACAACTCTCAAACTCAAACTAATCTGGTATTTCAGAACAAGTGGTTGCAGCAAGAATTTCTTCTGCATTCCCCTGGACTAAACTGGAAAAAGCAATCAGATTAACCTCCATCTTTGCTAATGCTTTTCAGCAGGATCTTCCATTCCCTGCCATGTCCACAAGTCAGGTGCTGAAAACAAACCAGTTAGATTAAATATTCTTTTTCTACTGTTCCACAGTGACACCGTAGCAGTGCAAGTGAGGTGGAACTGACCCTTCAGCACAGGGATTCTGTACCTCCGGGAAGGTGCAAAGGAGATGCAGAGGAAGTGTGAGGTGTCTGCCAGAAAACGTACGGCAATGATCTCTTGACTGGTTCACTGATTCATGTGGGGTAGGGACAGAGATATAAATACTAAGTTCTCTTTCAGTTCAGGTGTGAGGGTTAGAAGGTTAAGAATCCCTGGCATAGCAGGAACAGCAGGATGTGACTGAACCGCAGAAGCAAATTTAGAAAACAATTACTGAGTGAATGGCACAATGTGCACTTGGAATAACCTTCCGTGAAAGCTCATCCAGAATGCCACAGCATGAGTCGTGTTTGACCTGCCAAGAGCTTCCGTATATCCCCCCTTCGCATGTCTCTTCATTGCCTACCTGCAGCTGCCTTTGTCTGTATCAACTTATTATTTTCCTGCAACCACTTATTTATGTGAGGCTAGTTTTTTTCTGTGATGACAAACATTTTTAAAAAATGAATAGCATCATTTTAAAAACGCTTGATGAAGAAATCCAAGTTAACTTGTCTCATATTCAACCTGAAATCAAAGAAATTTGTAAAACTCACCTGTCACACAAATCATTAACTTTTGAAAAAGTTTCATTTAAAATGTTTTCCTAAATTTTAGCATAATTTTTTTCCTTCAATCCCCTTCTATGTATGTAAATACACAGGCCTATTATTTTGGGGTGGCCAGCAGGATTTTGAAAGTCCTTAAGGTGTCGCCATGGAAAAACTCTGAAATGGACTGGCGTAGAGTCACATTTTCTGTATGTAGCAAACAATAAATCAACTTCCTCGATATTAAAGTCCGGCGGACAAACTGCTGAAATGCCAATTCATTGTCCCAACGCAAGATAATCTCAGTACACCTAATGATAGTCTTCAAACTTGCGATTTATTAACACAGAAGGTGACCAAATGAAAAGATCCAATGAAGCAAGAGGTTCCCCAGCATCGCCCTCAGAAACCTGCCCACACAGCACAAGGTGGGTCACAGCAGCAGTTTCGCAGTCTCATTTTCCACAACACACATCATTCCTGCAGAACCTCCCTTGATTACACTTGGCTGATAAATAACTCTTTACGCTTTACAATCGGCTGGCACCACGGGCCAGGGAACAAGCAGGAACATTTAAGAAGAGGATACGATAGGACAGGACTTTATTGATTCTGGCACATATCATAAGATACACAAAACAATAAATAAACAGCAAGAGAAAAAAACAATATTAGATAGATAGATAGATAGATAGATAGATAGATAGATAGATAGATAGATAGATAGATAGAGCTTACTAAATAAAATCTCATTTTTGCTGGGTCCTTGCATGCCATTAGAGAGCAGGCGGGCTGTCCAGTAGCACTTTATTGCACCTAAAGTTGCAGAACCTGTTGGCTAAAACAGCTCGTGTTGATCACTTCATTTAGGGGATGTGAGCCCTTATCCATGATGGACTGAAGTTTCCTCCTTGCCATGGCCCAGACCCATGACAGAACCTGCTTTCTTAATGAGTTTATTCATTCTGCACTGCTCACCAGAAGTGACGTCTCACCCAGCTCACCATAGCTTAAAAGGACACACATTAGTCATGCCTAAGTCCTAAGAAAGAAACACTTCTAAGAAAGTATAGCCTGCTCTGTCCTTTCTCATACAGCACATTCATGCTGTGTGGCCAGATGAGTTTGTTGTTTATGTGGATCCCCAAACACCTGAGACAGTGGACCACCTCCACATTTGCACCCTCAATAACATCCAGGCACAAGGGCTCCTTAAACTGACATGAATGACCCACCAGTTGCTTCATTTTGTCGAGACTGTCCTGGATGCTGCTTGGCGCCATGAAACAAAGTCCTCAATCAGATGCTGAAGTCCACCTCACCAACTTTTTACATACACCCCACTGCTCTGCTGCTCACCCCTGTGTTAGGCATACAGTACTGTGCAAAGGCGTGCAACTAGAATGCAGCAACTAGCAACTATGCCTGACCATGGCCCAGATTCATTCTGCAGCCTGAGAATGACCTCAAACACCCAATCTCAGTCATACACAACTATCTTCTGCAACAGATGGTCTGGTCCCCACAGAGCCCTGATCTCAACATGATCAAGTCAGTCTGGGAGGACATGCAGAGGGTGGTCCTACCAAATATTGATTTGATTGAGGTTTTTTTTGTCTACTACACTTTTTAGAATGTTTATTGATTAATAAGTATTCATGGCATTATTTCTGGAACCGTCCTCGCTTTATAGCATTTTTCCCACAGGTGCCTAAGACTTCTGCACAGTAATGTACTGTAGTTCTGAATTCTGACAAACTGTGGTTTGCCTGAGATATAGTCAACAATCCAGGACACCACTGATGGATACACAGTGATTTTTGGAGCACTTATCCTTAGCTGGAGTGACTGAATGGTACCGAGGGGACTGGAGCAGTAAAAAAAACATGACCCTCACTATGCTGCCAGCTCGCTCCAAGCAGGAAAAAACATTTGTGGGAGATGTCGATGACTGAATCATCCACACTAATTTAGGCCTGGTAGACAAAGTGCACAGGACCGAGGGTTACGAAATGTCTGATGTAATCCAGCACTAGCCCCTCAAGCCTGGGGTCGATTCCTTAGGCACCCCTGCCTTGCCAGTGTGCAGACTCCTCAGACCTTTTCTGGTACTGCTGATGGTCAGTAGCAGTTGGGTGGGAGCAGAGGCAGAGAGGTGTTGCTGTGATTCTGCAAGAATGCAGGCGGGGGGGGGGGGGGGGCCCACGG
>UFQX01000685.1:56275-176541 GCA_900497675.1 Arapaima gigas
GGGGGGGGGGGGGGGGGAGTCCACGGCAACAGCAAGTGCAACACGGAAGGGAGGTCGGGATGGGTACTGCTGAATTGCATCTGCTGAACAACTGATTCAGCTCCTTCACTCAGTCAACAGTTCTCTCTATGACCTCCTTTGAGGACTGTAGCCCTCTCATCTTCCGCACACCTTCCCAAACCTCCTTCAAGTTGTTATGCTGGAGCTTTTGCTCTACCTGTAGGCAGACTTCCCCTTCCACAGAGCCCTTTTCCAGTCCTGTTGTACCTTCTTTAAATCTAACTTTGCCACCAGATTTGAATACTTTCTCCTTCGTGTTTAGGAAGACCTTCTACTCTTTTATGATCCTTGGTTTATTTTGCGGAAGCAGCGCACGGTTTTTGTGTAGATGTCAACACAAAAGCTGATGCAGTCAGTTATACAGTGGTTGAGACCCTCTGTTTCTTCAGTGTTTGAATCTCAAAACGTCTGCAAGTCCGTGCCCTCAACATAGTTCTGCAGTGCTTCTTCTGCCTCCTTTGTTCACATTCTCACTGTCCTGTGTCCACCAGGTGTTGCTGGATCACTGGTTTATTTATTTTATATTTGATAGTTTTGTCTGAGGTACTATAGACCACAAACTGGAAAAAGCAGGGCAAAGTAGAGGCAAAGGAAGTGTGACTGAAATACCTGGAAATCACTCAAAAAAGTGTCAGCTGTATTAACTAACTGCAGATGGTTTGTATGTTTTCCATCACAGCTCTGATGTCTGCAGAGGACAGGACCAGCAATGAGAACATCGGTGTTCCAAAATTCCCAATAATAAATAAGAAGATATGGCACGGTCTCATTGCGATGCTGAACAGTTCAATAGTCGGATCACATACCTGAGTTTTCCCTGATTTGTGACTTTGTTACTCCAACGTGACCAACCCTCCTCCTCCTCTATTCTTCTTGCTCTGTTCCGTGTTGCTATCTGCTCAAACCATGTGAAAGCCATCTATGGGCACCAAGAAGTCAAGAGCACGTTAAAATACAGTGCTTGTAGTCTCTGTGATGGTGTTTGCCAATAGTTTGCCCATTTTATTAGTCAATAATCTGAGGTTTCCCACGATGACTGTAGGAAGGTATGGTTTGTGCCATCTTCTACATCCGTGTTCCTGCGCTCTTGCGCTGGCATTGAGTCTCATCGCTGCTAGGAGGTCTAGCAACAGTGGCAGTGAGGATGAAGAGTGCAGTTCACGTAGTTGTTTTGAACTGCAGTTTTTCCATCCTGAGTTCCTTGCTGCATGTGCTATCTGCAGTGGTCAGACATTGACCTGAACGCCTTTCTGTTCCCCCAAGTTGAGCTTGTAACTTTCGCAAAAAGTTAAAAAAAGACCCAAATGAAAGACAAAAAACTACACAATGTCAAAAATTGCAAAAACTACAGGAAAAAAAACAAAGGCATCCAGAGCTGCTGTTTCAGGTGGTGCCACCCCCTCTGATTATTCGCAGGTTCTTCTCCTGTTCCCTGAAGCAAGGCAACTGCACTATTACACGATACAGTAAATTATACTTATTGCAGGCTGTTTTGGTGAAAAGTGTCGGCCAGATAAATAACTAACTCTCTCAAATGGGAATGATGAGCCACTCAGCATAAGAAACGAGGCAGAGAGCCTTGACAGTAAATGCCACTGACCACTTTTTTGAGCATATGCTTTGCTTCTCGGTAACCCGGAGTCATACACTGTGCTGCTCACAATAACTTACCCACTCATACAGCAAGATCATTTCACTGTGTCAATTCAGAGTAACACTGACGAGGGCTCTACAGCAGGAGACAGGATTCAAACCTGGGTCCTTCAGTTGGAAAGCGACGGCTCTAACCACTACACTACCTGCTGCTCCACGTATAGGAAGGTGTACGGGACGACCGAGGCATGGGGGAAACCTGAAGCACGGCATCCAGCAAGTGATATGAGGCTAGTGGGGCAAACAAAACACCCAAAACATGTCGTAAAAGAGCACCCTACGACACCTTGCAGGACTATTACTGAGGTTTTGGTCAAATACATTTGAGAGCTGATTTTGAACACAGGTGTATTAGCCATGGAAAATGACTTCTGCAGCTGAAATACTAAACTCATCTGGGGCTGTTGCTTCATGCCAGATCAGGTGAAGAGAAAAAGGGCCAAGCAGTTGGTGGACATAAGTTCCTGAACCTTACCTGCTGCCTTACTCGAACCCGGGGGGAGAGCTTCACCTGCGTGTGCCATCGTTCCTGAGACTTGACATCCTGGCCACAGATCACCACCAATGTGGTGTGGGCAGCGGAGGCACGGAAACTTCTAGTAGCATAGAGCAGCCCGTCACCTTCTATCCGGAAGTCCTCAGAGTCACTATTCTCTAACCGCAGACTGGTCTGTCTGCCACAGTCGACGAAGCTTACTGCAGGAGGGAAATAAAAGATTAAACTTACTCCCTGTTAGTGACTATTCCGGAATTCTGCTTTGACTTTTTCATATTACAAAGGTTACATTAAATATGTTGTATTATATTGTTCAGCAAGTCACCCCACCCCAAATCAGCAACTTTCCTGTAACCATACTGATATGATAAACCTTGAGAAAACAGCAGTAATACAAAATGAATAGGCAAACAAACAAATGAATGAATAAATAAAATAACTCGTAAATAAATAAAAACAATTGGCTACATTTAAGCAGCACTGCAGAGCAGAAGATGTGGTTTGGGACAGACGTTACAAGCCAGCGGGACGGATTAGGTTTATCCGACAGCAGAGATTCAATATGTACCATGAATAATTCATTGTGAGCTGCCTGTCACCTGAAGGTATAGTTTAAAACAAATATGGTCTGAAGAAAGAGCAAAAAATAAAAGGGAATAAAGCAACAAAGAACCCAAAGGTACCCTTGAAAATCACATGGTAAGAATGAAACATAGAAAAAGCATTACCTTTCTAATTACACGCCTGTTGCCAAAAAAGAGTCAAAACACTAAAAATACCAGATACGCACAACGCTGGTTCTCAAGGCAATTTTGCAAACAGTCAGATCTGTCGACAGACGTGTGTTTATTTTATATTTTTCCTGCGTGACACTTTTTGAGACACTCCCCACCGTAAATGATGTGGCTCTTGCCGGAAAGGAGGACAAGGTCACGTTTATTTACTCCATGTTAATATGACAAGGCAGCTGTGTTGCATGTGTCACTGCAGCAGTTTGGAGCTGTTCCCTGTCAGACTGACTGCAGAGGAGACTGCGGTGTCGGTGGAAGCTACCTGTTCTGGCACCGGTCAGCGGTTGAGGAATTATTAAGGCCTCACTGTCACGTTCAAGGTTCGGTTTATTGCTATTCTGCCCCCACACAGACATACGAGAGGACAAAATATAGTTTCCCCTGGAGCAAATTCCACAGTAAAGACAAGCCACTGAACAACACTGAATTTATTTCTACAGAGGCTTCTTCTCACACAGAGACTCAGAGGTGAACGGCAGACGAAGACGGCACAACAGATATAATGGGTTTGTGGTGAGACTGTAGACAGAGGTTACGTGTTCATCAGAGCAGCTATACAGGGTGGTGAGAACATGAGGATGAGGAGGGTTAATGGTGGCAATGACACAGTGGTAGGTGGTGATCAGTCCCTATGCTGTCCAGAATTCAGCAGCGTGAAACTAGACGGTGGAGGGGTGAGAGGGGTCCACAGCTCTGAGGGAAAGAGTGGCGGTGGAATGCGCTCTGTTTCAAGAGACAGAAACAACAGCTGAGACAGAAAACGAGGAATGTTGTGGTGGTCATTCACCCATGTGGGGGCAGAAGATATTTGCACTTTGTATGTCGAAATGTGTCTCTGTGTCCTAGTCACAAAAAAGGAGAACAAGTTTGAAGGGGTGCCATAGATAAAGGAATACAGTTTACACCAAGCTGAACACACACTCAAAAACAGCTCCTTTAAAGTCGCTAAATTGGAAACTGTTTGGATATTCAAGGTAATTTCGGTTTACCTTATCTCTTAGGCACAGAACAGCCTTGAAAGGCTTAGCGTGCATCTTGTTAAAACCTCATCTCGTAGCACAAAACACAAACAATGGTGGTCTGCAGCTCTAAACAGTGAGCTCATGCACATCCCCAGATGGAAATAATGAAGTTTAAAATGTAATGTTGATGAAAAACAACTGAAATAACTGCATGACGTGTTTCATGAACAGATGGTGAACATTAAGGTGAACAGCTAGTATTATAACTTCAGTTCAAGGATAACTCGTGTCTTCTTCAACACAGTCGCCCCTCGACTTTCACGTCTAAATGGTTCCTGAAAAGTCTGCATATATCAACAGCTGCTTCCATTATTCCTTATGGGAAAATAATGATGCTTCACAGCCCATCCGAAAGCCCACAGACCAGCCAACCAACTATCTCTGAAACACTGCAAAAAATCTTGTAGCGCACACAGCACACAGGGATCACTCTGCAACGCACACACACACATACACACACACTCACACACAGATGGACACAGGCAGGTATCCTGCTACTCAGTATAATGCGGTTGTCCCATGTCAACGAAACGTCTCCCCACGTTTGTAACAAACAAAACCAATTTTACTCCGGTGCCGCATCCGTAACATAAACTGTTCATCCAACGACCAGTCATGATGGAGATATTTACATTTACATCTCCTCTTAGTGACACCACAGCGCCGGCCGCACACATATGAACATGACAGCCGCCTTTTCCAGGATCCCACACTGCTGTCAGAACGCAGCTCTGTACGAAGTTCTCACTCTGTATAAAACGCTCTTTACGTCACGTAGCTGGGGTTGTGCGGGCGCACGCGCACACACACACACACACACACACACACACACACACACACACACACAAAATCTAAGTGACTTTGACTGTGTCATGGTTGTTGGTGTCAGACAGGGGATCTCCTGGGATTTTCACACACAACAGTCAGACAGAATGGAACAAAAAACAAAAAAGCTCCAGTGAGCTGCAGTTCTGTGAGTGGAAGCGCCTTGTTGACGAGAGAGATCAGAGGAGAACGGTCAATTTGTCGTGATGAAATGGGGAATGTTTTCTTGGCACACATTTGCCCCCAATACCAATCGAGCGTCTTATCTGAGCACATGCGTCCTTTTATGACCACAGCTTACCCATCTTCTACTTCCAGCATTTTTACCACATCTGGACACCTCTTCCCTGCACATAGCCCTGAAAATCAAGGTTTTAGTGTAAAAGTGAATAACAAAAAGTATACAGTCAGATAAATAAAACTATGCACTCAATCAACTCATTTAACTACTGTTGGCAGCTGCTTATCCGCGGAAGGCTTGTGGTGGTCTGGTGTGTATGGTGGAGCAGAGTGTGAGGCAGGTAATGGCTGCGATCTTTCTGAAAAAAGTGAACATTTTTGGACCTTTATATTAAATTACTACTTTTCTACTATTTACTACTACTTTACTTTTACCACTGTTTTTTTTAATGGCACTTTCCTCTGCTGTTACACGTCCCCCTCTTTACTTTACCACTTTGACTTTTTCTTCACATCACTTGTGAATAGAAGTGACATTTTCATTGGTCTTTAGTTGAAGACAAAGTGAGATCTAATATGCACATAAACGTATCTATTTCTGAATATTTAGTTCTTTATTAATATACTGATAACTTTTTCTATTGTTTTACCTTAATTTAAAGTATGAAGTTTTAAAACAACGCCGCATACCCTGAAGTGCCGCCTTGGGGACGGAGGTGTGCCAGGTGCTCCGATGCTGCCGGTCTCAGTCTGTCGTAAGGGATGCTGCAAGCGAGTCTCCCTACCGAGCTGCTATTCACGCTGTTGCGACAGTATTGTTCGACTCAAAAAACATTAGTCTTGTGTGTGATTTGTGTGTGAACATGGTTAGGAAGCATCCTGCGAAGGGTCAAAGTGGCCAGAGTGAGTCAAAGTGTAATGAAATCAGATATGATGTGTGATGTGAGGGCAGTGAGAAGACCGCTCTGAATCTGAGGGACTGACTGCCATTTGTATTAAAGGTATTCAGTGTAAAGCAAGTTTCATCGCTTGTGTCTATAGGATGCAAAGAGGGTCGAAATAACTTGCATATTTACTCATTCACCAACCACTCAAAACCACTTAACAAATCTTCCTTCACAAATGTGTTTTCATAGAAAAATATTTTGTTTTTTTTCTCAATTTTTAACATCATGCAAGCAAATCACATGAAATACTGAAAGTGATTTTTTCAAGAATTTGCAAAATCATTTTTGAGAATTCTTTTTAGAACCCAGAAGGTGGAGGCAGGTTGTCAAAGTAGTATGAAAGCATATAAAACAGTCAAACTGCCTTCCAGTCAAAGGACCAAGGCTGAATCCCCAGCCCGTGCTGCCCTGCCATTCACACCTCACATGTTACTCGCTCAGAACTGATAGAGTAAAAGTTACCAAGATGGATAAACAGGCAAACAACTGCAAGTATTTTCATACTGTAGACTGCTTTGAAGAAAAAATATCAAATTCATTTAAAGAGAGCTTAAACAGAGAAGTACCGATTGCTTAGATACTATCTGACACGCCTCTCGAAGGTGACTTTATACATTAAGCTACTTACAACTATCTTCTCATTTACACAGCTGGATGATTTCTACTGAAGCACTTTTGGTCCACGTGAAACAGCCCAGCTGTCAGACAGTAAACAAGATAAAAAAACGAACAGAGTTGCAAATCTTAAACAAAAGACAAACAACCTCAGGATGCCTTTTTGAGCTTTTCTTCAACTCACCTGAGTTATGTACATGGCTGCAGATAATAAATGTCTGAATCAGCCAGCAATGAAAATAGGAACCGCACCAGTCAGCAAAAATGCTCTGATTCAAATTACTTCCAACTGAGCGACCACATCGAGCGGTGAAATCCCACCACCAGCAACACAAAGGCACACTGACCTCTTGGTCATCCGTTTTCCCTGCTTTCACTTGCACAGTCAGCTGCAGATGGAGGAAAGAGGAGAGTCCCCATGTCCACCCCTGTCCATAGAAGACACTGTGTTGAAGCAAACACAGCACTCCTGCTTTGTGCTGCACTGTTAAGTGACACGTCTGCCATTTTTGGTACAAACACAGTTTCGAGTCCATCTTTCTTCCTTCAAACGCATAAATAAAAACAATGAAACCTCTTAGCTCTTGCAACCTGCTGTCGAAGGTCACACGACTTGTTGAGATCGTATTAAATAAATGGTAGTTTGAGATACGGCCGACATATCGGAAACACTCGTTTCTGGGTATTTATTCAAACAGCTGCAGGTCTGCTTGAAATGCAGAAACCTCCACATGACTGGATGATTAACAGATACCCTCTCATGCACTGTTTAAAGCTGCTACCATGGAAACCACGTCAGATGAGCACCAGCGGAGTGGGAAAATGGTAGTTGTATAAATGTGGCTTTGGAACCTGCTGCACACACACACACACACACTCACACCAGCTACAGCGGCCTGACAGTTAACTGTGACGTCTGTAAAGAGTTAATTTCAAGTCTAAATGATGCAGCCCACTGACTACCTGCTTGCCCCTACCCCTGCTCTCCCGCCTCATCCCTCTTCCTCCCTCGGCGTGTGTGCAACCGAGAGAAGGTCTGGGAAGATTCCATTTTGTTTTGATTGAGTTAATGTGCTGGACAAAGGGGAAAATGTAGCACATCTGCGCGTGTGTGTGTGTGTGTGTGTGTGTGTGTGTGTGTGTGTGTGAAGCCCTCTCTGCTGCACTGACACCTGAATGCACGGCCTTTCAGAAGAATGCTGTCCTGGATCCCAACCATCATTCAGAACCTCTGAAGCACAGATGCTGGCAGAAGTGCATATGTATCCCACCAATCTCCCAAACGGGGGTCTGTCCTCTAAGCAAGCACTGTGTACGTCCGAATTACACATTTAGCATTACTTAAGCCTATAAGGGTGCATTAACCGCTTAGCAAACCCCCTCCTCCAATTTCCTTTTTCACTCAAGCATTTAATTGAATAGTAGGGTACAAAGAAATCAACAGTAAATTCTTTAGAGCTTTTTGAAATGATGGATTTATTGCAGTAAAACATCTTCCTTTCCAAATAGAGGGCTGTTAATGTGATTTAATCTGCTATAAGGGAGCCTTCTTCCAGAGACAGCACTCGAGGACTTTGCTGAACACGTCCCCACAACACACTCCACACACCACAAACGTTCTCGTCTGCAGAAGGAGTAAACCATGCCTTCCAGAGACTTGTGCTAAGAGGCGGACTGTGCGAATAAACTAACAATCTAAAGAATGAAAAATGTAGCTAATGAAGCTAATATCACTTTGCTAAATGTGTCTTTATTTTTACTTTCAAAAATCTGGACATCTTCAAAGTTTGAAATTAAAATCATCAAATGCTGTGTTCATTCTGGAAAATAATTGTGTGGCTGTATGTGTAAGCAATACACAGAAACGCCATTACCTCCTGAGGAAAAGGAAGAAGACACACACACACACACACGTGCGCGCGCGCAGAGTTCTGTCTGTGTGTGATTAATTTTCCCCCCCACTGAGTCTGTTGTGACAGAGGCCTCTTCTTGACATTAGCGCCATCTGCACATCAGTGCCAACTCGCCCCAAGACATTTCCCCCTTGAGGGAGTCCATGGACACAGAACACACACAGCAATCTCCTGAGTGTGTGTTTTCTGCAGTTTATGGTACAGGCCTGTACATCTCTGCTGACCACATTTACACACTGGGTCTGGTTGTCACACTACAGGCTGTTAAGCAGGTCCAGGCTGTGGGCCTGGTGTGTGTGTGCCTGTACATTATGGGCCTGGTGTGGGTGTGGGTTCAGACATGGGAAGAGGGAAAACTACCTGTATTACTTATTTATGCTATCTGTGGAACTAATTTCTGTTTTGTGGATGAACAAAATTCCTTGCCAGGAATTATAAGAAAGCTTCACATCAAGGCCTTAAATTCATGAGCTTGAGGATGCGCTTTGTCTAGATCAACTGTTCCCAGGTCACATGACTTCTGGGCAAAGACACTTTTTTGAGTTTGAATGAAACAGAGACAATGAATTAGAAGTTTATCTGTCCATCAACACAAGACTCTTGTTCTACAGAAAACCCATCACATGCTCTACCAAGGAGAACAAAAAGTTTAACAAATGCCGGAAGGAAACTAAATTAACCAAACTTACCTTTTTCTTTTCTTTCTTCAAACAGTACCACGTGCTGCATTCCATGTCAAGTGTTAGCAAAACAGTTAATGTTGTTCTTTGTTTCTCCGATGTCTTGAAATAGCACAAACTATTACGCGAGGTTGAATGTTAACTTTGCACGCTACAGGCAGCCACTGCATATGTACAAATAAGCCGTGCAGCAGCTCCAACTGACCAGGTTCTTCAGCGTGCGGTGAGTCCACATTAGTGCAAGATAAAATTACAGCACATTAGCCTATATGCTCACAAGAAAAACTGTTTACAAAAGTCAGTGTCATGTAGCTGACTGGGTGTTTCAGAGCTACGTAACCAGAATACAATAGTAATCCTCTCCTTTAGCTCTTAGAATTCATCTGAACTCGAAGCAGCGGTGTGTGTGTGGCTGGTGGCGATTCCCAGAGTCAGGCCACTGGAGCCCAGAGCCCAGCCCTTGGGTAACCAGGAAGCCCCCAAAGTGCAAACATGATCCACAGCTTCGCTCTTCTTCAGGTACACCCCAAAACCAACCTTGACTGAAAGAAGCCATAAAACATCCTGAGAGTCCTTAAAAATTTTTAATAACCCACATAACAAAACAGACTATTGTACCAGATAGACATTATTTCAATTCACAGATAAACACAAGGCAGTTTTCTTGTCCATTACTGGCTATGGAAAACACTTCAAACCAAATTCACATCTCAAAGGCAGACCACAAAGAAGTAAGCGATAAATAACTTTGAATACGTTGTAATAAAAGCAACTGCATTACATCCTGAGTGATTAAATCAGCTGTGTGTTTGTCCAAATCAGGTGACACGTTAATGACTGCATTCCTCAAAACAAATAGAATCCAAGTAATAAAAACGCACTGACTATTGATACCGGGTGGGTTCCTTCTATGCAGTAACTATTCATCACTGCTGCTTATATAGCCCCATGTTTATGGAAGGAGTTCAACGTTAGAACCCTGAGAGTGCTACAGGTCTCCTTGGCGGGGGTCAGGATAATAGTTGGTGAGATGCGAAACGACGGCTCGTGGCTCCAGATTTCCTCTTAGTCTGAGGGAAAACCCCTTTATCTGTGGTTTTATACGCTGATTGGCGCCAACCCCAGTTGTGCTCCCCCTGCTGGCAACATGTATGCAATATGTGTTGGCTGTTGGAGGACCGAACCCCAGACACGAGAACATGACTAAATACACAAAAAGCAAAACAAAATATTAACGCAAATGCGATCACACTTTGTGCGTGCCACAGGAGCACCACAGCTGTGCTATTCTTAGGACGTGAACCAGTAAAGGAATTCAACTCCTTAACCAATGAACCCCTGAGCTGCCATTAAAAAAGCACAAATTGGGAGGAACACACAGGGCAGAGGCGTGAACTGGATCACAGCACAATGCTTTTATTTCCAGGGGTATTCCTGCCGAGGCAGGGGATAGGTGCCGTGATGACTGAACGGTGTGCAGGTATGAGGACACTTGGGCTTGCAGACGCTCCACTGATGCACTTATGAAAAAGACAGGAACGTGGGGACCAGGCAGCCGGAGATTCAGGACACTCAGGAACAGGACTCAGGCCGTATGGAGGGAGGCAGAATACAATGAACTCTAGACAAAGGTTTCTTCTCAAACGTAGGCACAGTAAGAGCTGGTAAAGAACCCCACAACCTTGTACCAGTCCTTGTCTACTTATATAGGCAGCTCCCTTACTAGTTGCAGTTGTGCTTCTGAGTAGCACCCTCTCAAGGATGCCAGGGGTATTGTTCCCATGGATCCTGACACAAATAAGCCTACTGTAGCCTGCATTTCACTCGGAGGGCTACGTCGAGGCTTGGCAGGATAGGTTTGGTAGTTAAATGTTTAATTACAACTTGCAATTGAAGTCTGTATCAGTTCTGAGGAAAAAGTGAAAATTTTCAGGCCATTAACTAAACCAATACGAACAGATCATTTAAAACCAAAGTTACAATTATTTGGTTTGTTACAATTATTAGGCTTGTGATGAGATTAGCAAGTAAACTATTTTTAACGTGCAAAGTGAGGCAAGCTCCGTTTGTCCGAAAACTAATCCAGCCATTACTGTAACTAACGTGCCAGGCCTTCCATCCTTCTCGGTATGTAACCTCCAAAGCTCTTTCAACAACTCCATCTGTGTAGTACAGTCATCCTCACACTGTAACCGCAGCTGGAGAGCGAGGAGACCAGCCTCGCTCGGAGAGAAGGTCCACTGTCAACGCGACAGCTCCTCGCATGTCCACAACGCTCATCGGCTGCAAATATTTTTTTCTTCAAAATGATCTTTCCTGGAAGTTAAGCAGCAGATTCGCACCGCTGTGCTTCACTGCAGCCACAATGCGACAGGCTGCAGGACTGGGAAGGAACAGATCTCCAACTGTGCAAACTACACTTTGAGACGCAAATTTGTGTGAATGGTGCTGTATAAACAAAGTTACTTTTATTACTACTAGTTTTAATTTCTCTGGCTGCAAGGAACAAAACAAATGACGTAATGCCATGTACCGTTGTATTAGTGCGCACGCAGGGGTCCGAACCATCACCAAACTCTCCTTTCACATGTTGACCGTAGACTACCAAATCTACCACGTTTAACAAGTCAGCAGATACCAAGAGTCAACCAATGAGTGCAGTCATTTGCACTGAAACCGAATCTCTGCGTGTACATGATTTCACATTTTCATTTTCTGATATTCAAACATTAAAATGGTGGAAAAGAAACAGCGTCACGGAAAAATCTCTGGGACACAGTCCACAAATTGCTGATGGTGGCTCATATTTTCACGGCAGGCATTACAATGGCTTCTGTGTGATGCACATCTGTGTTTGAGGGGTGTGGACCCCCAGCGGAGGCCTTGCCCTTACAGGGCGTTTGAGAGGTCGGGTCCTGCCCATTTCTTAAACACAGCTGCAGCCACAGAACAAGCAGACAAATGCCAGGCATTCAAAGAAGAGCAAAGTGCTTCATTCAAAGCCACACCCACAGCAGGTGAACAATGACTGCCCTCTACAGTGCTTTAGGCCTCCAGGCCTTTCTCATCATCTCGGTGCACGTCGACAGATTGTCCGGCAGCACAGGACCTGCGCAGAAACAGGGCTGGGAGTGTCGGGAGGGCTGCCCCATTTTCCATCTTCTGTCCCCTGCTGCAGCTCAAAGTTATCAGAATGGCAGCACTAACAGCCAGGCCTGTTCTTCACTCAGCAAGTTCCGTTCTACACCGATGATCAACGGCTGTTTTCAGCAAGTGCAGAAGATGGAGACGTTGCAGATGGAGATGTGTTCTTCCAAAAACATTTATCATTCGGTTTCTTGTTACTGCCCAAGATTGGACATAGGAATTTCACACAGGCTATTTATATGCAAAATAAGACTTATTACTCTGGGGTCACGATAAGAGAAGGTGACGTGCAAAACTGATGTGAAACGCGGCCTGTGTTTTGCAGCTACTTCTCGGAATTTGTTTGGTAAATGTGCTTTGCAGACATTGATGCCTTTTTGTCAGCTTAAGCATTAGTTGTCCTTCCAGGCCAAGGCTTGATGTTTAAGAATGCAGATAAAATATGCATTTCAGCACTCCGCTCTGCAGGCGCTGAGATGGTTTCCAGCTTTAATTTGTCGGTCTGTCTGTGAAAGCTACTTTATTTCTTTGTTTTGCCAATTATATTTAAGCTAAACCTTTTGTTTTTAATGATTGTGTTCAGGATGCATACAGCACTGTGTGTTAACAGTCCATCATGTTAACCTCAGCAGCTGCATCACAGAACTGCTGACACTGAATCACTGCAAAATGTTCTGACTTGTTTGGTTGCTCTGCTAAAGTTACAGGAAAGGATGACTGTAGCTGCCAGTTATCTACAACGGTTTCTCTACCATTCGTGTCTCCCAAAAGAAAGTGCTGCTCGACAAGCTCAAAAGCGAGCAAACACCCACCCTTCACAGTGGGAACGATCTGTCCACTCATTTCCCCCTCAGCTACACACATCCACAACCACCAGGATCAGGTTCATCTCAAAGAACTTACGTGGTCTGACACTATGTTCCTGGCTGTCATAAAAGGGAACAGAAGACAGAACCTGTCCCATGGTACTGACTGGTTAAAAAAGCAGAAACAGTGAAGATGTGGGTGCTGAAGTGGACTTTTTCCTGTACTCAGATATTCAGTTATTATTCATTACATCTGTAACCAGTTGTGTTCCGCAGACAATAATAACTGCTTTGGGAGCCTGGGGGTGTTCAGCTGCTTCTTTCAGAAATCTAGAATAATGCACAGCATTAAGTTACATGACAACCAACAAAGCTGTTTTTCAGTCTCTAGCACTCACTCTCTCTCTCTCTCTCTCGCACACACACACACACACACACACACACACACACACACACTATATACCAGCAGTATTTGCAGATACATTTACATACTGTTGGAAAGCAGGCAGGAGGTTGTGCACATCAAGCTTTGAAATTGTGAGAAATGCCCTTTCTGTGTCACTGTTTAATTCAAGACCTAAAACTCATCTGTTTTCCTTGACATTCCGACAGAAGTAATGTAACCTTGCCGCTTCACTTCTGCATCTTATCTTCACTGTATAATTATGTTGTCTTTTAATGTCCTTAGATCCTCACCCCATCTTGCTCTCTTTGAGTTTCTTTGTACCACAAGCGCACATTGTTGACTCAGATGGAGACCAGCACATGTTGCTGGGAGTTGAGGACCCCCTGCCATGATGATGTAATCAGCTCAACTGCACCTCAGCATCACTTTATTCAGCTGTTACTGTCCTACACAGTGCTGGCCTTAGCAATATAACCTGTCTCCGCTGCTACTACAGCCACTGTTTTTCTGTGTGTAGAAACTGGCTGCTGGCACTCGGACCCCCAGAGGTTTGTTTTTCTCCCTCGCCTCCTGCTGGGGAGTTTTTGTTTTCCTCTCCTCAGGTGCCGGCAGGTTTACCGTATTGCGCTTATGCCCTGTATAGCTGCTCCCATTAACACACAACCTCTATCTATAGCCTCACCGCACACCTGTTATATCTGGTGTGCTGTTTGCCTCTATAAAAATAAATTTAACTGAATTGGATCAAGGGATCCCTTTGAAAGTCTCTGCAGCAAACAGACAACAGCTCGTGGCAGCCAAAGTTCGCACCTCTTCCCTTCTGTTTGGCCACCACAGGTTCCACACTGACCGGCCTGCACTGCTGTGTGAAACAACAGGGGCCACAACCAGGTGTTCGCAAAGGCAGTGGAACCAACTAATGACGAGAAACGCAAAGGTGAAACAAACATCACTTCTGCCAGGCCTCGACTGCAGGAACTGACCTTTCTGCTGACATGCCAAGAAGTTCTTTGCAAGGAAAAACTGTTTTCACTTTTCTCCAAAAATTGTTCTACAGGCCATCATGCAAGTTTCAGAAAAGACAAATCATCAACATACTCAGAGTTTAATGCCTATTCTGCACAAAGCTTTTGCCCCAAAGATGAAAAACCTATAAAATGCGTGGCTTGAGGAGGCAAATTTTTATTTCCATTTTTTTTACTCTCACACCCTGAAGCAGTTGGACAGCAGCATTTTAATTTAAAATGTGCCAGAGTGTTAAGTTCCCATGAAGTTTGTCTTCCTTTGGCATTTTTAAATCTGCAGGCCCCTTTTAGGTAGCAGCTGTGGTTCACTGCTTCTTCTCTGCAGCATTCACAAGCCTCCCAAACCAAACGGACCCCCGCGATCCAAACCTATTGACTCATAGTACAGCAGCTTGGGCTGAGCGTGCAAAAAAGCGACTTTGCAGAACCTCAGTGAGAGAAGACAACGGCTGCACAGGGACTGTCCAGCCGCGATGAGACAGCTCACCATAACATCTGCTACTGTCTGTGTAGAGCCCATAGTTAGAGATGGTCATTTGCCTTGCTTGGCTCCATAGACCACGATGGGGCAGAAATGATCAATGTTTAAGCCTGCTGGCAGATCAGCCCAAAAAACTCCCATTTAAGCTGCTTAGCAGTTTTTTATGACTTTGTAAACATCAGTGTAAATCCAGCAAGGGGATATGACTCGTAAAATGAATTATCCTCAGATACAGTGAGTGGGAAAGGAAAAATGGTTGAACTTGTAGAAACTTCACAATTCTCCCTATCCAAGGTCTGATCCGTTTCACATACTGAGTGCGTCAGACCTCGGCACAGCCGAAAATGGAAAACCAGCGTGGTAGATTTAAACAGCAAGAGGCAAGTGGTGCTCAGAGTGACAACAGAAGTAACAGAACAGAATTAACCAGTCTTGGGCCAACTGCAGGGCACTCCAGTTAAAAAACATTAAAGGCTTTTATGCCTTCCGAGCCAGACCACAGACCTTAGTGAACCACACTGCACAGCCTGCATTTTATTACCTTGCTCCGGTAGCCTGCCGTTGGACCAGGCCCCACTGAGACACGACTCGTACTTCTCTGACGTCGCCAAATAGCTGCTTGCGATTTTGAAGGCCGGGAACCCTTTGAGTTTGTATAAGGTATTCAAAGCCTGAGTTCTTGGGATTTTGAGTTGGCCCAGCTCACCAAATTACACATGTTCTGGCCCCAAATCAGAGCTGGAACTATCACACCAAATACACATCACCGTTATTATTTAGCGAAGACCCAGAATGGTTCCTCCAAGCCGTCCGTCAGTCTAATGTAAAGCGAAGCCAATAAGTGAACTGCATCTTTACAGCTGTCATCTGACTGATGCGAAACATCAGCCTGTCATAGCAAGTAAATTAACTAGACCTTAAAGCCCAGGGCACAGCAGATAGCTGTCAAAATGAGCCCCAAATGCCTCTGTTAGCAATGTTTGCTGAACCGTCAGACTTGGCACATCATGATTGTGCGTCCCTGAACTTCACAACCAGGACAGGGTGAGCAGAGATGTAGGGGTGGTCATCGACACTCCTCGCATTGTTGCTGAGCTGTGCTTAAACACGTACTTCCGAAATTTAACTCGCACTGCTTGTAACTGTAAGCGGAACTTAGAATAAAAAACGGTGCAGAGCAATGTTTGTTTATTCATTTGTTTCCGTTAACTTGTGCCTTCGTTTTTGCTTTACCTTGCAAAATAATTTTAAAAATACATTTTTCCATATATATATTGGGTTTCAACAAATATGTTTTCTTTGAAGTTCAAAAATTAATACCGTCTTTCATGGTGAAATAGGTGCAGTTTATACTTCAGATTACCAGATTTTATTTAAATGTGCCACATAAGGAAACTGTCGATTTGTATAAAATGAAACGTTTTTAAGTGACGTGCCATCGTTTTTCCTCTCCTGCACACTGTCTACTGCTGCTTCATGAAGCGTAAAAATATTTGTCTTATGTGCTTTTGCTTTTAATCTTCACAATAATTAATACGTCGTGTGATTATTAAAAAACTGACAGCTGGGTCTCCAGAGGATATGAGTAGGAATTGAAATGTCAGACCTGACACATGATACAGGTTTGCACACGGTGTTTGTTTGAAAGAATGGGAGATGTTGACTGGAACGGGTGAGACAAGGAGACACGACGGCAATGCAGTTCTGCGGTTTGGCTTGGCAGAGTGAGTCTACGCTGGTTCCCAGACAACAGAAATGATCTCTTACTTCCCATGAACAGTGTTACGAGGCCCTTTTAACGTGTGTGTCCAGGTGTTTGTTTAAAATTACAGAACTACACCAAGGAGGTAAATGTTAGCTGGACTCCTCTTTAAAACGTTAGGCAGTTGCGCGGTTACGGTTATATTCATCATCATTCGCAACGAAACACATCCCCTCATTAGTTTTCTTTTTGAAACAAACTGTAACCGACACCCTCCTCTCCTTCTCACCCACCAAAGAAACAAACCACAACGCTGAAGCAGGAAAACAAAACGTGTCTGCTGTGCCGAGTGACGGAATCTGGCGTAAAAGATGCTGGATGCCTGCCGATCTCCGCTTCTCCCCAGAGAAAAACCTCCACAGGGCTGGTCTTACAGGCCAGACACAGTGCTACACAACACATCACGTCGGGGTTCACTTTTTTTTTTACTGTGTTTCTTCTGCCTGTACGTGGGAATCCGAGAGGCAGCGACAGCAACGTCAGGCACGTGATGTTTATTCCCCTGCAAAGCCCCTTTTCACTTATACCGCATTTGTCAACATGTCAGTTTGACTCGTAGTCCAAGCCTGCTTGCAATTTCATATAATGCACATTATAATAATTTACCAGTTTATACAGCAGAGTAAATTTTACTACAAAAATTCAGGGTAAGTACCTTGATTAAATGTACTGCAAGAATGGGATTTGAATAGGTGACCTTCAGTTGCACGGTGATGGCACCAAACACTACACTGCCTGCTTCTCCATTATTCGTGTGATGTTCCCCGCCATCATTATGGTGATGGACAACATTAGTGCAACAGTCTGTAATTCAATTAGTCGTCGTAATCTCATATTTCTTCGTCATTTAGCTTCTGCTGTCTCCAAGGTGATCACTAAGCAAATTAAATGCGGCATGATGATCTGGACTAAATCAGTTTTATGTTGCTCATAATAACAAAAAAAAAAAAAATTCTGATACCAAAATCATTTCTCAGCCAGCAACGGTTCTTCAGCTGGACTTCGGTAAAAGTCAAATCAGGATTCAGGTGTGAGTGGGCCAGGCTGGAGAGGAGGGACCCAGTGGCAATTCAGGCAATTTGCAAAGAGCTGCAAGAGTTGCAAGCAGCAGGTAGTAGATAAGTCAAGACTTCCAAGTAACTTTAAGGTGTGAGTTTATAAGTATGGCATCCTGCCGTGACTCCTCTGGCTTCTTTTGATTTATCAAGTCCCAATATCGACAGTTGTGGCTTTTGAGAGGAAGACAAGCCATTACCTTTGCAGGTGGCTTGTTGTACCTTGAAGCCTGGTCAACGGTTCCTTGCGTGAGGGCAGAGTAACAAGCTAAAATGACCCATTAGAAACCCAGCGGAGTTTAAGTTAATGCAGAGAAGTGGAATGCTGCAACACAGGGACTCGTCGTCTTGGAGATGCTGGAGCAAAGACAGGTAGGTAAAGACAGGAGAGAAGTGGAGTGCAGTGACTGCAGTAGAGCAATCAGAATTCCACCTAAAATACTGCGCAGCAGTGGCAGTAATGGCTTCTGGGAAAGCAGGGATGGGTAGTGGTCCATTACGGTCATATGAAAACGTCCATGAAAATAAGAGGGTCATGCTGACGCACAATCAGGTGTGCGCAGCAAATAAGGAAGAATGAAAAGCTAGAATAGTTGTGACCCAGCAGCAGGGAACATGGACTAGGTGGAAACAAGCACTTGAATGTAAAGATATCGTGGACAGAGCTCCAACGTATAAAGATACTGATGCAGGCAGTTTACAATGTGCTACCCTACCAACATAACCTGAGCAGTTGGGGGTAAGTTGATTCTCCCCCATGCCCGTTTCATTCATGAAAAGCATAGCTGACATGTTCTCCGCAGCTGTGCTAACAGAGCTCACACTCAGCAGGGCCTGCTGGCTGACTACGGAGGTCATAGCATTTGTGACGGAAGGTGTGGGATAAGTTTCTAGTAAGTATTTGTTTCAGTTGAATGATTCCTTTAATTCTGTTAAATGGAGGCCTCTCGGTTGTACAGCCTAAAATTCCCTTGTATAGTACGGTCCAGCTTCTGTCTACCCCCCCCCCCCCCCCAAGATCNAAATTCCCTTGTATAGTACGGTCCAGCTTCTGTCTACCCCCCCCCCCCCCACAAGATCATGAATAGCAGTACTCCATGACTATGATCAGATTAATCTTTGTCGAAGATTCTTCCCAGGAAGTTCAGAAACAGAGGCTGTAACTACTTCTACATATCCCTGTTGTGGTTGGTAAGCTAAGAGGTACTTAATGGTTTTTGGTCCGGTTTTCTACTGGGCCATTACTATTGTACACCCTCTAAAAGCCACTCTAAGACGTGGCTATACTGAATTCACCATCACAGCATGTACCGCTTGTGCAAGATACACTGTGTTAAACTCCTGAAATTAAAGTACATGTTAGACTGGTCTTGGCTTGTCGTTTCTTGTTTCTATCACAAAGGTGAAAGAGTCAGTTCAATATCGAGTGGCTGGATTTTAGTGGCGTGGCTTCTACTGCTGATGATGAGAGACTGGTAAACTCATGGTTGACTTGGGAAGGTAGCTGAGGTTACCAGCATCTTTCATATAGAGACATCTCTGAGGTCAGACACCGTGTTGCTCTCAGAGGCTTCTAAGTAAGTTCTGTTAATGCAGCTTACAGTACCTTTTAAAGAGAGGATGAAAGAAGGATACTTAAGGAACATGGCAGGGTATGAGGACCTTGGTGAGCAGTGTCCCTTAAAGGGCTGTAGGGCAAGGTGCGTGCCAAAGTTGCTAGTGAGGCTGTGGAGAGGGCATCTAGACGGCTGTGAATCAGGAGATATGAGTTGTAGGTTCAAGGCAGCACTGTCTGGAAACAGGCAGGGGCTTCATCAACCCTGGTTGTGTCATTTTGGGTGTGGATGTCTGATATGGAAAGATTCGAGATATCCCCAGGTTTCATGATTTTTTGTTCTGATGTTCAAGATGTGAGATATATATTTTAAAAATCTCAGATGAACTGGGCAAATATTTCTTACAGACAGGGCTAAAATGAGTATCTGCATCTTCGCAATGTTCATCATCTCCACAGAGATTTTAGGTGATGGAAAAAAGCAGAAAACTGAGTAAAATGAGTGTAATTTACACCGGTTCTACTTCATCAAATTTCTGTTTGACTTTTTGCTGTCACTCAACATGTCTTAGTTGGATAACATACAAAGAAGGAATGCTAAGCATTTATTAACATGTAGACTTTGACTAAGACTGAAAAAAGGATCAGAATTTAGCAGCAGCAGCAGCAGCAGCAGCAAATGACCAAAGACCTCAAACAGAAAAAATAAGACTGACCTTTAGGACCTATAAACAAACATGAGTAAAGCTTTTTTGTTTTGTCACAATGATGTAGTAAAATACGAAAGTAATAAGGAAAATAGCAGTGCTTCACAGTCATGGTTTTTGTTTTAATTGACTTCGTAATGAAGAGCCTTTGATTTGGTTGTTTGTTAAATGAGCGAAACGGTTCCAGTCATCTCTCTGAAAGTGACATTTTTACACGACCCATAAACTGAACGATTACCAGACAACAGTGACGGTGAAAAATAAATACGTTTTTTTTTTTTTGCTTTGTAAAACATAAAAACACAAGGGATATTTTAACCGAGGCTCCAGTCCTGCTCAGGAAGAAGATGTTCATGGATGGATACGGATTTATTAACCCTCCACCTGAGAGCAGCTGCATGATCAGGATTAAGGGACCCTTCAAGTGCAACCCTAATGTGAGGCTTTACCTGTTTAAGTTACACAGACTTTGAAATACAGCATTATTGCATTTATTAATTTAGCTGGAATCTTTGTTGAAGTTTACTTACTGTGTTAGTTAACTTTAAAATTATTCCCACCTTCACTGAATCATTCAGAGGAAGCACCTTCTTCAAGAGCACTTTCAGCAGGAGCTGGGGACAAACTTGGGACATCTGAAGATAACAGCTGTAATCACTGTCACAATAACTGACTTTTCCAGTTATAACTTATAAACCAGCTTGTTTAAACTAAGTTGTTCATATTGTAATGTGACTTGAGTTATATTGCTGGAGACCTGCGAATGTAGAGCGAACTGGCAGCACCAGGCGTGGGAAGTGCTGACCTTTCGTACACTCCTTCGCCCCGCCTGCGCACCGGTAAACTCTGCAGGATGTTTTTCTGAAGAACTAAAGTGTTCCGTAGTTCTACTCAAAGTCAAAACTGGGAACTGAAACGGAACAAATGGGGACGTTAACCTCTATTGGCCGTATTGTAAAAACCGAGAAGCTGTTTTAAACGGGATGCGATATTTTACTTTTTTTACTTTTGTATTTTTCCAGTGTTGTCTTTTATCGACCCTCAGTGTGACACCACGTTTGGTTTCATTTTCTGCCATTAAGACTGCACTTCACCAGCTTCCAAGGCCTCTTTGTCCATAATATGAAGAAAAGAATTTGAGACTTGAAACTGTGGAATAAAATGCCACTACACACTGCAGAAGCAAGTTCAGCGGTTACCTTTAAGAAGCTGCTCCAAACATACTTGTTACGTTCTGCTCTTTATCAACATTTAATTGATATTTTTATTCTAATTTTAATGTTGTTATTCTGCTTCCCTTGAGATTCCAGCAGCCAGACCTGAATACATGCCAGTCCTCTTGGAAACACCCGATTTTGGCCACGTGGACACAATCCGTATTGGTTCTTGTATCATTTGCATCATCACCGCCTTTGAGAAGGAGGACTCACAGGAATTGACTGGACTCCTGGATGGCCACTTGGTAACAGTCAGCTGATAAATTAAATGTTCTGCTTCAAATCAGCAACGAAACCCATCAGTTCAGAGCCCAGCAGAACCTCCCACAATCCCATATTCTGCTGCACAGTACTAGAAAACACACCCCAACAACATGCTTGATAGACAGTCACCTTCAAGGACACAACAAACATCAACAGGTTCAATGGTTCAACCAATCTTCTTTTCTTATACAAGTGCAAGGCAATGAGCAGTTCCCATTGTCCACGGTGTGTCCTGCTCCGTGGTGTCAAGCCGAATCACAGTATCTGGTCTCAACGGCAACCAGTGTGAGGCAGAGGCTGCCAAAAAGGTGCCACAGAGAACATCCTGAGATCCTGCATCTCAGTGCAGTAGGGGAACTACACGGTGTCTAGCCACGGAGCTGCATAGTGGAAGACTGCCCAGTTCATCCCCTGGACATCGCTGCCCACTGTCCCCCTACAAAAAAAGAAAAACAGGGCAACAGGTACCTGGCCCACACATCCCCAAGCAGACCCACGCTAAGGTTGCTGCTTCCTTTCAAAGGTCTAAAAAAAAAAAAAAAAAAAAAAAAAAACACCCTCCCCGTTTATTTTTTTTTTTCATTTCAGAAGGGAGTTCATTTTTTGTT
This sequence comes from Arapaima gigas, assembly GCA_900497675.1. NCBI lineage: Eukaryota > Metazoa > Chordata > Actinopteri > Osteoglossiformes > Osteoglossidae > Arapaima > Arapaima gigas. The sequence continues at coordinate 78,491 of UFQX01000685.1, forward strand.
TTCATCGTTTTAACCCTTTAGTTGGAAATAACTATGAAAACNACCAGCTGTTTAAAAGGTCAGTTTCCCACAGCTGGTTGTCATTAAGCTCACTGAGGCGAGGCAAGCGTGGACAATACCGAGTTGTCCATCAGGTCAACCCCACTTCCCGCCATTGTTGTACCATCCATCAGCTCACAGTATGGCTGCAGCCCGCGGGTACTTGCACGGTTACACAGCAGATGTGTGGACTCCTCTCAGCCGCCCACAGCATGGCTGTAAAGCCACGACGTCTATGTGTGTATCGCTCCTGATTCGATAACTTTTGAAAAACACACCCATCGGGTGCAATTCTCAGTCAGAATTGCAGAATAATAAGACATGGTTCTTATAAACACAGCCCTGAATGACTATTTAAATAGAGTAATGCATCAGTTCAGTTCCGTTTATTTTTATAGAAGCTTCTTCTCACACAGAGACTCAGAGGTGAACAGCAGACGAAGACAGCAGAACAGATATAACAGGTGTGCGGTGGGTGAGGCTGTAGACGGAGGTTGTGTGTTAATGGGAGCAGCTATACAGGGCATAAGCGCAATACAGTAAACCTGCCAGCACCTGAGGGGAGGAAAACAAAAACTCCCCGGCAGGAGGTGAGGGAGAAAAATAGTGGCAGCAGTAGCAACTGAGACAGGTTTTACTGCTAAAGACAGCATTGTGCAGGACAGGAAAAGCCGAATAAAGTGACAGTGAGGCACAAGTGAGCCGATCACATCGTGACAGGGGGTCCTCAGCTCCTGCAGCACGGAGCGCTGGTCTCACCACTGGTCTCATCTGGCATCACAAGCACCCTGTGTTACCCCCGTGACCCCAGTCGGACAAAGAGTTCAGCGTGACAAACCAGTCACAGAGCTCCAGGTCATTTGGACTCTAAAACTTTGTCCTTTGAAAAGCCATTTTGTGAATTTATTGCCAAAGGATTTCTTCAAAGACAACCTCGAACGGTGAGTAACACAGGCACACAGTGTTTACTTGAATTCAACAACCTGTAAATTAATAATGTTATTTCCAGTAGTTTAGGGCAGGCTAGGTATCTTACTGCTTAGAAAAAACATCATTGTACTTTAAAGGAAAGACAAGAAAGTTCTGGAAAGAAACGGAATTAAAAGGAGGTGATGTATGGGTTCTTAAAGAGGTAAGTTACAAGGGCTGCTGTCCAGAGGTAATACATTCAATACATCAACATAGTCTTGCCTGGCAGGAGCACTTAGGCTTTAATCCTCCATTTGACCATAAAGAGAGACTTTTTGTGGTCTCAGCTGCTCTGTTTTTCAAGATAAAATGTGAAGTTGCCCCTGCTGCTGGTTACTGAGCGCTATCAATTATCATTCCTGGAGTTCTAGGTGACCGAGTTGAGTCCCTGCATCGTTCTCCATCAGCACCACATGTTTTAACCTTCCCTCACAACACCGGGGACGCGTGAGTCACCGTCTGGTTCATTTGCACACCTCCACCTGCACTTCATTTGCCAATGAAATTTTTGCCTGGATTATGCAGAGTGACATCATATACAAGTGGACCTGTGGGCTGTACAGCTTCCCCCAGGAGGCACTCGCCTCCAGTTTCTACTGAGGCCAAAGTAACAACGGCACAGTGTCAAAAGATTTTCACCACAGTGCTCAGTACAGGCACACTCACAAATACACACCTGCAGCACAATGGATACACAAAAGACCCATTTGTAGACAAGGGATCCCACTTGGCCACAGAACTGCACCTGTACAGACAACAAACACGCAGGTATGTAGTCTGCTCCCTCTATATACGCAGGTGTAAGTAGAATTCAGGATCTACAGATGGCTTTTGTTAATCGCTGGAAATGGTTCACTGCAGCTCACTGGGTACAACTGCTGGCTGGGGGCTCAACCTCTAAATTCTTTCACGATAAAAAAAGCGTATCGAATGTTTTGAATTTATAAATGTCTGGTGAGACTGAAGGATCCTGGAGCAACCGTCCATGGTTTCACACCGACACCACCTTGAGCACTTCACCAAGGGAAAGGAAGTAGGTCTGAAGCAGTTTACTGAGAATGGAGAAAATGACCTGGGTCAAAGGTGAACATGGGTGACCTCACACTGAGTGAGGTCTGAGTGAAATAACACCCCCCCCCCACACACACACACACACACAAATGGAAGGGTCAGTTTATCTGCAAAATACAATTTGTGCAATTTGTGAGACGGGCAACGTGGGCAGCATGTTGCATCGATCTTTCCATCCGTCCGACTGCCACTGTCTTTATGTTCAGGTTGTGCAGCAACAGTAAAACGAAAATGGAATGAATTGAACTGGAAAAGTGTGCTCTTACCCAACTGGTTATGTACTTCTTTTTTCATTACTTTTTCTTTCACAACAAGCTGTCTTTATGGTAAAGAGCAAAGTTTTTACAAAAAACTTTCCCAGTCAGAAATATTTGGTTATGTATGAATATAGAAGCCTGTTACTGCATTTGGTTTTGTGCTTCTGAAGAACCATGGAGACAGCTGGCAGGAGTAACCCTTCAACACAGCATTTCACACATGCAAAGCTACCAGCACAGATGGCACCGATTGCAAGACCCCTGTACTGACAGATACTCGCTCCAGATCCACTCGGAACCTAATCGACGGCCCAAAAGTATAGCGTAGAAGGGAATGCAAAACCGTGAAGGAAAAAACCTACGCGTCCGGAGGCAACGACTTGGGCAGTTCGGCGAAGGGGTACTCAGACGTGGCTGGCAGGGATGAGGAAATGTCGCCCCACGACGCCCAAAACGAACGTGGAATTCCTGCCGTGCTCCTCGCCATCTGACGATGCAAACAAGGGCTCTTTTGTGCAGCAGCACTCCCGAGAAACGCTGTGTTGTTCAATGTACGGCCCAAACACCCAAGCAAAGCCCAGGCTGCAGCACACACCACGCTCTGTGCTTCGTGTTTCTGCTCTGTCCAGGGATGCAGAAGGGAAGAAATAGATGTGAACATCCCGCAAGAAAGGCCAGCACAGCTATTTATACACCGGCTCATTACACGGGAGGTCACACGGTGTGTTTCTGCATCTTTCTGACATTCATTAAAACTCACTGGCCCACAACTGAACAACTGAGACAAGACAACCAAGTGTGAGGTTTGGTCTGAACGGCACTCGAATAAAAACGGGAAAAAATGGGTCGACTGAGCTTTATCTGATTTTATTCAGACACTCTTGTCTGCTGTCAGGGTCCCCTGGCACCAGCTGCGTGCACCAACCCTAGCTGCCAGGACAGACCCCCAAGGCATTGTAGAACACTGGAGCCTAATGAACTCATAATATGCCAAGGACATGTAGGCACACAGCGAGCGGCGCACCATGGCAACCAGACATATTGCAGCATCAGTACCGTTAACTAGGCAGGAACTGGGAGTTTAAGATTAAGAACACAGGTCGATTAGCCACACACATCGGGGGCCGTCGGCAATGCCGGTGCGCTGAAAAACGCAGCAAGTCGACGTGCACACAAGCGGCTCGGCAAGGAAGAGATGAAAAAAGTGGAACGCGAACGGGACGTGTCCTCCCATCGCAGTAGGAAGACATGCAGGAAAGTACACAGGAGCACGAATTCGATGCAGACAAATGCACGTTTCTTTGTTCCGTGGCCGTGATACAGGACATTAGAGCAAGAACCCGAAGGGGAGATGATTTAGCTCCGGCTAATTCAAAGCCAAGTACTTACGGCCATCAGGTGTTGCGGGTGACTGCATTACAGCGAGCAACGTTAAAGCTGGGCCGCTTCTGCACAACTGCACGGCAAATGTAGCGAAAGGACGGCGCGAGGCATAAAAAAGACCGCAAGCTTTGCACCACAGCCCAATTTACTGTGCTTCCTACCAATAAAAATAGCCCAATACATCATTCCCAACAGAACTGCCTAGATGCTGAACTGCGGTCAGTGGTCGTGTCAGTCTCCGTCACCATCACCATATACGTTCCAACGTCTGCAGTTCTCGACGAGGTCATATACAGCGTGACTTTTCCAAGGTACTTTAATGTTTTCTTTTGTGCTGCGATGCCGAGCGCAGTTTTTAACCCATCACTGAAACTTGGGTCCACAGTACAGTTATTAAGACAGCAACTTCTGAGAGCTTCAACTCACTGAATTTTACTGTTCAAATGTTTATTAATTATGCGCGACAGTTTATCACTTTCCAGCTCTATCTCTGTCGTATCAAGTGATCACTATGAGCTCTTTCAGCCACCAGGTTAGTCAACCCAGGTACAATAAAGAAGTGCGTCTTACCAGCAACATCCATCGGCCTCCATCATGCTGCACAAGGACATGTTAAGAATTGCACTGTATTTACTGCTGTTATTTTATTATTTTAATAAAAATAATTTTTTAAAAATCTTTTCTGCTTCCTTATGCCAAAGGACCCAGTGGAAATGAGCTGTATTGGGAAGCGAGCAACTGGCCGAGTCATGTTCTTTGAGAGGTTATTTGCCGGTCAGCCAGGGCTTTAGTGTTCACATTTAGTAATATCCAACCTCTGACCCTCTGAGGAAACCAATGAGTCTACAGCATTATATCCATCCTGAATCTCTAAGGAGCAAGTGAGCAGTCGGTTGACATCTGACTCTTCCTTGCCTTAGCTTTCTTCACCTTCAACTATCACTGATGTTCTGTGAGGACAGCAATTTCACACGTCCACCCTAAGTCTGCCATGAGCTCCTTAACACCTCCGCACAACAAGCCTGAAACCTCGCCGCTCGTGACCCAGCAAGCTTCCCTTGTACGGTCACAGTGCATCCCAAGTCCTGCATATGTGCAACAGACAGAGCTCGCACAGACAGACAGCTGCATGTTTCACACACAATTTCATCTTTAAAGGCCTTAAGAAACCTTGTAATAACCAGGATCACGTGCACTAAGGAAACGCTTTGGCAAAAAAGCCATAAGACCTTTAATAAAGGGCTGACATAAGTTGATAATGGTTTCCATCTAATAGGGCTATTATGAGCTGATGTTGGCATCATTCATTAACAGATGAGATTTAATTAACATAATTCCAAAGCACTTTACAAAAGAATGCCTCCTAATGGGCCCATTCTGGGGACCTGGGCTGCCTGCCTCCAAGAGGCGTTCAGTGAGGAAGCAAACAAAGGAAGAGCAGATCGCTGAAGACCTGAGCTCTGCAGAGGGAGGAAATTCATCACCTGTCACATGAGGTGCTGACCGTACACCAGTGGCAGATTCAAACTACAAGTTTCGCCCGCCGTTGTTGAAAGAATCGCCAGTAGCGGCCCTTTGTTCCCAGCCTAAGGGCTCCGTCGCAGCCTCTTTTGAGTGAGTTGACCAGAGATTTCTTTGGGTCTTGCTTACAAAAGCCCGGCAAGAAACCCACACAGATTACATCAGTGAGCACCTAATCTTACAGAGCTCCCCATAATAGCAGCGGACCGGAGGATTTAGCAGCCGTGTCACAGTTCACCGTGTAGCAAATGCTGAAGTGGGTGCGGATCTTCAAGGGAAGCATTTCACTGTCTGGAAGGGCACAAAAAAACTATGGCGGCACATTTCCTACACAGGGGCAGACCTCAAACTGCATGGGGGGAAAATTCGGAGATGCTTTGCATGAAGCAGACATTTACATGTACCGTGTAAACATGAATATTTAAATCTAAGCTTTCACAGACGGACACGTTATCACGAAAGAAGAAGAAACGTGACACATTTTATGAATATGTTGCCACGTCTAAGGCAAAACAAAGCGTCATTTTTCGGTGACTGGTGGCAAGTTGGCCTGCAGACATATACAACGTGATTTTGCTGAGCGTTCAGAATTAAGTCACATACTAAAATCCAAGTCAGAGGAAGATTTTGTGTAATTTTCTGCACACATCTAATAAATGATCAATACTGAAAATTTGGACCTTAGAAAACAACTTCATCAAAACCTACTGACACAAGTAAAGCTGCTTTTGATATTTCTGCTTCTTCAGGTTGAGTAAGTGGCTAAAAAGCACGATGGCAGAAGCTCTCCAGAGATCTGTTCATATGAACTAGCGGTTGTCCGTCTGGTCCCTCGGCCACAGCAGAACCCGCCTTCCTAACTGTCTTCATCGTATGATGTTTCACAGTAAAATGTAAGACGTCACCTCAACACTTACAGGCTGCGGCCATGATGTATAAATGAGACACAGCAAGTGTTGAACACCCACAACTCAGCAGCTAAATTCCTTACAAAATCACGACGGGATTCCTGTGAGCTTTTGCTCAGCATAAGATGCTGAGACGGCCCGTCCTCATCTGCCGAGTCATCTTCCACACAGCAGTACAAGAAACTGACAGACAATATCGCAGTAAACATACAGCTAAAGCAGTCCAGCCTGCTCCGCGGCCACCGAATACCACACACTGCCATTTTCCCAAACCAGTTCTGCGTTCACGTTCCTCCAGGAGCGTAAGCTCATAATACCCAACTTCAATTTAGCATCATCCTAAATCATACTCATTCAAATATAGTCTGATGGGATTTGGTTCTATTAGTGCACAAACAACAAAGAACAAACCGTTTATCTCCATTTAGCAGCACTGAGCTTCGATTAAATTCTGCACCCCACTCCCACTTTATGGCACAGGTCTGTGGCCTCACGTGGTACAGCGGAGTTTAAAAGTGAGAAAGAGCATTACCTCGAGCGAGGGGCTGTCCCTCAGCCACATCCTCGGAGATCTCCACGCTGTAGACGTCTTCTGAAAAGCCCTGTTGGCACAGCGGGGTCCCCGGGCCTTCAGCAGAGATCTAAAAAACGTAACACACGCACCTTAACATGCTTACAACATTGTGCACCCCTGGATTCCCATTTTATGGGTGTTGTGCCGCCACGTAGGGGGCAGAAAGATTATCAGACATTTTTTGCCTGAGGCAAAGCGAGAACCAGCGTCCTGATCCAGGAAAGCAGGCATTTGAAAGGGGCCGAGATGCTTCATGAACCACTCTACGATACACTCCTCTGAACGCTTCTAATAAGTGGAAGATCTTCAGTTTTTGGACCTTCTCATGGAGCTCTGCACCCAAGAGAGTGGTTAAGGTCTGGATGCAGCCGCATCCAATTAAACCTGGAGACACGTCTGGAAAAATAGATCCTCAGTCACTGCAAAGGGCCTCCCTCACAGCTCATGATTCCATTGCAGGCAGCCTAGCAGGTAGGTGGAGGTTTCGTCTTCCTTAATTTAAGCGTTAAGTTCACATGATAAAATCTTACACAATAAAAGCCCTACAGTGCAGGAGAAATGTGTGGTTTTCCAACCTGTTTCTGAAAAACGACCAACTGCATTTTCATCTAAATAATATACATATTTATTGAGATATGATTACCTGCAAAGTAATGCTGCCGTTTTCTTTCTTGGAGCAACAAAACAACTTACACTTTTGTATAATATGGCATTGGTTTCGGTTTTCGATTAACTGGAAAAGTACATTTGCTGGCCACTTTATTAGGCACACCCATTCACCTACTTGTTCATCAAATTTTCCAGTCAGCTGTTCAGGTGGCAGCAGCGCCGAGCATGAAACCCGCCGACATGGATCACGAGCTTCAGGAAAGTTCACACCAAGCTTCAGAAGTGGAGGGAAATGTGATATGGGTGACTTGGATAGTGTCATGGTTGTTGGTGCAGGACAGGGTGGGGCTGGGGGGTTGAGTATTTCACAAACTGCTGTTCTCCTGGGATTTTCACACATAACACTTGGGTTCCGCTCCTGTCAGCCAAGACCAGGCAGCTGAGGCTACAGTAGAAACTGGACAGCTCAAGATCGGTGGGGAACGTTTTCTTGGCCCCGATACCAATCGACCACCGTTTGAAAGCCACAGCCTGTCTGAGTGTTGCTGCTCACCACGTTCATCCTTTTACTGCCACAGTTTACCATCTTCTAATGGCTCCTTCCACCACGATGATGCACAAGTCACCTCAACCTGGTTCGTGAACGTGACAGTGAGTCCAGTGAACTTCAGCAGCTCTGAACCCAACAGAGCACCTTTGGGATGTGGCCGAACGGCAGGTTGGCAGAGCATGAATGTGCAGCTGACAAATGTGCAGAATTACATGATGCATCATGTCAACATGGAGCAGAATCTCCCAGGAAAGTTCCCACCACCTGGTTCAATCCAAGAATCCATCAGTTTGGGCTGTTCCTAATAAAGTGACTGGGGGGTGATTTGGCCTCATGTCAGGTGTGAACTGCAAAGGGGTCTGTGACAAATAGAAAGGTTAAACCCTTCAACGGGGAAATTAAAAACATGACAATAAAACTGGTGTACAAACTGAAAAAGTAAACCTTCTGCTGCTTTGCGCTCACACACACACACACACACACACAGAGCTGAAAGAGGCTTCCAAACACTTGTTATTTTAGTCACTGGAATTTGAATTTGACCACTCAAACCCCCAACACTGACATTCATAACAAATATGACTGTAACAAACAGTGAGCTAAAGCAAGTTGTAAAGAGAGAACTGATGTCCCTTTGTGTTTGTGTGAATTCAACCTTCATCCAAAACAGCTACCGGCCCTAAAGTAGCATCCCAAAGACACAACATGTTACAGTTAAGTTATTTTCCTGCACGCGGCTCCACAGCTGGGGGAGAACATGGCCAACAGGACTAAATGACAGGGTTTAAATAGGAAAACAGGAGGAACCATTTCGACCACCATCCTGAGGTTCATTGCTGCTCCACAAAGGAAAAGAATTACTCAGCACTTTGGGCAGCTCTTGTTGACTGGGGGGGGGGTCCGGCACACCGTCTGGAACAACTTCTCAGCTCCCAGTGGACTGTGAAGATGTCGCTTCTCCGAAACGTGTCACACAGTTAACAACCTTCCTTACCGCTCGGCGACACTGTGTCAGGACCCGGATTCAGGACCATCTAGCCCATCTACTGGGCATCAGTGCAGCACAGAGCGCCAACACCGCGCCGATGGAACGTCTGGATGAAACAGAACGAATATATTTTTTTAAATGTATTAATTCATTTTTTTATTCCGAGGATCCCGCATCCTTCGTCATCTTTGCGCGTGTGTGCGACGGATGCCGCATCTGCGCCTCCATCGCCCGGGGGTCCGCAGACACGCTACACAAACACGCACACAGAGTATGTGACAAACACCACACGAAGGACCCCATCACGTGCAGGGGCACCAGTGACCCCTCTGTCGTCCAGCACCCCACGCACGAACCGGCCTCTGGCCCAGAGCCCAGTTCCACCAACAGAGCGACAAGGAGCTCTGGAGATCGTCCGAGAAAAAGGGAGAACATGGGAGAAGACCGAAAACAATGAGCTCGATGTTACCTGCAGTGGCGCCAGGAGCCAGAGCAGCAGCAGCACAGCCGGACCCCCCTTGGCGAACATGGCTGTTGATGCTTGAAGCTCCGCTGGAATCCGCGCTTGGTGGGTGAATGAATGAAGGAGCGGCTGACGAGGTGAGTTTGTGGACGGATGAGGGATCCGTGGGAGGATGACAAGCCCTTCTCTTCCTCCGGCTTCCACCTGCTCCAGCATAAGGCGGAGGGACCAGCGCTCCACAGTGCGACCGCCGCGTGACCGTCGTGTGACCGCGCGAAGGCTGGAGGCTGCGACGCGTTGTCTTGCTCTCCGCCCCTCGGCACGTGCATCTCTCTCGCCCTTTCTCTCTGTCGCCCCCTCCCGGCTCTAGGGAGCAGCGCCGCTCACAAAGTCTTCTTTCCTTCAACCCCCCCCCAGGTCCGCAGAAATACTGCTGTTACAAAAAAAACACTTTGTTTATTCGTGTTAAAAATACACGGAAGAATTTGCTCATTCCTGGCTGCTCCAGGGGCCACTGCGCCTTCCTCACAGGTGGCTGTCGCCTTACGGAGCCCCACACTGATGTCACACAACTGGGACCTGTTTCCTCGTGACAACCCCACGGCTAAAGACAGAAGCTTCATAAAATTTCGGAAGAAGGGCACAAACAAAAAAATAAAATAACAACAATAAGCAACAGTAAAATAAGAATAATGTTGCACTTCACATTTTCTCTCGACTACGTAATGTTACCTGCAGGTTCTGTGAGCAAAATGTCTAATATTTATGCTGAAAGCAGTGAGAGAATTTAACATCTGAACTACTGAACGCAGACAGTGGTCTAATGTGTCCTTCAAGATACTTTGTAAATTCCTGTCAGATGACAGTACTCGTGTCACAGCAAGCTCCTTTTTCACATCCTGATGTATCTCAACATCCTCGACATGCACATCTTCAGTCGTCCCCTCTTTGTCAAGTCTGCACTGTCGCTTTCAGCTAAGTGAGTGCTCTTGTGATCTGTACTGTGATCCATATATTATTTTCTTTAGCGCAGTTAGACGTCAATTGACTTGTTAGGCCTTAACTCAGATCAGGAGATGATCATTTCAGAGCTTAATAAAGGCTTGGATCCTTCGAAAGTTACGTGGCCGTCTGAGGATTTAAAAACAGCTGACTGACTAAGCAGGGGAAAGCTGTAAAAAGATGTGTAAATACTTCTTACTTGGAACCTCCACCGTCCAAAATGCTGAAGAGAAATCTAAGGTAAGGGCTGCTGCTGAAGCGAAGATGCCATCTGAATGCCAGATAGAAGTGCTCGACTGAATGGGAATGCAGACTAAAACCCCGGTATCACTACCAAGAAGCTCCTGGAAGGTGTGGCTGGTGTGTAAGTGGAATGCAAGTGTTTGCTTGCCCATCATCTGCACGGCCTCGAAAGGGAACTTTACACAGAACCAAGGAAGAGTGGAGGAAAGTCATAAAGCAAGAATACAGTTCACACTGATCTCTGCCAAAGGGGAGGTTTCCTAACCGAGTGTCCAAACTTTAGCACATTCCCACATTCTATTGTTCCCCCACCTGTTGAATTCAGTAAATAAGCAGCAATTCCTCCCTACAATTTGCAGAAACATCATGTTTAAGTGTCTTCACTGCACAGGTTTTATTCCTTTTTTTCCCCACTTACAAAATCAAAAAACGTAAGTGGATCAGGGGTCTCCCAAGTTTTCCGTACGACTGGAAGCGTTTGCATCCAGAGAGAAAAGCGAACAGCTCCTCTGCTCAGCGGCAGTGAGGGACCCTGATGACGTTGACCTGCCTGTTCTCATTGTTTCACACAATTGTGAAGACGGTCAACAGCACTTAAGAACAATGGGGTAATTATCTGTTTATTAGACCGTCTATGATGTGTTGTTTTGTTATTCATTTGGTTTCATATTTACCCAACGATGGTAATTTTACCTTTTATTTGAAAGCTATTGCATTTCAGGGTGTGTGTAGTTGTGAGCGGGGGATCATGTTTGCGGCAACCTTCGCTCTTTCTGGGACTACTTAGTTTCCCCATTTCTCATCTTTGGAATCCTTATTTTTGTGCAAACAAATGAAATAAGTGTCGGCTGGGTAACTCGACCTTAACAACCCTGGAGGACAGTTCCTCACTTGAGCAGCAGGGGTCCTCACAAGCAGCAGGAGGACCGGACAGCTGCACCCCCCCCCCCCCCCCCCCCCCCCCCCCCCCCCCCCCCCCCCCCCCCCCACCCNGGACCGCAGAACTGCACCCCCCCCCCCCCCCCTCCCGTCAGTGTCTGTGCCGAGTTGCGATTTCTCCGCACATCCGGTCATCGTGTTCCTCAGTCCCTCGTCTGGCTTCGCGCTCAAGTTCACCATGCTTTTTGTACCATTTATCCACTACATATAAAACCGCAGCACCAGACGACCACGACATCAGTAAGGATTTTACAGGACAAAAGAAGCCTTTTGATTTGTACAAAGAAAACTGTCAGACACTCAACTGAGCTACATGTTGCCAGCAGGTTGGGATGCTCACCTGCTCGCTTGGAAGGCTCTTGGAATCCCATTCCGGCACAAACTATATGCTTTTGTGTGCCGATTACGTAGACGTACAAGCATAGTGTACAGAAAGCTAAACCTGTCAGCCTAAAGGATCATTTCAGCAGAATCATGAGCAGTTTACTCAGGATGAAACGTCATCTTTGAAAAGAGCACCACTTCCATTCCCTCCTGGTAAGTCGAGTAAGAGAAGGAAAGTATGGGCATTCACTAGGAATTTGAATGTTACCTGTTTACTTCTCTGACTGTTCTGTCCAGCAATGGAAAAAACTCTCATCCAGTCACTTGAAGTAACTGTCTGCTGAAAGTACTACAGAGAAGAAGTGATCTCCTCCGCCAGCATTTCTCCTGGATCTCAAACATCAGCAATATGGCTCAAATTGTGCATTTCAGACAATATTCATCTCATCTTCTCTTCTTTCTTCGCATCCATAGTTTGGCAAAAAGTAATAATAGAAATTCATTCAACTACTCAAAACATTAAACAGATTTCCACCCATTTATATTCCTATTTAACCACAACCCCAATTCACTTTTTATATTTGCTAAAGAAATGCATGTTATTGCAATGGTTCTTACCAGGAGCTTCTTCTATAGGTATATGTTTAACTCAAGTACTGCACATGCAGGAGGTGAGAGGTTCACAGCCCCACTTCCGGGGGGGAAGTGACCCGCCATCCGCCTCTGTTTCACGCAACAATCAAATCTGAATAAACAGGTTTGTTTAACAAGTGAAATGCACAGTAAATGTGGCGACGAAGACCAAAGGTGTCGAGACAAAGCAAAAGAGGCAAAACGGCCGATAACCCCTATCCGGCGCATCTTGCTTCCGGTAAACTCCTAAAATAGTTTATTACACCACATACAGAATTATTACACTAAACTGTGCGGTATTTATTTGTACAGCATTTTATTAGATTAACATTTGCTTCCATTTCAATTTCTCTTGTCAGAAGCTTATTGACAACTAAATAAATTTATTAAAATTTTAACGACTGTCCTTTGCATTTGGAGGGAAATTAAATGGCTTTTTGAGCAAAGACACATTGCACGTGTCTTTGAAATAGAGATGGAAAGTGACTTTAAAAGAATAATTGGCCCCTGTGGTGAACATGACTGATGTCAGATCAAGGAACTGACATCACGATGCGTTAAAAGCGGCAAATCTCGGAAAGGCCTCTGAAGGTTAAACGCTTCTTTCAAACTTAGCAGGATCATATGAATGAAAGCAGAAAAAATACCAATAGTTGTTTCACATAGTCAAGGTGGGCTTTTGCCATAGGCTGCACTAAAGCTTGAAGACATTTCAGCAGTCAGAACATCCCTAAGGACTTCAAATTACCCCATCATCAGCAACAGGGATGTTCCTCAAATTCACGTAACAAGTCACTGCTACACTTTCCACGGTGCCACACAGAACGGGCTCCTTTGTAACAGGTCTACGACACAATGACCGGCACCCGGTCAGAAGAGGTGAAACCCTGGCACAACAAACCATCTAGTCAGCACAGCAGTTCTTGTGCTTCGGACAGGATCATTTAGGGAAGAAATGAATAACACACTTTGCTTTCCATGGAGGACAAATGAAAGGAATATAGATAAAGATAAAGAAGCCATTAAGGAACTTTGTACCCTGTCAAACACCATTCTGCTGTTCATCTATAAGCCAAGCCTGGTTTCTGAGGTTAAATAATTCCAAAGTGTTTAGAGAAGACAAAGGACCTTTTGTTTCACCTAACAGCTTTATGGTTTGTTCTAAACAAAGGATTCTTTAATACACAAGATAGGTGTTGCTTGCTGTCAAATCTGTTAGATAAAGGAACTGTTGAGACTCCCCTACCTTGGTTTGTTTTCATCTTATTTGGCAAAACTTACAAAGTTTTCTTTATAAAACTTACCTGTTTTCCAGAACAGAACAACATATACCTTTGTCTTATAAACTGTGCTCTGCTATACCTCTCTTCCAAGTGAGACAAGATGATATTAAAAAGGGTCACAACATTAGCAGACCATTTTTCTGCAATACCCCCCCCCCCCCCCCTCCATCAGTCAGACCCGGCATCATGGTGCCACTTTGTTAATCTTCTGTTGCTCAGTTATGTTGGGGTGGTGGAGGGGTGTCAGCAAGCAAAAACTGATTTCTAACCAACTGCAGAGATCAACCTCCAGTGGGATGAAGAAGCGGAGCTGCAGGAGCATCTGGACCCTGCAATTCAAGCAGAACATTTCAAAAGACTTGTCATTTGTGCAAATGGTCATTTAGCTCCAGGAGTCCTACCTGTGTCAGGGAGGCACTTGTCTCCCATTTCCTGAGTGCCATTCAGCTGCCACACACACACACACACACACACACACACACACACACAAACACACAAGCACAGAATAATATAATATTTTTATAATTCAGCACCTTTGGTCCTGCTCTTGTATTTCTAGAACAACTAGAACTGCCCCTATAAAGTGATCAAATATCAGCAAAGTAAAGGAAATGTCAGAAAGTTTTCTTGGGCCCCACAGTTAGATTCAACTGACAGGTGGAGAGAGTGAAGGTTTTGTCCCTGGTCACAGCGACTACATGCTGAAGACCAGAACAGAGGTCTGTCCTTGTTTTCTTGCCCTAGTGTCCTGAAGACCCAAATGCTGCTGTAGATCCCAGCCATGTCAGAAGCTGACAGCTACAACACCACTGTCTGGCCAATGGGGTCCACCTGACACGTCCAACTCTGACACCTCTCTGGACATTCAGTTTAATGCAGCAACATCAGCATGGCTCCAGCCAAACACTGATTTGGATATTTATTCAAATCACTGTTGACAGTCCTGTTCTGAGTGCTGACATGTTTTCCGCTGTGGTACACCAACACATTGCAGCTAAATCGTACAGCATCAAACCTGAAGTTTGATTAAATCAGGTCATCTCATAACACAACCACATTTTTGCGGCAATCCCTAGAATTACAAGACACCGTCATTCTTCTGTCCCGTTTGGCTGTTACCTCATCTGGGGTGACGGCAGAAGAAAAACATTTAGCCAACGAAGGCTCGGTTTGTTGAGCAGCGAAGAGCAGTTCACAAGTGGTGGGTAAATCTAGCGTTTCCATGTTTAGCTCAACACCTCCAGTATGTTGCAATCTGGAAGTATGAGGTGTCGACAGCAAGTCGGCGTGTGAATCTAATTTGTCGTCCACAAACACTGG
The DNA here is from genome assembly GCA_900497675.1 of Arapaima gigas. NCBI lineage: Eukaryota > Metazoa > Chordata > Actinopteri > Osteoglossiformes > Osteoglossidae > Arapaima > Arapaima gigas. The sequence goes on from UFQX01000685.1 coordinate 93,567, forward strand.
TGCCAGAATAGAGTGGGATAAGCTGACTGTGTCAGCCATTTTTCCAGACCGTGCACATGAAAGGACACAGGCGGGCAGGGAACATTCATGCCTGACCGTTTAACTCAGAACGGCCATCAAGATTATCTAGAACCGCCGACGCAGGCATCACCTTACCACCTGCCAGTTCATCACCCAAGAGGGGGCACATCCCTTGTACAGGCAGTGACGGACGTACCCCCGCTGCCAAAGCCATTAACCAGGGCCAGCTGCAAATGACATTTCAAAGGCACTTGTAGAACCAGCTCAGCTCCTTGGACTGTGACACTGGACCCACAGTCACATCGGTCACACGACGGCAACATGTCAGCTGGAAGAAAAGATCACGCTGGACCTGCACAGCAGGAGCCCCTGTTGGAGACACCAAACCTGTCATAATAAAGGGGTTAAAGCTGGCATCAGGCAACATCTCCACGTTCTCAACACAGGAGAAACGACTGTCAGAACCGGACAGTCCCACACATTTAGGTTTCTGCCATTTTCTTTTGAGTCAGGCGCTGTGCAGTTACTGGACCTCGCTTGTGACAGAAACAGTCACACACCTCTTCGGGAGGCAACTGGGGATTTGGGATTGTGGGTGACAAGGCAGGAGTGGACGGGTAGGTCATCTCCATTGATGCAAACTTTTTTTGCGTTTAAGCGTAAACCCAGTCAACACAGCTGCTCGGGTCACTTGCTTCACTTTTTGTTCGTTCAAGTGATAACACAATCAGGGAGGCAATTTTTAAACTCCAATGTCACCTTCTCTCACACCACACCATTTATTGAAAAGAAACCCCTTTTTCCCCTCCAAGTTCAACACGTCAGGCCCGATTTCTGAACCGTCATCAGTATGCTTCGCGCACAAGTTCATAAGTATGCAGGACAGCTGCTTTTACTGCGTCACAACACAATCACCAAAACACACGTCCGCTTCCGTCTCGCAGAACGGAGGACTAAAGCAGCGTGCTTACGGAGAGCAAGAGAGAACGTGGCAGGACTCAAACTACGTGCCCCCCTGGACGCTCCTAACAGGCCTGACAGCACAGCTGCAACAGGAGTGATTTTTGTTGCTTCTAGTTGCAGCTGCAGTATCTTAACCTTTGTTTCTGCCTCTAGTTCTAGTCGCAGGTTTATTTCTGCCTGTGCCTTCTCGTCTGATGCCAGCTGAGGACAGGCCAAATGTACTCTTAAGCAGGTGTCAGAGCAGGAGCCAGAAGGAGGAGGAGGTAAGGGTGGATCAAAGGGCGGCAAACCAGCTTTGGAGCCAGCCAACGTGACCATTTCGGCACCGGCTTGTACCACCCCCCACGCTGCTCACGGGTACTGTCAGGGTCAGCAGCAGGTGGACCCACAGCAGGCACAGAGGGACTATGCAGTAGAACCCACCCCCCACCCCCCCAACACACACACACACACACACACACACACAAAACCAATTTGCTCAAAAGAGTGCAACTTCTGTTTTAACAGAAGTTATCTGCTTTGAGCAACAAATCAATGTTCCTACACTTCAGCTGGCCCAGAGTAGGGCTATCAATGAATGTTTGTAACTCAAACAAAGCCATGGTCAGCAGAATACATAAAGAACCCCCAGAGCCAACTCAGCCAGACACGCAGGTGTGTCAGGCGCAAAATCACTGCAAGTCACTCAAATGACTACATTACCCAGAAAACCAAATATCTACAGGGGGGAGGGGGCATTGAAGACGGAGGATTTGCTACAAAAGTGATTTAATATTTACAAGTCAAAGTGGATCATTTTATATATCTCTATATGGCACATGAAGGAGAACGGTGTCAAAGGAAAGAACGATTCAACACCAAACGAACCGGCTGAGGACATAGTGCAAGATGTGCCAGCTAATGTAAATAAATGCTAACTAACCTGCACTGTCCTCCCAAGCCAGAATCCACAGGACTCGCCCCGTGTCTGCTGTGGTTGAACGCTGCTGGTCAGAGCAAGGTTGTGACGTCCTCAACGATGATGACTGGCAGAATGGTTGACCACTGGGAACCAGGAACACAATCCCACGAAGACAAAACAGCACGTAAAACCGAGCAAAAAAGAACGACGGGAGGATAAAATTAAAAACGAGAGGAGCAAGGACAGGTGGTGCAGTTACCTTTACTCACTGGTAGAGATGTGGCTTGTCAGTCTATAGTTTGGGCATCTCAGAAAATTTATATGAAAAGCTACATGGCGTATTACTGTAAACTATTACTAACCTGGTTCATTTGTCTGTTGTGATTTACAGTGTTAGACAGTTGGTGTTACAATGATTTACCCAACTCATACAGAGCAGCAGGTTGTTAGCAGGACAGATCACACAATAACTGTTCTAGCTTTTTCTTTTCTTCCCTAGATCCTCCACTTTAGATACTGTCACTTTATCTGTAAATCATTTTTACTATATCGCCACATAAAGTGGCGTTAACTGCATTAAAATGGGTGATTTTTCAGGAGACTTTTTTTATTGTTCTTCATTCTTCATTTCTTCACAGCTCATCCAGTCCAAACTTGCGGTGGTCTGTAGATGCACAGTCTACACGTCCATCACAGGGAGTCACTGACACACTCAAGGCACTTTGGTCCCCGCTTCACCCGAAACCAACGTCTTTCGCCGTAGGAGGAGACCAGTGCAAGCACAGGGAAAAATGCAAACTGCATGTAAACCAAGCCGAGTTCACAGCCACAGACCAGAAGCCGTGTGGAAAAATTCAGTGGAGCACGAAACGACCAGCTAAATCATTCTAACTGAAAGTTAACTGTGCAGCACAACCAGGGCTTAGCAGTGTCTTGCTAGCAATTGGGCACCTGCTTTTATTGGCCCCCAGGACCATTCTGGGCCCCCCAAAGCGGCCAGCCAAAAGAGCAAAGGTAGTCCCACCCACGTCTCTCTTGAAGTTCGTGGTCGAAATCTTGGTCACAGGAATTAGAAGGATGTACGACCCTGACTACAGCGAGACATTTCAGAACCAAAGGCAAACCTCCCCCATACTGTGTGACAAGGAAATTCCTTAATTAAAATTATTCTCCCACTTTTGTCAGGCGTCAGTGTCACCCACTGTGCCACACCGCTGTGGAAGACCTCATGCTCTACGTGAGACCCCAATTACAGACCGCAGACAAATCTCACACCAACATCAAACTCCCCCAGGGGAAGAAAAGAGCTGCTGCGGTCATTATTAAACAACGACGCTCTTACGGCGCCACGTTTATACCGTGTGACCATAATCCGTGCCGGAATTCCTAACCTCTTACCGCTGCACAAAACGTCCTCAGATGTAAAGCCTGAAAAATGTCATCGCTTATTGTGAATAAACCATTGTGGATGTGACCTGACTCTTGGTCGGATGAGGCCTCCTTCAATAGTGCAGTGCTGCTAGAGAAAAACAATGTGACACGGAAATGAAGTAATCCCCCCTGCGGGTTGGGGCTGTTAGCGGTGCCCTGGGACATTTGGAGACGCGGAGAAGACTGCCGGCACAGCAGAGTTCTTACGAGGCAGCAGGACCTCGCCTTTTGTGCACCCAGCCCACCACCACCACGCTTAACGTTTCAACGGGCGGCGCGCTGCGGTGGCCATTCACAAATGTTACTTTAACGCTTCGGCTGCCGTTGCTGTTTACTACATTACTTTATCTGACCCCTTTGGCCAAAGCACCTCAAAATTTGACACCTGTGCACTAAAATGCTAACAGCGATTTGCTCATTTGCACAGCTGGGCAGTTTTTACCTATTCAGTTCACAGTATGGATCCTGAGCAGTGGCACTACAGCAGCAGGTGGCAGTTCAACGTTCTAACTGCTGCACCACCTCCTGCCCCTTTTGAACCAAAGCACGAACCCAGCTGCTGTATTTCGGGTGAAGGTCTCTGCTCAGCCGTGCTCCGGCAGCTCCCGCCCGAGAACCGAACCAACAACCTTCTTCTAAATGCTCTGTGCTAACTATTAATTATTATTATTACTGTTTTTGTTGGAGAAGAAGTAAAGTCCAGTCTAAACAGTGATGTAAATGCTTTGCTGAAAGGTTTAACGTTGTGTATTGATCTGAAATTTCTGAGATGTTCAAGTGAACAAGCAGCAATTGCTCTGAGATCTGGACTCCCTCCAAGAACAAAGAAGGGCAACATCAAACACACACTTTTCCGAGCTGCTTAAAAATCCACCGCAGGCTCCACATGACCTGTGGCTACTGTTTGCACTGAAGTATTAAGGTCCATTCAGGTACTTGTTGACCTAAACGGAAATCGCTCAGTAGCTTCAGCGAATGAAGAAGTTAGGACATTAACTGGTTCTGGGAACTGGAAGAACGAACCCTGTTATGACTCGACGTGTGCGGTCCGAAACACGTCTACTGCACACAGTCTGTTTACTGCACGGTTCCCTCTCACTGATTCCGCTGCACACTCTCACAGCGGGATTATTTTCAGATACTCAGAATAACTTCTTTTAAAACGTGTACAAGTGCCTCATAAAACCTGTTCCTCATTTTCCCATTAAGGCCTCACTTTTTCCTTTATGTTTATCACGGACACAGCAAGGTTGTGTGAACGATGAAGAACTTTGCTATTATTTACAGAAAAAATAGGCAGTTATTCTTATAAAGTTTAAATGGAATTTGTAAAACGCTACTGGTGCTTACAGTAATCCTGCAGGAGGTCACACTGGTGGCATACAGAGTTAACACAGGAGCACAACAAAGTGTTTTATTAGTTTAGTAGAAAGAATTTTTTAATATCACATAGTATTAATTATAAAAGTATATATCTATATTAAAATGTGAGGTATAATGATTCTGTTTCACTTGAACCAGCGTCAGCGCTCAACACATCAGGCCGCAGTTTCCATTGCTGCTTCGTAAATAACACGTCTTACTGTCATTATCGTTCTCTTCATTACTATTTACGCAGCTTTCTTGGTAATAATTGCTTCAGGGAGAAAAAGATACAAAATAAAAAAGAAATTGAAATTTTTAAAAGACTACATAAGTAAAACCAAAATATTAGCATTAGCAATTGAAACAATGAGAATATAACCGCAACTCATTAAATTAGTTAGAAAACTGAGTAACAAAGAAAGAAATTAATCGAGTTCACACACCCACACAATAAACAATTTACAGTCCCCAGTTAACCTTAAACACGTGTCTCTGGACTGAGCACCAGGAGAAAATCCACACAGACAGACGGAGAACTTCTCACAGACTGAGCTGGATTCAAACCGAGAGCCAAACAGCCCAAGTACTGAAAAGCAGCAGTATGACCCACTGCCCCCTCCGCGCTGCCCTTCATGTTCTGTAGCATAAGTAAGAGTGAAAAACAACATGGGTTCGGTTTTCAGATAGACTTAGTAACCCAGGAGGAAACACAGTGCCAGAAAAGTACAGTGATTCCTCAGTATCCAAACTGTCGACAGTAATTCCTTGGTGTGAAATGTGCTGTACTGTACTCACTGCACCGCGGTATAAACGCCACGTCGAGCCTTCTTCAAAACGCAAACTGGTGTTGACAGTGTTCATCCTGCTCAGCTCGGGGCTTCGTAGTTATGCAGGTGTCTTCCCATGGACTGTCAGCAGGTTATTTATTAACTTAAGGTAATGGGAAACAGGCGGTCGGTGTCTGGAGAATCTGGTACTTGATGTGCATTCTGGAAAAAACTGCTTTTGCATACAGAGGAATTACTGCACTTCATTACTAAACTCGACTGCTGTGGTAGAAAAGGGAGCTGGACACCAGTTTGGAACTCAGACTGATAGAGCTCTGCTACTTTGTGGTGCAAAGCTCAGCCAGTGCTTTGAACTTGGGTCCGAGGGCATCCAAGAAATCCAGGCTACGATCGTCACCGAAGTCGCTGCAGCACCCCGTGGAGCCGGCCGGCGAGCCCTGGCCCTCGAACCCGTATAGGTGCAAGATGTCATCGGCGTAGCGGCCTTCGCCCTTCTCCAAAAATTCATTCAGCTTCTGTAGAACAACAAAAAAAGAAACAGAACTGAGACAGAAGTGTGGCACTTAACATGAGCTACAGAGAAGGAAACGAACGAGTGGTGTGAGGACTGTCTGTGTGACTGTAGGGTAAATGGTGACAAAGTTGACATGAAACATGCAGAGGGTTTTACACGCCGTCTGAAACAGGCCCTTCCCCGTTCTCCCCGTGCCATCCCTCGCCATGAACACACCTCCGCCATTACACTGCCTGAGGTGTGGCCTGGCACTTGGCGCACACCAAATGTACCTGGGTAGGCGTAGGTGTGTCTGGGCAGGTATGAGAATGCAGTAGATATTAATCCAGATACAGAGATACAAATGCTTTTCTAGAGAAAAGAAAACAGAAATAATTTCCTGAGCATCTCCAGTTAACAATATATAAATTGCACTGGTTCAGTAACCAGCCAACAAAAGCTGTGCATATCGTTCAAAGCACTGGAGTGTTTTAGCTGCAGCCAACAGGGACGTGAAAAACATGTGATTTCATTGTATTTGGTCAATATAATGTAGTGGTGACAAATTAAATCCAGCTGCCATCCATGAAAAGACGACAAACAGCAGTCTGTCGTGTTTTCGTATGATAGTGTAGTAGATAAAGACACCTGCATTCGCATTTGTCAGCGTCATCCCTTGTTTATCCAACACTGTTCTCCAGTGGGGATTCACAACATGATGATTCATACAGCGCGGCAGTTTTTAAGATGAAGGTCCTTAACCTGAACTGATACAGTAAAATTGCTGAGGTGTTAAAAAAAAGGTAAATCACTGTAAGTAGCATAGAACTGCAAGCTGCGTGGAAGGACAGTGTCATAACTACTTGAAATGGAGTGTCAGTGTAATGTATTCCAACGCAAGGCTTAATATGGATCTGCAATATGAGCTACACTGTGACTTGGCAGAAAATCTCATGATTAAAGAGCGTTTTGCTTGTCTGCGGTCTTTACCTTGTTTATATACAAGCCGTTGATTTCCCAAAGGGAGTATGAGGACAAGTGAGCGTACTTGAAGCAGCCTTGGTTGACGGGCTGCTGGCCGCTGCCGTGATGCGCCACAGTCCAGCCATCAAGCGATCCGGTCACCGCCAAGCCGTCGGTCTGCTGCCACGCGTCCTGCTCTACCTTCGCAGTCAACTTTGACATTCGCTGTGCTCTCCCATCACTCACAGACCCCTTTGCTGACTGTTCTAGTGATGGGGGTGATAGTAAAATGCCAGCATCCTGAATCAAAGGGGGGAAAGGGATCAACGCACCGAGTGGTAATAGATTATTCACAAATGGATGTTATGGTGCACTTTAAAGTAGTACTTTCAATTTTTACAGATTTTTGCAGATCTGGCAGGAAGACTAATCTTACCACTTTTTCACCTGGTCCCTCTGTATTGGACTTCAACAACATACCAGCACTGTCATGGTTGTCATCAATGAACACTTTTTCTGGCTTTGTCACACAGGCCAGTATGAAAAAAAAAGCTGCAAAAAGAAAAGGCACATGTGGCGGCAAACTCAATAGGGAAATGAGAAATAGTACCTGTTGTGAGACAATAGGACAAACTGAGACTGGTTATCACTAAATGAATCTGTTCGGGCATCTCGTTGCCATAGAAATGCCCTCATGTTCCTTGAGTTCCTTCCAGTGAACTGGGTGATGATAAACAGTCACATTCCTGCGGCTATTCTGAGTGCTTCAGCCTGAACTGACAGCCCAGACGGAGCTGAAGGTCAACACTTACAGAAGAGCAGCAGGGCGACGCACATTAGCGGGACCAGGAGGCCCCACAGGCCCAAGGCAGCAGAGTGCTGTGCAGGGGCACAGTTCCCATGCACACAGTGACACACCCTCACGGTCACCGCTTGCTCCTTCCCCAGGCCTTGCTGGTCACGTACGAGCAGCGGTACAGCATAGCGGCCTACAGGCAGGTTCCTGGCCTCCTGCAGCAGTGCTGCTGTATCTGAGCAGACGAGCAAGTGGTAAACAATGAGATACACAAACATTTACTGACTTCTGTCTTCAGGGTGTTAACAGCTTTGCCAGGTAAACGCAGTTACACAGTTAATTCTTCTTTCAAACGTTCAGGGTCTGTACCTGAAAACAAACATGCACACCCAGGAATTAGGGGAACCAAATGCTTTGACTTAATACTTTTAACCTATTTTAGAGAAAATTTGCAAAAAGAACATGCGTATGTAATCTTTTCTGGCCTTGGCCAGCAAGACTACAGGAGGAGGTGGTGTTCAGTCAGCAGCTCTAACCTCTACACCACCTGCTGCCTCAGTTGTACAGTATTAATTATAGCAAAGCAAACCCCTTCTAGACAACACGGTGGAGATGTTTGCGTCTGAAACCTGGAGATAGTGTATTTTGTACCTGTACATGCCAAATTTCATGCAGGAAATAACTATGAAGGAAAAGGGTGACAACGGGAAAGCTGTACTAATTATGCCGTGACCACAAACTTTTATTACCAAACACTAAATATGCAAGAGCTTAAAGAAGGCTTTACCATTAAGGCTTGTTATGGTCCATTTGTTGTCACGGTGATCTGCGAGGTTGAAGGTGAAGGGTTGCGCAAAGGGGAAGTCATCACTGTCTTCAGCCATCACCACAACGGACCCCAACTCCGCGTCAGTCGAACACAGCAACAGGTTCATCTGGGGGATGTTGGGGGCGTTGTCGTTCACGTCCTCGATGTGGATGATCACTGTCCCCGTGGCCATTTTTGAACCTTAAAAATATGTACATTGTAATAATTTTCTCTGGCAAGTTGTGTTACAGTTACACTGACTGAGGAAGAAAAGGATCTTGACCGAGGAAGCGGTCGAGTGAAATGATGAAGAAACAATGTGGCCACCGTGAGTCCAATAAGGGCAAAGAGCCGCCCACATCCCCTGCGTTTATACAGCACAGTCATTTTTACTCTATCAATTCCTTAACCAAAGGTACTACAGGAGGAAGTGGGATTAGAATCCAGGGGACAGCTTGCAGTTACTGCTTCCACCGCCTGCTCATGGTTTTGTCAAGTAATTTTACATTTAAACCAAATCAGTTAGTCTGTAATATCTCTACTTGGCAGTTTATTTCACTGGGGCACAAGTCCTCATTTGTATCCAGGAGCCTTGCTCTCATACTTCTGGTTATTAAAAAGTCTCTAAACGTGGCCATCATCCCAGACGCTCGCTGCCACCCATGATGAAGGTTGCACAAATGTGTTACCTATCAGGGCTGTGACACATGCAGTGCTTCACTGCAGCTGCCGCGTGAGACCGTGGCAGACAAACAGAACGCAGCTCCTTACTTGCATCAACTGCTCTCACTGTGATGTTGTACAGGTTGTGTTCCACGAACAGAGACTCCCTGTCCACAGCGCCAGCGGTCCTCAGCTCCCCTGTGCTCTCAGACAGGTCGAACCATAAGGCTGCGTCTGACAGCTTGTGGTACCTGAACACAGAGAGCATTTCAAGTGCAAAGGGGCTGAAAATGCTCCATTTATTCCGTATATTATTCACTGTTAACCTGGTCGGCTGCACATCGAAATTCCGCCCTGCGACAACTTTCTCTTGGTTTAACGTGTTCCTTCCTTCCTAATACCTTCCTGGGGCCAGCAGGAAGGCCCAGAGGCCACCTTGTACTCAAAGCACTCAGGTGTCAATCTCACCTACTGCTGTAGCACCTTTCATCCTGGTACACCCCCCCCCCCCCCCCAAAGGTAATGTGTTCCTGAAAAAGCCATAGCAACAACTCAGATTCATGAGTTTGAATTAAAAAAGTTTTTACGCTTTCCTGAGCCCCACAGTTACTCCTATTTATGCTAAACATCACCAAGTCCCATAAAAATTAGATGCAATGGACACGACTGATTCCACTGCTCCCTGTGTTTGTATGGGTTTCCTCCTGAAGACGTGTTTCAGGTGAGTTGGTAATTCTAACTCACACTGTAATACGTGTGTGTGTGTGTGTGTGTGTGCGTGTGTGTACACTGCACTGCTCCGGTGTGCACGTGGCACGATGCTTGTATCCAGCCCTGTAAGTCACTTTGGTTAAAGGTTTTAGCTAAAAGTTTCATAATAATTCTTACTGCTGTCGACCAGCTCTACGCAGCCCTATTAGTTGAGTCAGCTTCAGACTGATAAATCTATTTCTATAAATCTCGTAGATTGTGGATGTGGAGTGCAAGTTGCCTTTTGACAGTGAACTGCAGATAACCTCTAAAAATCTTCATCACTTTACATCTTGAAGTTATAGTGAAATTACTGATCCTGCCATCTTTAAATGCGAGATGTTCTGAACGACCTGCTGCTCGCTTCCTGCCAACCTATCCTGCCAGCACTTGCTCTGTCCAGACAAACCATCTCCAGCCTCCACCATTTTAAAAAGCCCACCGTTTCCCCAGTGACCCCGGACTTCTGTCTGGTAGTCTCTCAGCTTGGCTTCAGCTTCATGAGTGACTTACTGCTTATGTGTGTTGGTTCACTGTGGTTTTTTTAGTCGTTGTACTTTGGCCTACTGTTAAGACTGATCGTGTGTGTGTGTGCGTGCATGTCTTGAAGCAATATCATCAAGTCAGTCTCAAAGCAGCGAGCAGCACAGTGACGGTGAACAGAGGGGGTGTTTCTTATACTACCAGAAAGGGCCATCGTTTGGAAACCCCATGAAATCTCACCGGATGCTTTTGGAGCTTTTGGTTTCTGGATCCGTTGCTGTGTAGGTCCCAATAACAGTCCCAATGGCAGTGTTCTCTTTTATGGTCAAGTGCAGGTTCTGCGCTGAGAACTCCGGACCTTCGTCAATGTCCAGGACCTCCACGTCAACTGGAACAGACAGCCAGGAAGACGTGGTGCCCACCAAGCCCAGCTTATTCTGGGCCTGGACCAACAGGCTCACCTTCTTGGTTTTCTCGTAATCTAAAGCCTGGCCAACAGCAGGACAGCAGTGAGACAAATGGTGTTGTTGCTGTTACGCTAAAACCCTGCGATAACACAAATTCGCAAATAACGCAATTGGTGATCAGCTCCTGCCCTCCTGTGTGCTTTGGAAGTCACTCATTGTTTCAGACTTCCTCAGTTCTACGCAAAATATATCACTATCAACAGACAGTGTCCAAAAAGCCAACTACTCGAGATAATTATCATTTCCTAAAGAAATTGAGTAAGTGTTAGTATTACTCTATTTTTATTATTGTTATGGTAAAAACAGCAATTCCTCAGTATCCAAACTTTATCTGTTTTTTTGCCATAATGGGTCTTGAAAATACCAATATATCTGTATCCCCATGGAAACCTTTTACCTGAAGCTTATTCATAATAACAATACATCAAAAAGGGTTATAAAAATGTAAACAAATATTTAAAATCTACAAATAAATACTGTACAGTGTTGTGTAGTGTAATAATACTGTATGTACTGTAATAAAGTCTACTGTGTACAGAATTTACCAGAAGCCAGACGTGCTGCACGGGGGTTATCATCTGTTTCACCTCTGTCTCAACACGTTTCGTCACCCCGTTAACTGTGCGTTTCTTTTTAAATAAACCTCTTTATTTAAATGTGGTTGTTGTGGGAAATGGAGGCGGACGGCAGGTCACTGTGACGCTCGTCTTTTTTTCCCTTGATTCAACACGTCACGAGACTGAAGTGGGGCTGCAAACCTCTCACCTCCCGTGTGTAACGCAGTGACCGACATGTGAGATGCGCTGTACTGTACACGCGGCTCCGCGGGATAAACATGTATTCAAGTCCTTTCTAATGAGGTAACTGCTGCTTACCGTCTTTATCCTGCTCAGCTCAGGGCTCCACAGTTACACAGGTGTTTCCGATGGGGTGGGAGCGCAGTATTCACGAGACACTCGGCATCCAAACAATTTGGTATCTGACGCCTTTCCAGGGACGAATTAGATTCAGATACCCAGGAATTACTGTATTATTTGTCACGTGCACATCACATTTTTTATGTTATACCTACACATCTAATAAATGAACTATTTTTTTCCAGACAGTGACAGGAAGAGTGACTGAAAAATATTGTTTTTTTGTTAACTTCGCAATAGTGTGTCCCAATATTTTATGATTCAACTATTTTGACTCCACTTGTGCGACTAAAAGTTATTTATACATTTATACTGTATGAATTCAAAGCATATATTACAGTTAAGAGGTTTTATTTTCAAATAATTGCCACGTTCTTTCCCAGGCCCTGCTAGTACCTGAAACCCTACACACGGCTACCAACTGCGAATGTTCTTTTGTAAAAGAAATGCAGCTTTAATGTAACAAAGAAGACATTTTGAACACTGAATGTAAATAGTATTTATGTGACAAATAGATGCAACAAATTTCATAGATCTGTACAATCAACACTTGCGTGCCAGCACACTGAAGTGGTGTGATAATCAGTAGTATTCTAATAAATCTGGTAAACTGAAGTCCTGGGAAGCAACGTGAGGGGTGGTTCAATGGTTTGGGGGCTCTAAGCAAAGACAGAAGTGGGGCCAACATCAGTCCCAGTTCTCACCCTTTTCTAGACTAATTGTAAAAAAGCCTTTTCAGTGGCCCCTGTACTTAAAAGATGAGCTGCCTGCAAAGCACCAGGCTGCATCTTGCTTCTCTGCTAATCTGTGATAAAATAATGTAGTCAGTTCTCTAAGAAACATGAATTTAACAGTGCCACACGCCACAGGCCCTCAAATCCTTGCTCTTCGCTTAGACTCCTTGGTCTGCCACACTGGTGTTTAAATCTGGCTCTCATTAAGTGTTTTAATTTGCATGCAGGTAGCAGGAGGACATTTGATAGTTACGGTAATATAAATTCAACATGCAGACAATTCTCTTTCACTGTTAAACAGCAAACTGCATCTTTGCATCTTCTGTAGCTGCCATCAATCACCAGCCTATGGAGTCTGACTCGAGGTGCAATTTAACAGACTGTCTCAGACCAGGTTCATGCCGAGCCAGTTTCTACCTGCACCGGGTGTACAGCGACGTCGCTGCCTTCCATTCTATTCTAACGGAATAACAAGCCACACTTTCTGGCAGGGATATCACACTTGCCGTGGCTGCGATTAAAGAAATAATCTACACTTTCATATTAATGGTGACTATAACACTTTAACAGTAAGCTGAGGAAGTGATCATTGAATTGAATATGCGTAGAGTTAAACTTACAATGCTAAATCCAGTGATATTACTGTCATAAATGTTTTGGGGAACAAATGGTACATCAACACCGTGAAATAAATCCGTGACTCTGTCGGCTTAGTTTAGGACAGCTTTCAGTTTTTTCTTACACTTCCGTGAGCGTGAGACTTTGGCAGCAGGTGCCGCGTCTAGCTGCCGTTCGCCAGGGTTTTAGTTTGTGTGCAGGTAACAGGAGAAAGGACACCTGACAATTAAAATGAAATCAAAATGCAGATAATTTGCTTTCGCTATTTAAAAGCAGACCAAGTCTTGATATGTCTTTATGATGCAACCGTCTCCTGCTCGGTTAACAGCCGCTTAGCCTGCTGCAGCTTGTGACATAGCTAATATACACAGTACACTAGTGTGTAAAATACAGCACCTGCGATTAACACAGTTACACTATGAGCTCACCACACATTATTCGGTGTTAAAGAAAACAACATGGAATAGGCCATTCCAGCCTGGACTGAAGACAGGGGGTCCCCAACTTGACAAAAGGCTACTGAAAGTAATTAATAGCTGCAATTTTGGGGTGTTTGATATTCTGTTTTGAGTTTAACTGAAAGTCAAAGCAGATGTAAATGTGTACGTCTCCTTTTTGGAGCCCTAAGCATTTTGCCGAATGGAAAGTTGGCCCCAGCCGTATGGGGTGGTCAGCCAGCAGGGCCCCTCACCTTGGTGACGAACAAGAGGCCTTCATTTGTTTTAGCATCGGTTTCAATCTTGAAATTTCCATTTTCATCGCCCCTTGTGATGACAAACACAGCCCTCCAGCTGCCGGTTCCCACTTGATCTCTGTCCTCCACTGGGATGCGGAGGATCAATCCATCCACCTGGTTCTCCTCAACACTCACACTGAACTGGGTAGCAGAGAAAACTGCACATGTGGGTTCTGACAAACACCTCCTGTATCCAGCATGCAAATATGTAACAGCTCGGGATTTTGTACACTTACAGATGCCCTGGCAAAGGTGGGGGGATTGTCGTTGATGTCCTGCACTTTAACAGTGGCTGTGGCTGTGCTGGACAGCCCATTCCACCCCCCATCCATATCTCTGATCTGGACGATCACCAGATGTGTGTCCTTCACCTGGAACACAGAGCCTTCTCCATAAACTCTTTCACACGGCAGTCAATCCTCAGCTCATCATTGCAAAATTCCTTGATATCCAGGAAAAAGAGTAGCGGAAAATGTTTTAAAAGTGACGCTAAGCGAGTGCCCACAGACCTCCCTGTCCAGGACAGCCGTTCCTGTCGTAATGACGCCTGTGACGCGATCGATGAGGAATATGTCGCTTCCAGGCAGCAGCGAGTAACTGATCTTTGCGTGAAGTGTCTGTGGGTCGTCCCTGTCCGTGGCGTTCACTTTCCCGACCACAGTTCCTGCGCCACGGCAATTGTCCAGTGAGAAGAAAACACAGAAGAAAACCATTTCTCTGTTAATTTACTCATTCGCTGCAGTGGTAAGAAATAACAGGAAATTCCAATTTCTGGTTGTTGCTTGTTTGTTGTGGGCTACAGGCCTAATCCAACTGCAGCTGTATATATTCATGCAGTAGGTGTTAAAGTGACCTAAATTCCCCTTAATGTTTTGGCTGACACCACAAGACAAGACAGAAAATAAGTTTTAGTACAATTTAGCCATTACTTTATGCTTTGCCAATACCTTTTCACAACTGCCACATAAATATAGCAAATAAAAATGAATAATATGTTTGTTTCATGAAACTTTGAGGAAGTTTATGTAAAAAATGTTTCAAACAGCTTCACATTTTACTCCCGGGTCTCTTTAGTGAGCAAAACAGCCCAAACATAAAGGCCTTCAGGACCCACCTGGCCTGCTGTGCTCCTCCACAGAGAAGAGGAGGGGGCCACTGAATGTGGGCAGATTGTCGTTCACGTCCTCCACGTCCACCGTGACCGTGAGCGACTGGTCCGTCTCCTCGTGGGTCACTCTGTCAAACACCTTGACCAGGAGCTGAAGGGTGTATCGTTTTTTTAAAAATAAAATTACATGGGAAATTCAAAGAGAGAATAAAAAGGTCAAATTAAACAATGATTTGGCACAATAAGGGCATTTGCATTACCAAGTCAATTAATGAGGCATCTATCATTTTCATTAATTGCCTATCTTGAGCAGGGTCACGGTGGGTCTGGAGCCTATCCTGGAAGCAATTGCACTTGGCTATGAAACTGGCTATGACAGGACACCAGTCCATCACAGGGTGCCCCCCCCACACACACACACACACACAGTGATTCAGAGCAACCGATTAACCTGACACACGCACCGTTGGACAGACTCAGCTGCACTTGAACCCACAGCCAACCAGCCCAGGCACCATGAGGCAGCCGCGCTACTTACTGAGTCACCAACTAAACAAGCAGTAATTAGTTAATCTATATAAAAATGTGGGAAACAGTTCTGATGTAATCTCCAACACAGAGAGAAGTGGGCAAAAAGCAACACTTGCAACCTTATCAGTCATTTTTATTGTCTCAGTCAGTCTCAGGCTGTTGATGTTCTGTTACACAAACACAAGCTGCCTAAAGTCACAACACAAACAAGCTGGACTTGTCATGTCCTTATTGAACACGTTGTTTAGTCATTCACAGTTCAGGCTGGATGAAGTGAGTGAGCCCATATATTTAATAACTGGTAGAAGGTCCTTTAACAGCACTGACCTCCTCCAAACCTCTCCTGCAGCTGCTGATCAGACTGGCAGGAAGGCCAACAGGACTTCTACACCCTCCCTCCCTGCAGAACTGCTTCAGTTCACTGGTGAGTCTGGGATGCTCCTTCAGGTCATTCCACAGCATCTCAGCTGGGTTAAGTTCTAGACTCCAAAACACCAGTTTCCTTCTTTTTAAAATTTTCTGTTGTTGATTCACTCTTGTGTTTTGGATCATTGTCTTGTTGCATCATCCAGCTTCTATTCAGCTTCAGGTAAGTGACTGTGACCCTGATGATCTCCTCTAAAGCTTCTTGACACAGTTTTGAATTCATTGTTCCCTCAATGACTGCAAGCTGTCCAGGGCCTGATGCAGCAGAGCAGAGCAGAGGCCCGAACTGGGATTGTTCAGTATCGACAACACGTGCAACTGTTTGCTTTCGTTACATTAGGCAGCTTTGTGTTTGTCCATTACTGTGACTTAGATGAACATCAGACCACATTTTATGAGTAATTCATGTCGAAATCCAGGGTTCACCACCTGTGTCCTGAGGTAGGCCTACCTCAAAGTGGGAGAACTCCTCCCTGTCCACTGCCCTGTGGACGCTCAGCATGCCTGTGTTCGTGTCCAGCGTGAACAAGCCAAGAGGTGCCTGCGTGACCCCGGGGCCGCTGAGGGTGTAGTACACCGAGTGGTTCACAGAAGAGTCAGATGCAATCTGAGATTTTTCCAACAATAACACGATCGCAATTATTATTCTCATCGCTACATATTTAACTGGCATGTTATTCAGGGAGACTTTGAGAATTAAGCTGCAGTCATTCTCCCATTTTAAGCAGCACGATATTGTTCCTAGAGAACATCCTGCTGCCTAAATACCACACAAACGCAAGAAGGGACACTGCAGTTTTCCTGACCCCAAATATATTAAATATTTTACACCGGCTTCTTAACTCACACACCCATCTGGGGCCAGAAGTCTGTGCACAACCTGAATGGTCCGTTAATCCAGAGCTGGTCAATAAAAGTATAAAAATGCAGATGTTTCTCTGTTTAACTTGATCAGTCATAGTATAAAGAGCCGGTGTATAGTAACAGTGGAGTATAATTAGTATTAATTACAGTAAAAAGTACCATGTCAATTTCTTTGGGGAACGGCGGATTGTCATTTTCAATGATTTTGAAGGGCGGGGGACTCCAGCGACGTTTATACCGTTTTGGAGCCCAGCTGTGCAGCACCGGGAACTGAGGTCGACGCTGGAAAGACGCAGGAGTGAAACGCAGTTACCGCACGGATCTGCTGGGTCCACAGGGAAACAGGCTTTGTGAGACTCGCCCCCCTCCCCCCCACTCTGTCCACACACATCTGCACAACTTTCACACTCACTGCGAGCATTTTCCAGAACACACTGAAGCAGAGTGTGTGACAGTTGCAGTTTCTCCCGCGTCCTGTCATGCAAAGCTACGTACCACAGGGGCCTCCTGAGGCAGCCTGGCCTTGAACTTCTCCCCGCGCCCGGCAGGGAACGTGCCCCTGCTGAGGGGATTGCTGCTCACTCGGCGGGTGTCCACGACGCCATCGCCCTGCATGTAGAAGTCCGGGGTGCCGGTTTGCGCCGGCAGCTCTCGGCCTCCGCAGCCAGTCAAATCCCCTGCGTTCAGCAGAATGCAACTGAAGTCAACTAAAGGGCCCGGCTTTGTAGCGGCTTGAGAAACTGATGTAGAACCACAAGCCCTCTGCACCAAACGCACAAACACACCGCTGCCACACAGCCACTGGGCACAAACACGGTGACCAATGGCCCCTGGGGGGGCGAGGGGGTCAGACGCTGCGCTGGGCTGCCCCTTCGCTCACGAAAAGGCACATTTAGTCAGTACTCAGCAGGCTAAGCAAGTCCCCTGAATGTCCCCTCTGGTACATCTCCAAAAAAATTCCCCACGGTACTTTAGAGGTTTAAGTTCACAAAAAGGGAATATACAGAAACATTTAAAAGTTACTGAGCTAGCAGTGCAAGTGAGTTCAGAGGGAGGGGAGAGCCCGGTGCGGGACGGCCGTGAAGCTCGCAGTCTCCTGCGGCTCCTAACCCACCGTCCCGCTGTTGCTCGCGGTGTGTCAGGTGGCGTCACCTGCGTGAACCAGCTGTCCAGACAGGATCCTGTGGGGCACAGCTGCCTGGATGCAGGACCCGGCAGGTCGCGGAAGGGCCTTTAAAACAAATCCACATGTTTTCAGCAGCAGCTCTACAGGTGGCCGGGCTGAAAGACACATCTTTATACAGCTTTCACGACTAGCAGTAGTACTAGTTCAACATGGTCATCATCACAGCAGGCATCCGGAATTTCACACTTTCACAAGCCAACACATTACAGCAGCACAAAAGCTGGCAAAATCACATTTTTGGCTAAATCTCCGGCGTCTGGTTACTTCCGTGCTGTTGAAAGCTTTTAACGCCCCTTTAACGTCTGTTTCCCACATTAAACCGTCACGTCAGTCGATGTTTCACGGTGAGCGCGGCAAATAACGTCTCCTCGTGCGCGACCTCAAAGAGCCCAAAGTGGCAGCAGTGAAGCACACGGCGAAACGCAGTTGAAACACACGGCGAAACGCAGTTGAAACACAGAGGCGAAACGCAGTTGAAACACACGGCGAAACGCAGCGAAACACAGTTGAAACACACAGCGGGAAGGACAGGAGCGCCGCGACTCACCAGAGCAAAGGCGCAGAGCACGAGGACGGAGCCCGAGTCCATGGCGCGCGCGCGCGGCGTCCGGAACACAGAGCGCGGGCCCTGGAGAAGCAGAACCCGTGAGCGCAGCGCGGTGACAAGAAAACACGCACAGTTCATCTGCAGAGTGCGCACGCACGCACGCACACACACACACACGCACACACAGCCGTTTTAATAAAACACACTGGTGTATTAATAACACATTAATAAAACACACGTGTATTAATAACACACAGCGGTATTAATAACACACATTAATAAAACACACGTGTATTAATAACACACAGCGGTATTAATAACACACATTAATAAAACACACGCGTATTAATAACACACAGCGGTATTACTAAAACATTAATAAAAAGCACACGTGTACTAATAACACACACAGGTGTATTAATAACACACAGCGGTATTAATAAAACATTAATAACACACACAGGTGTATTAATAACACAGGTGTATTAATAAAACACACGTGTATTAATAACACAGCGGTATTAATAAAACATATTAATAAAACACACACATGTATTAATAACACACACGGGTGTATTAATAACACAGCGGTATTAATAAAACGTTAATAACACAGGTGTATTAATATAACACATTAATAACACGCGCGCGCGCGCAGCTGTTAACAGAGGCGTCACACAGGCGACAGGTGAGGCCTCACTGGATGCAGGTTCTCGCTCAGCTCTGCGGGATCTGATCTGCTCTCTGACCGGCTCTCAGTGTGATACTGAGTCACGCGGTGGGGGGTGGACACGCACAATTCCGAGCGAGTTCCCGCATCCGCCCCCCGCAGGACCGCCTCGCCCACGCCGGGTTCAGCGAAAAGGCGCGGCGCTGCGGTTCCAACAGCTGGAAGTACCGGGAAAAGTGTAATTTACTGTCGCCGCGTTTCTGCCCTTTTCTCACCACTCCGGATCCGCCAGAGTCGCCGAGCTGTTTGTTCTCACGAACCACCTGACAGATCCTGCGTATTTATGAATTAATGTAAAGCTCTTTTTATGACGAAAGACCCAAAATCGGAAATTCGCTTTTCAAATTTGCAAATAAACGTAGTTGGATTTATTCAGTCACCTGTGAAATAAAACAGAATAAGTGCAAATGTGACTGATCAGTTAAGACAGTTGTCTTAATTGTTGATATTTTAAAAATATATATTATTAATCTGAAGACATTATTGACACAAGTCGTTGATGTTTCAGCACCGTCCCGTTCGTTTCCCTAAATCTGGCCAGTGAGTCAGACGCCGAAATTCTTGCAATAAGGGGTGAATAATAAGCCCAGTGTGAGAGAACCAAACCCTCCACTGTGACCCCCAGATGAACATGACCACCGCACGAATGCCTCACCAGGTCAAATGCGCAGCTTTATTTTGGTTTCTCAGAATGAGTGACTTGTGACCAGAGCTGGAGGAGATCATGTCACTATGAATATCAAGATCCACGTACATACAGCACCGGTTCCATCGATTAATGATCCTGGTCGCTGGGTCCATCCCAGAAGAGACTAAGTCACCCCCCCCCCCCCCCCAGGCCATCGTAGGGTTATGTGTAGATTGAAAACACACACGGGGGCCTTGGACCAGCGGTGACTTAGGGGAAAGAATGTGTGTTGGGGAGAAACTACCAGAAGGCCACTTGGAATGTAGGGCAAATTTTGTGTTATCACTCCAAACACTGATAAGCATACATTCCTTGGGAGCTCTGACAAGGTAGGAGGTCCAGAAGGTGCCCCCAACCCCACCGCCCCCAAAAACGACACACATACACACACACACACACACACACACACATACACACACACACACACACTCATGCCGCTGCCATCACAAACCTTCACGCCCTGTAATCCAGCATTTTCTTTCCCAGATGTCCAGCTGTGTTTTTCCCCCCAAAAAAACTAGACAGTTTGTCTCCTCACATGCCGATGTCCTCAGAGACCTGGCAGCTTTCTGCCTGTGGGGGCTGATGTATCTGGAATGTGGCATCGCGTCAGGAGAAGCCTAGCAGATGCAGGACCTTCAAGGTCAGCTGCCCACTCACTGCTCAAAAACTCACTTGTTAAGTTTACATACTTATTGTTTTCCAGCACTTTCCTCCAAAGTCATTTCAGCCCTCTTTCTTTACTCCTCAGCCCTAATCGTTCCGCTTCACATGAGGCTTTTCTCCAGCGTCCCTGACAGCGCCCGCTGTGCCCACGCAGCCTCTGACAGCAATTCTCCCGTTTATCAGGGCGAGACCAAGGCTGAAGGTTACTGAAACCCAGACGCTCTAACTGCAGTGCAGCAGCTCCAGCCGCTAATATGTAGGCAGTTTCAGCAGCTGAACGTTCAGGCCAGCAGTTCCACAGAAATGCGAACACGAGCGGCCGCACAATACCTGCTGTGCAGAAGGGTGCGATAACTTGGCTGAGATGCCGCGCTTGTCAGTGAAGATATGTGTGGGTGTGTGGATGTGAAGTGATGTGTGACTGATCAGGCCCTTGTTGTTTCCTTGTTAAAGGTTCTGTCAGACAAGTTGTCATCATCAGTGCTGTGAAAAGGTATCCAATTCCCCTTCTTACTGCACCCACTGTGCTCTTGTTTTTAAATGATCACGCTATGTGAGGAGCACACTTGTCTCACATCAACTGGTGGAAGGATTAACCATCCCCAGTAACTGGTTGCTCCACCTCGACTAGCAATAATTACAAATTAACACTTGCCAGAAGTCAGCCGAGGAGCTTCAGCCTCGCTCTTCTTTGGAGAACATTCACGTGGACAAATGCTTGCTTCACGTCTAGCCAAGTGCTTCTGCGGGGTCAAGTCAGGACTTCTACGTTCAGATGTAGACTTGCTTTTGTGTTTGAGATCACTGTCTTGCTGCATAACCCAGTTACACTTCAGCTTCAACTCACAGACAGATGACCAGATATTCTCCGTAAGAATTTTCCAGGACAGTGCAGAATTCACGGTGTCTTCAGTAATAACAAGTCGCCCAGGCCCGGAAGTGGCAAGGCAGTCCCACACCGGCACACTACCACCACCACGTTAGACTGTTGATGTCGCGTTGTTCTGTTCTACTTGCTTTATACCAGACAAAATAAAACCTGGCGTCATCCACAGAGTTCCACTCTGGATATCATCCAGAGATCTGAGATGGGCACAGATGTTCCCCCCTTGCTGCACTCCCACAAATCCCATTTTTGCCATGCTTTTTCTTATCGTGGATCATGAGCCCAGATCTCAGCTGAGGATGGAGAGGCCTGCAGTACTTCTGGGATGGTTTGACTTCCTCGATGAGTTTTTGCTGCACCCTTGGAGTAAATTTGACAGGCTGGCCACCTTTTCAAGTCTTCTCCTTTTGGAGAGAATGGCTCGCAGGATTTGTTGGAATCCCAGAGAAATAGCTGTGAAACCCTTTCCAGACATATTTCAGCAACGTTTGTTCTCATCTGTTGTGGAATTTCCTTTAATCACGCCATAGCGATATGGTAGGGACTTTGTGGCGTCGACTTGGCCGACTCTCGTGGTAGCAGTTCAACACGTAGTGAGGTTTGCTCTGAACAGGGCAGTCAAGCCTGGCTGAGCTCAATTAGCTGAACCGAAGTATCTATTACGTTTGAGTAACTGAGGGGACGGTTCCTCACATGGCTGAGATGACTGTGGCACAACTGTGTTCCTTAAATGAAGTAATCTTAGGGTTGCATGAAACATGCTTACTTGGCTTCCCTTTGTCTAAATATCTGAAACAGTTTACTGTGAGAAATGTGCCTGAATCGGGAAAACGGGATCAGGGAAGATGGTTGTTCACACCACTGTAATACAACGCAACAATAAAGGTTGTGGGAGCAGATGCGATTCGCAGGTGCATGTTTTGCTCCGTTTTTCATCATGCACCACCACAGTGCACTCATTTGTCAGACATTTCTCCCAGGCAGCTTACAGCGTGAGGTTTGCCCATTGAGCTACTTACCAAGATTCACCTGTCTATACAGCAGGGTAATTTTTACTGTGTGAGTATGGTAAGTACAGCGTTAGCACTTTGATCAGGGGCAGTGGGGCAGGATGGGATCTGAGCCCAGGTTGAAGGCAGCATGAAGACTCTAACCACTACACTGCAACAGGCTCCACATAGAAGCAACTTAAGCTTTCGTTTTTTCCTGCAGAAAATGAGATGAACCAGATGGTCTTGTTGGCCGTGCTGGTATCGAGGGGTGGACTGCAGAGCCTGTTTCGGGTGCTGGTTTCTCTTCAAATGGAAAGCGTGTGTGTTGTGCAGCTGCTGGGTGACCCTGCGTACATGGTGGTGGGCCGCGATGGTTCCTGCATCTCTGTCTCTCCGTGCACATTTCATGCACTTTATTTCCTCTGGCTTTGTTGCCCCACCCTTTGTTTTTACAGTAGAAATTCTAGAAAGGTTAATTTTTCCTTTCCTGGCTGCACAAGTCACTCTCCTCCTGGTCACGGGGCGGTGGTAAACGCCACAGGCGAGTGATTAATTTCATATGGTACATGAAGAGCAAGTCAAAGGGCTCAGTTTCAGGAACAGCCCTACATGTGAAAAAGTGGGAGGTGAGTTCTCTGGCACTGTGACGTGGTACACCTGCCTTTTGTGCGTTGGTGATTCTTCCCTTCACCAGAAGTGATTTCATCACCGTGTGAGAACACATACACACACGCAACAAGAAGGGACACGTATGTGGCAAAGCAGCTCAGACCCCACGCTGGGGCCCACAAACATTCTGCTGCTCTCTGTCAAGTTTAGCACGTGGGTGACCTTTCATCCCAAGGCGGTTGTGACCACACTGCTCTCCGTCAGCGTACAGCACGTTGTTCACGTTGTTCACATTGTTCACAGTTTACTTCTCACACTTGTTCAATCGCTCCTTCTTTTCTTCACTTGTCTTTCATTATCTTAATTCTCTCTTATTCGTGTATTTTGCAAACACATTTTATATCCAGTGGTCTGTCATTTTGCTCACATGTCACTTGTGAAGGGACTCAGTCTTCAGGGTGTAAGAGTCCACTGTGCTGCGACTGTTTGGTGTCACACCAACATCGACACACAGGACACGCGGCACGTGGAGGACAGTGAACACAGATGCCCCGGTCTCCTGTGACTATCTGCCCACATGCAGTAAACCGACCCTTTCCTGGGACCTCCTCCTGCTCCTTCTTCCTCGTCCCTCCTCCCACCTCCTGAGCTCAGGGTGGGGGCCCCACATGACTCTCTTACAGGACACGCCTCCTGTCCTGAGTTTATTTCAGAAGGACCTCTGGAGTGAGCCTCACAAACTCTCACTCCTCTCTACCAGGATTGAACCACGGAGGAAACAACTTCCTTACTGCAGTAAACCAGGTCTGCCGCTGCAGGACACCTCGACGATGGCTCACGTTCCTCCAGCCACCGCAGTCCTCCTGACTGCGCTCTTTCTCATTGTAAGTACATGCTTTACCACTGTTTTACCCCAGTTACCTGCTTCATTCTCCAAAACCACATTGTTTCACATATTTACACCACCGTCTTAAACCTTATCTGACCTCTGTCATACCCCGTAAACCACTCGTTTTATTCCCTCCATTCCCGCTTTCACGCTCTAAAATGCCAGTTTCACTCTGTACGTCAGCACTGTTTCACTCTGGGTGTGTTGCTGTTTCCTAGGAATAATCTATTTCCTAGAATCCTTCTCGAGTCTCAAAGTATTTCCAATCGTTGCAATAATGACATTTCCCGAAAGTCGCTACGGGGCCTGACGGCTCAGGGAGGCACGCAGGACCTCAAGGGTTTCCACACACCCTTGTCCCCTGTAGGCGCCGCCGGCTCCTCGCTTTCGCCAGATCACGGTGTGCACAGAAACACCGGGTCTTATCGCTGGGATCTTGGAACAACGCACTCATTTTAATACAACTTCAAAGGCAGAGAAAACAAATCAGATTCATCTTAACATTAATATACAGAACTGTGCAAAAGTGTTAGGCGTGCAACTTGAATGTGTGTTGAGAAGTACAGGTAGATCCTTATCCACCATCAGGGAGGTTTCTGATGGGTCCCAAATTCATTGTGCAGCCTGAGAATGACCTCAAACACCCAACCTCAGTCATACACAACTATGTTGAGCAAAAAGAAGGAATCCTGATATAAACAGGTATAGACCGTCCTCACTTTATAGCATTTTTCCCACAGGTGCCTAAGACTTTTGCACAGTACTGTCCATCACAAGACAGCGGTGGCCCAGCGAGCCCTGCGGCCACAGATGATCACAACAGCCTGGACAATCATTCTTCATACACCTGTATACATATCTGAAGAACAACAACAATAACTATCATGTTGCTTTACTTGTCTCACAGCGTTGCCTGTGTCCTTCTGCTGTGTTTTCTCAAAGACCTTTAAGGAAGCTGAGGCTGAAGCTGGAGCGGAACGACTGCCCAAAGTGAGACAAAAGCGGGAATGGTTTGTTCCGCCATTTAAGCTGAAGGAGAACTTTGATTATGGAAACCGTACTATTTCCAAGGTAAGAACTGCTCCGTTTCTCACCTTCACATTAACTGTCAGCTGATATACAGACGGCGTTTGGGCTGCAGTGAGTTCCGGCACATTATAAGGACTGCTGGGATATGTAGCAAGAAGGAGCCGACATTTGCCGGACCCGGCGCAGGACAGTACCTGCTGGGGTAGCCCTGTGGAAAGTATTTCCACAGGGCCAGTAGAACACACAGATGAGAGTAGACAACAAACACACGAGGAACTCTGTGCTAAAAGCTCTGAGCGATGAAGCAACAAGAACAACCATTTAGTGACGTTAATATATTACACACATTTTGTCATAAACCGGGGTCATTCTAAGGGTTGAGGCCTCCGTTCAAAGGCTTTGACTTTTATCACTTTCCAGGATGACTAAGGAGGTCTAGATCAAGGGGCCTCACCAGAGGAAATATGCAGCTTATGTACAGGACCTGCTTGTTACTGTTCATTTGCAACACGCTTCTCATTCCCACGGAAGCAACTGTCAAACCTTTAGCATTCCGGGCGCATTTGTTGGCTGCCTTGCTTCCGGTAAAGCGACTCACTCAGCCGCCCCCTTTCAACACGCAGAGCGACATCGGCCAAGTTACAAAGTCGCTCCTCAACGCACCCATCCCGATTCTCACGGCCGTATTCCTTCAGTGACAGGCATCATGCCAAAGTGTCTTTAGTAACTAAAGCACATCATGCCCTGGTTGTAAAATTCTCAGCACGTTACCTTTTGTAAAGTTTTTTTTAAAGAGCAACCAGGTCGTTTGAGGTCGTGTGTGGCCTGCGTTGCGACGTGCGACCCAGTGGGCTCCTAAAATGATCCGGCGATTTCTTCAGATCATGTCTGACAAGCAGAACATCATATACAGCCTGGAGGGCGAAGGTGCGAACGACGTGTTCATTATTGATCCTAAAAGCGGCGCTGTATATGTTACAAAAAAACTGGACCGAGAGCAGAAGTCTGAGTACATAGTAAGTATTTCACGTTTGGCTTCTTCAATGTCGGTGTTTATATGTCGGAATTTATGGACGACACTTGGACCTGCGTCCTCTTGTTCAGCTCACAGGGGTGGCAAAATATGTGAACAGGACAAAGGCAGAGCCCGACCTTCCGCTCAGGATTTCCGTTCTCGATGAGAACGACTGCGCACCTGAGTTTGGCGTAATCCCTGTAGGGCAAGTCAATGAATCAAGTGCTGCAGGTACGTTGCTTTATAAACATATTCGTGTCACTTCTCCGTGGCTCATGACAAACCACTGTTTTGTAAGATTTTAGAAAAATGCTGCCCGTGCAGTATTAAGACTTTTAATCTTAATAATAAATTGATTTCTTTCTAATCGAATCTGGAGAACATTAATGGATGTTCATCTGTTTTTACTTGCATTTTCTGTTTCTGTTCCAGGTACCTTTGTCATGCAGGTGAACGTCACAGACAGGGATGACCCAGCTAGTGAGAATGCAAAGATTGCCTTCAGAATCACCGGACAGAACTCGGATCACAACACCATGTTTCGCATCAACAGAACAACTGGAGCGATTTATGTCCACCTTCCGACCCTGGACAGAGAGGTGAGAGTGTGTGTGTCTTTCTGGGTTTCTTAAGTCTACACTGGGTAAATTCCCACAGGCCAAGATGCGTTCTTTTAACTGTCAGATTTTTTGAAGAACAATTTAAAGCTGTGTCAGCGTTCATATTCTTTACTTTCATTGTGCTGGAGTTGGGTGTCTTTTTCCATCTAACTGGGATCTTGTGTGCAAATCCTTCCCCGTGAAAAGTTTGCATTTTGCTTCTCTGGCTGCACTTGAGATGTCTTTCTCTTCAAAACTGACACTTTGATTCGTACGCCGCACCGAGAGACCGGCGTGCCGGTCCAGATGGCTGTGCGACGGCAGAGGATCGTTCTCAGGCACCGCTTCTGTCTCGTCTCCCCGCTTCCGTGATGTAGGAACAGGACAAATACACACTGACGCTGGAGGCAAGCGATCTGGACGGCATGCCACACGGCAAAACGGCCTCAGCAACCATCACAATCAACATCCTCGACATCAACGACAACATCCCGACGCTGCTGAATGAATCGGTAAAATTTGTCACTTCCCTGGTGTGATGGGGACAAGAGGGTCTCTCGCAGCGGATGGTCGCTGCGTCGCAGACGGAGGCGCAGAGTTGGGATGCGACACCCTGGCCCTGTAGTCCCCTTGATCGCGGTGCTTCCCTGCGGTAGAACTGGCTCAACCGGAGAAAAGTGTCAGATAAATGAATGAAATAATAATGCTCACGTGGTTTTCGCTGTCCGCCGCAGCTGATGTTTCCCGTCTGCCTGTTTCAGTATGAAGGCAGCGTAGAGGAAAACCGTGCCAACGTGGAAGTCGTAAGAATAAAAGCAGTGGACAAAGACCTGGTCGGCTCCGACAACTGGCTGGCAGTTTTCACTATCGAGTCAGGCAATGAAGCGAAATACTTCAGCATCACCACTGACTCGAAAACCAACGAGGGCATTCTGATGCTCCACAAGGTAAAACCGCGGCGACCGAGAGGAAACATCTTCGTCTCCGGCCTGCAGCTCACCGATTCACCTTCTGTTCTCAAAGCCCCTCGACTACGAGCAGCAGAAGGAGGTGGATCTCAAGATATCGGTGGCCAACAAAGCTGAGTACCACATCACGACGACCGAAATCCAAAAAAGGTACAGCCTTAAGATCAAGGTGAAGAACCAACCAGAAGGGCCCACCTTCATGCCCAGGGTGAAAGCAGTCAACGTCACGGAGGGCATCGAAACACTCCTCCATGCAGTGATAGTGACATATCCCGCCGTCGATGGAGACACCTTTGAGATTGTTAAAAACGTTCGGTTAGTATCGCCGTGCACATGAAAGACCAACTTCTACAGCTTGCTTTCTCACGTGGCTTTCTGTCGCCGCCATACTCGATACCGCCAGACCTACTGGAGCTTGTGTGTTTGCTGCTATGTGTAAGGTTCCCTTTCTCTGCACTTTGCTCGTGTTACCTCTGCTCTTTTTTCTCCTCTCATCTATTTTTTTAAATGCTACACGTTCAAATGTGTGCATTTAGGTATGCGAAAGGAAAGGACCCGGAAAACTGGCTGACGATCAACGAAACCACTGCGGAAGTGCGACTGAATAAAATCCCGGACCGGGAGTCCAAGCACTTGCAAAACGGAACATATTACGTAGAGATAATCTGCATAACATCCGGCAAGTGTCCAAAGGAAGTGTGGGCGTTTAAATGGAGGTTACGATCTTTTTCTAGATGGTGAAAACAGAGCGTAAGAGAACAAAATAACTAGTTTGCTCTAAACGAAGCTGTTCGTTGTTCCTTCAGACATCCCACGGTACACGGCCACTGGGACCATTGCGGTGATGGTGGAGGACTCCAACGATCACTGCCCACAACTGGCGCCGACTGTGCAGACCGTGTGTGCGGAGAAGAACATTGTTTACGTCACAGCCCACGATGAAGATCTGGCACCCAACAGCGCGCCGTTCCAGTTCGCAGTGGTCTCTGAGAAACACAGGAGGTTGTGGGGGGTGGAGCGCATCAACGGTGAGCATCACGTCCACACCAACACACCGGGAGTTGGGGGTGGGTGTCAGACTGGTAATAATGCTGCAGTTTTACCCCCTCGGTAGCAGGCCTGTGCTTTCGTGAACAATAGCAGCTGACTGTGTATTTGCACCACGCTCATGAAGATGCCTGCTTGTGAAGGTTAACTGTGGACTGTGTGAGTACATGTTTGTTTTCTTCTGCAAGACACCACAGTCCTCCTCAGGGCCCACAAGCCCCTGTGGCCGGGGTCCCACCAGCTGGCGCTCAACATATACGACCAACAGGGAAAGAGCTGTGATCACAGCCAGGTGGTCAAGTTCCACGTGTGCACCTGCAACAAGGACAACACGTGTTCCTGGTCAGGGAAGCCCAGAGCCACGTTTGGGACTCGAGGGATCAGCCTGCTCCTCCTGGGGCTGCTGCTGCTGCTCTTGTGTGAGTGAGCTGCTAGTGTTGACGTGAGATGCAGTTTTAGACTATCATTTTGGCACTGATGTACCCTCACGGGATTTAAACCCCGGCATCTCTACAGGCCTCCCGACACTCTCAAAGTGCTTAATTCCTGAGAATGCGCTCCTAAAGTGAATTTTCATAAAAGCACTGATCCTGACGCCTTCCTGAGTCACAGAAACTCCACCTGTTCTTTCACCAAATTCCTGCCACTTCTGGAGGAAACCTCATTTTTTACCCTTTTAAACCGACCTGTTTGCGAAGGTTCGCACAGCACACATTTGCAAGCTCCTTTTTCCGCACGTCCCCCTTTTCTCCTGCTCATCATTGCAGCGACTTTTTTTTTTGGTTTTGAGGCATTCTGCTGCTCTCCGGGGGGTTCGAATTTCATCTGCTCATAAAAGGGGAGAGTTTGGTGTTGTGAGGGAAACGTGTACTTTCCACAATGTTTAAAAAAAGATGAAGGTTATAGAACATGTCGTTTAACATAACACATGGACAGCGCCAAAACTGCACCACAGAAGAAGAAGAGAGGTTGAATTGTGTGTGTGTGTGTGTGTATGTGTGTGTGTGTCCTCAGTGGTCCCTCTCCTGCTGCTGTTCTGTACCTGTGTGGGACTCCCGAAGCGACACTTCGAGGAGATACCTTTTGATCCGGTCCCTCTCCTGAGCTCAGGAAACACTGAAGAAAAAGTAAGCAGCGCACATTTCACACTGAAAAGCCACAGAGCGACACAAATGCACAAAACCACATTTTACAGCTTTAAACACTTTGCAATTCCACCTTCATTTGCATCAGAGCGTAACACAAATTAAGCTCCTCAGCTGAATGGAAATTTAAAACTGACTATAAAGACCAGAGCAGCAGAAGCTAAGTAGCACCCAGCAGTAATGGACTGACTGAGGAGAACTTGAGTGATCGCTCAGGAGATCCACACCAACCCGCGGGGAGTTGGTGTGGGTGTCAGACTGCTATAATGCTGCAGTTTTACCCCCTCAGTAGCAACTTCATGAACAACATACATGTTGCACTGCACAAGTCAGTCAGTGAAGAAGTTATGAGTTATTTCATTAAATTTCACTTTTTTCTCACCACTTCCACTGTGTCTATTATGGTCTGCCTGTAATGCACATGTAAGCTCACCTGCAGATGGAAGACGGAGGCTCGTCGAGTTGCTCCTTAGATCTTCTCATGGTTCTTGTCGTGTCGCCCTAACAGGTCATCCCTTCACCGATTCCAGCTGTACACCTGGGCAGTCAAGTTAAAAAAGAAAACGTGGGGCGGCCCGGCGGGGCGGGAAACAGCGAAGGGTACATGGGCGGTTATGGGGGGATGACCAGAGAAGACCTGTTGCACAGGTCCTTTTTGATAAATGATTTCAGAGGGAGGTACCGTGGAATCAGTGAGAATGGAAACACGATCTTTTCAAAGAAGTATTTGTACGAACATTGCGGTGACGACTTCTCTGGAATGGCCCTCCCCAATGCCTTTCTGGAAACCTACTACTCAAAGGTGAACCACCTCAAGTCCCATCAACATTTTTTCACACATTCTTTTTTAAGAAATAATTTGATAACTATCTATTCTCCTTCTTTAAATGCTGAAGCGACAGAGAGAGCAAGTTCCTCATATCTCTTCCACACAAAACTCCTCACTGCCATTCATCTAAAAGGAGGAAAATAAATATTGCATCAGCTGCTTCAGTTGTGCTTTCGCTAAACACGCTACCTTGACGGTCTAATTCAAACCTCAACATCTCAAGTGTTGTCGACCCAGACTAAATTACACACTAAACGTTTGCCTGCTTCTTTCTGTCTCGGTTCCCCTTTCCTGCTCATTTCTCCGATTTAACATTTTTATTTTGTTGTTTCATTCTGTTGCTTTTCGATCACATGGTGGCTCAAAATTGCCTGGGTGTAGCTTCAGACATGAGTTCTAATCTAACTCATTTTGTATGGAGTTCCCACTGTGTGTGTGTGTGTGTGTGTGTGTGTGTGTGTGTGTGTGTGTGTGTGTGTGTGTGTGTGTGTGTGTGTGTGTGTGTGTGTGTGGGGTCTGGGTGTTTTTAAAGGTAAGATGTTAGATATCACAGCCTCGGGTACCAGAGCATGATGCAGACAAGCACTCACGTGACAAGTGCTGCTTCTGAACTTTGACATGTTCCGTATGTGCTTTTCCAGAAAGCAAACTCTGCCGCTGAGAGGAGTCACACCAAAGACGTCAGTCTGCTTTTCCACGAAGAGGGCTGCGGGTCCTCCGAGGGCTCGGTGGGATGCTGCAGCTTCATCGAGGTGGACAACGATCTTGAGTTTCTCAATGACCTGCATCCCAAGTTCAAAATCCTGGCTGAGATCTGCAGCGGCTCAGTGATGGAGACAGCAGTGTTCTCTTCTGTGTCAGGCACTGGTGCCCTGAGGCCTGCAGACCGGCACGGCCCCTCTCCTTCACGAACACCCGCTGAGAGGACAGGCTTTGAGGCTTCGCAGGCAGGTGTGTCCAGGGCAGCCCACTCAGTCACCACCACCCTGGTGGAGGAAGTCCACAGTTCGGATGTGGGGACCCCTGCTCCAGCCCACCGCTCGGTCCAGGTCCCCAAGCAGACTTACGTTCTCCAGCCGCAGCCTGTGTTGGTGGTGGAACCCTGTGTGCCCCCCACTGTGTTCCTTTCAGAGATGCCCGGTATGTACACGGTGAGCAACACGCCGACCCCCGTGACACACGGCACCCTGAGCCGTACCGACAAAGTGCTGCTGCTGGAGAAGTCAGCAGCTGAGTCCAGCTACAGCGTCCAGCGGGACAGAGATACCGGTGGCACCCAACACGTCCTGCTGGTGGAGGGTCAGGCAGGACCTGCGGCAGGAATAAATATAAGGTTGTTGGCCGAGAAGGACACTCAGGCGGTGGGGGGTCTCCTCAGGTCTCCAGATATCTTGTTGGCGAGCCAGCAGGTCCAACAGGAATCCTGGTCAACCTCAGCTCTGCACAGAGCTGAAGCATCCAATTCACCAAGCATGGTGAGCGGGGCGAGCAGCTCCCACCGAGAAGTGCTGGGATTGCACAGCAGCCCCCTGCGAGGAGAGCGTTGGCCTGGTGCTCACAAAGTGCTTGTGCAGGAGAAGAAAGTGTCAGCTACAGAACGGAGCCTCCAAGGAAACACTACTGGATGAAGTTACTCGCGTATGTCGTCTTCTTCGCCCAGGAATCATAAAATCGTAGCAAAGGTCTTGTTTGATGGGTGACCTGGTTGATTCTCACATGTAATCATACAAATTTGAACTTGTCAGTTGTGTACACTTATGGACATGACGTCATAACCTCCTGGAGTTTCACTCTTTCCTTACCACTGGTGACAGGCAATCCCTTTAATTTTACTGCATTTCTTCTGGAGAACCAGTTGTGGAGCTACGAAAGCTTCTTAGCACAAATGCACTAAAACAGTTTCAACGGGGCAAAGTGCGCTCTGAGCTGCGTCACCCATCTGGGGCGTCTTTGAACATCAGCTGACAAGGCAGTCAGACATGAAGCAGTTAACAGGGGAAGTCCGTTGCGTTGCAAATTCTCACCCGGGGCTTTTCGTGCAACGTTTGCCTCAAGTGGGTTTTACCCAGTTTTTACGGGTTGTACCCGGGCGTTTTCTCACGACGCCGAGCATGTGCGGCGTGTGAGCTCAGTGTGACACGGGTGGCACCAGTTTCCCCTGGTGCTTCCACAACACGGACAAATCGCACGCGTCACGTTACACGCTGGTCTACGTTTGTGTCTAGAGGTAAAGGAATTCATCTTCAGCTGCAGTGGAGAGCAGAATTTTTCTCTTTACATCGAGCAATCGTTTTCTTTATGAGTTCTCTTTTACACATATGTTACGGTGGTAGAAATCAAGACAAAGCCCTGGAAATGCTTCTTGTCAGCGAGCTCCTTACTGAAATCTACCCTTGACCAGGCCTTTTGGGTGCAGAGCGCTTTTCACAGTAGCTGTTTACCTTCATTTTGCCATATTTTCATTTTTTTTAAACTGTTAAACACATTTTGTTTATGTACAGCTGTCTTGTGATATTTTTTGTATCAGTGGGGAAGTATCTGGGGAAAAACAACTGTGATCGCTTCCACTGGCTGGTCGTCTAAAAACGTTTTTAAAAGTAATTTCTCATTGTAACAATCGTCAAACACGCAGTGTCTAAGTGACAAAATAAGGCATTTTTAAAGCATTTTTATCGCTTTCTTGTGTACGAAGCACAGACGTTATTGAGCTTATGCACTGATCCCTTGTGTGAGATTCTGTTGCTTCGTGTGGTGTGGCCAGTATTTCTCTGAATAAACTGCTCGACTGTGAACAAGCCGTCCTGCTCAGTCTGAACGTGGAAATTTTTTCTCGGACTCCAAAGTGACGGCTAAATCACACCTTTTGCACAGACAAAGTCTGCTTACAACGGTTGTTCACAGCTACTGTCTTGTTGTCGTGCAAAGATCAGGGCAAGAAGAAGTAGAACTGGATCAAGACTTTGTTCCATATTGCCTTAAATTTATCTGTGTACAGAATTTAAAAAGTGATTGTTACCGTCTCACCCAAACCGAAAAAGCGAACAAAACCTGGGCAACCGTGCAGTTAAAATGGTATCGGAAACAAAATTCTCCCACCTCACGTTGAACAAGAACATAAATTCCACAACCATAAACCTTCAGCCTCCTTCTGCTACACTTACGTCCAGCAAATACGAACAACGCCGCCTGTGCAATGCTTATTTTGACCGTCACGATGTCACGTCACAACGTGGTATCCCGTATTTTTAGGAACTTCTGCCGTCTTTACTGTCCTCGCCCAGTCGTAATAGCCGCCGTGTTACTGTTGCTCAGGCGGGCAGGATCACCAGCAACGTTTCCCGTAACGCGCCTGCGTCCGCGAGGCCCGCGCCACTTCAGCGCGCTTGTTTGTCCCTCTGAGGCACCGCCAGCGATGGGCGTCAGCAGGGCCCACACAGAGAGGCAGTGAGAGTTAGACCCTGGGTATAAAACCCCGCTGAGTAGGAGCCGCGGACGGGATTGAAGTTTGGCCACCAGCATGTCCCACCCGGCCGTTCTAGTGTTCGCAGCCTTGGCCGTTGTCCTGTCTGGAGCGGCGCCAGTGGTAGGTGGCCTGGCTTCTTCTGCTTCTGTGGGCGGCGTGGAGGAATTCCACACCAAAAAGCTCACTTTTTAGGTTCAGGTAGCGGTTGAGCAAAACGATCGCGTCGACTACAGTTGCGGAACGAAGGCGGCGACGTAACTGCCATTTCGACCAGTCGGTAGTTTTACTGTGCCAGACCGCAGTCACTAGTTAAATTAGACCGGAAACAGTAAACGCTGCACTAAATTATTTCACACATTTTATTACTATATAGTTTGTACAGATCGGTTCAACGGTCGAGCGCTTGTGTATCAGTCAGTTATTCTTTTCGTCATTTTGTTTTGTCCTTTTTAAATCGGCCGTTTGCACTCGGCCCCTTTTTGAATCCACCTGAAAGAATCTGTTGACCGTCGTCATTCCCGCAGCTCCCGTGCGGTCTGTGATCGCAGGCTGCGTTCGACGTTAGGCGTGTGGCACGCCGACATTCACACTGTCACCTTTCGCTTGTCTGCTCCTGGCTCCAGGACAGCGGGCAGCACGGGGGCGCTGACACCACGTGCCCCCTGACGGTGAAAGTCTTGGACGCCGTGCGGGGCGTTCCGGCCTCGGCCGTCCAGCTCAAAGTGTCTCGGAAGACCGAGGAGAGCTCCTGGGCAGAAATCGCAGCAGGGTAACACGCCGGCCGCTCGTACCCGTGCGGAAAAGCCTGCTCGTGCCGACCTGCTGTTTGTTTCCCTGTGAATATTTAACCCGCGCAGCACTGATGGCAGCGCTCTTCTGCTCGGCTCATGTAACGCGCGAGGTCAACCTTGCAGGGCGACTGATGCAAGCGGGGAACTTCACAACCTCATCGAGGAGAAGGACTTCAGGGCAGGTGTGTACAGAGTGACTTTTGACACGAAGGCCTACTGGACAGCAGCGGGACAGTCACCGTTTCACGAGGCGGCTGAGGTAAAGTGTCCCAACGTTGATACACTGAAGGCACAGAGAAGTGATTAGGTCAGAAGTGACGTAGCAGCAAACCATTAAAAAAAAAGTATTGCTGTTTAAATGTACGGCGATTAAACACTTGGAGCAGACCACACACTTCATGCTAGCGAGCTTTTTCTGTAGCAGCCAAGTAGATGAACAAGAGCAAGTTCAGGGTAGATGGTGGCCCCAGTGAACTGAGACCTCTGGACTCACAGTGACGGTCCGTCAGTTTGCAGAGTCTTATTAACGTTTACCTGGTGCACGGCTGTGTTTACAGGTGACGTTCAAGGCCCACGAGCAAGGTCATCAGCACTACATACTGGCGCTGCTCCTCAGTCCCTTCTCTTACACGACCACTGCGGTGGTCACCAAAGTGGACGAATAAGCGCCGCTTTCTGCCACGCGGTGTGGGAAAATTAGAGTAACGTACTAACAACGCAGAGCTGAGAGCCGAGAGCCGGGGCCAAGCGGAAACGTTCCGCAAGCCGTCGGCTTCCCGCTGGCCCTTTTTGGTTCAAGCCAAACTAAGTTAATTCGAGTTCATTTCTGCTGTGTCACACTTACTAAACATTTAAATACTTCAAGTGAATATGGGTAAAAAAGGAGGACAGGAACAAATACAGAAAAGTGTAAACAATTGATTGATTTGTGCTAATTCATCATTTTTCACTGTACCAAGAATGTGCTTCTGCGAAAAAGGGGGGAAATGCGCCGGACCGCCGCGCCCGACAGTAACAACGCTCGGGTCCCAGTTAAACGTGAACTGTAGTAGTGATAACAACACTGTAGAAGAAGCAGTTTAACTACACATGTCCAGCATTCTTCTATGGGTGCAGTGACAAGAAACACATCAGGTGACAGTGAATTCATTTATTTACTTGAAATAAAAATGTTAAGCAGGTTGCATGAACATTTAGGTGCAATAATTTACTTCCTTTGCTGAAAAACATTAAAAAAAAAAAAACATGAGGTTACAAATTCCAACGTAGCTACGAACTCTTTGTCTTTACAGTATATTCTGAACGGATTAAAAAGTCCAGAACACCGATTGTACAAATCAGGGTAAAGAAACATTTTGCCCCCAAAAGCATCAGAATATTTTAATTTAAATGTTTCTCTGGAGAAACAATGATAGTTTGGGGGAAAAAAGTATATTCTATCCCCAAATACTTTTTACAAGGTAAAACTCAAAACCATAATTAAAAAGTGCATTGAAATTTCTAAGAAGAACCCAAACTTATTCTCACAGCCCAAATATAAATCTCTACAACATTTAAAGTCAAATAAAAGCAAATGAAAAAACGTGAAGGCACATTTACATGAATACTGCAACATGTAATACTCAACTTTATTGAAACATACAACACTGCCCTCATCACATGTACAAGTCTGCTGCAGACACCAGGCAGATCCCCACTGGTCCTGGAGCAGAAGACTGAAAGAAAACAACCTCGTCCACAAGTGTGTAGTGGAGAAAAAGTTGTACATGCTCATCCCAGAAGACGGAATGTTTTTGACGTTTCCAGGAAAGACCTTGCAACTTTTTTCCCAGGCATTGATAAGTTGCAAAAGCGTGAGAACGTACTTGTGACCGGCGTGTCAGCTAAGTGACTGTGTGTGTAAGCATTGATCAACAGGACATGTTTCCCAGGCGGAACACAGGTATCACCTGGTCAACCTCCAAAGAGCAGCTGTTACCATCAAATTGATACCACCAACTGGAGCTGGAGGAAACAGGTGTCGAATAATAAAATGACACAAACACCTACTTACTTAGGTTTTGTCTTTAGTTCCGTTCACGGATTTATTACGTCGGCAGACCGATTGTAAGAAGTGTCTGATAACGTCCACGTCGAATGATGAGCGCACTTCCTTAAAGCAGTTCTCCAGCAACAGTGTTACATGGTAACTCTTTAGAGAAGTAATGCGTTTCTGTTAAAAAGCCTGCATTTTTACAGTAACTCATTGAAGTGCACACACTTCAACGCCCTGAGGTTTCTACACCTGTGGTATTTTGCTATAGAAGCTACACTGGCTATGCAACCACAAAAAAAAAAAAAAAAAAAAAAGAAATCTACGTCTATCTCCGCCTCCTGCAGAAATGCATAAGTATTTTGGCAGTTGCAAACTCATGCACTTAGTTGTTGGGACTGGCCAGCAAAAACTACGGAAATGTTACAATTGTGGCTCTTCACTGCGGTTTTGCTCTTAACCTACAATTTCATGGTGCAAATTAAAAATACAACTGCAGTGTTGCTAACATTCAGATATCTAATGCGCTGACCTAGCGGAAATTCATTTGCACACCTTTACAGAGGTACTGTCCTCCTAAAATCTCAGTCCTTAGCATTTATACATCTTAGGCCTCTAACTGCCAACAAGACCCCTTTTCTTAGACATCACCTTGCACAGCAAGGGGGGGGGGACCTTGCAAACTTAACCTACCAAGTCTGTTTTACCACAGTTTGAGATCAGACAGCCCGGTTCCTCCCGTAAGCGAACGTCTGTCACGTGAGAGTAAACAACCATCACTACTCAGCACCTGAAATCGACGTCGGGAAGACGTCAGTCGCGTCACACAGCACACACACAGAAACGACATTAAAGGGGCTCGCACGCACAGAAACCAGCGATATACAACAAAGTGTAAAAAATAACAATAACAATAATAATTTAAAAAAATAGTGTAGCACTCAAAACATGAAACAGTTTTAAGTTGGCACAGCCCAGGTTTCTTTAACATGCCGTTCAAGGACAACATTTTGCGTCGCCCTTACATTTCGGCCTTTTCTGAAATAAATACAACACGAAACTGGATGTAACGCCATACAATCGGACAAGTCGGAACTCATTACACATTCTTGCGCCCGGGGGCACCGGCTTTCAGGGCTCCGACACGTCCTGCTGTCAGTGCATCTCACAAGGAGAACGTACACAGCTGCAAACACTCAAGAGAAATTAAATAAGGTAACACATGCAGGAAACCAAGTCAAACAGGAACGGTCGAAATTCGGGCAACTTCTAGGGACACGGAGGAGCAGGGTGTGGATAAATGTCTCGAGGGTTTAGTCGCTCAGACAAGCCGTCTACCACCTTGCGATCATAGCTGCCGAAACAAAAGGTACAACGAAATATGTCTAATATTTCTACTCTGGTAGACGTTGTAAAGGCTCATATTTACAAACACCTTCATGCAAACTATATCAACAGTACAATACACAGTCAGAAGGATGGAAAAATTCACACGCATCATACAAACTGCAGTGCCTCTAAGACTTAAAACAAAAATAAATACAAAAATGCTGGAGTTTTATACCACATATAAATACTTTCATTACGAGGAATAAAATCCTAGCAGGGTAGAAAAGTGTACATAAAGATGCCTCCTCCTCCACCTGGCTTCCAGGGTCCCGGAGAAGGCGAGAAGGTCGGGCGTTTTTCACGTCACATGTTGCCTACATCCTACTGCGTCTCAGAGCGAGACTCACCGTATAACCTCCAGAGCAGAGCCTGGTTCTCCTGCTCACCCGGCAGATACAGCTACGGCCTCCTCGGCATCGCTCCCTTATTTGGCAAACGAAATGAATAAACACAAAGCCATACGTGACTTTTTCCTCAAGAGACCCAGAGTCTCTTTGGACCAAGTCAGTCAAGAGGACACAGAGCAGTTTGCATGCGACTGTTTGCTCGGTGGTCGGTTTGTGCCGGAACTGGCTGGCCACACCCTCAGACAGAGAGCACCGGACGCAGTCTTGGAGCTCCGTCACTGCGCAGTGCACACAAGCGTGTCACGTTCCCTACGGGCTGAGCACAGCTCCACTTTCAACATTGCACTGGTGAGCTTTGTGTGCAGATGAAAAAGTTTGCGTAGATCTGGTGTGACTTTAAGGCAAGGCAGTAAACATATTGCCTGACGTTAGGTCCCCTTTCCTTCCACACGTGATATGGAATGAGTCGCTGAAGGCCAACTGGGCCTCTCGACATGCAACAGCAAACACGATCAACAGTTCATGTACACAGGCCTCAAATCCCAACATAAAATCATTTCTACAAATAAGCTAAGTTGGTCAAACTGAACTACCCTCCTCTTCGGAGATAGGCTTCAGCTACACGAAACACACTGATTTGTGGGTTGGCTTCATACATCCACCACAGACCACAGGTCAGTAGTCTGCAACAGGAGCCAGCTCTGGAGAAAGGTTAACTGATATGTTCTTGTACAGTCTGCTCCGAGTGATCACAGGGGTGTACTCCAGGTTGTTCAAACCATCGAGATGCTGCCTCTCCTTGGAGTACCTCAACAACTTGTACCTGGGAAGGAAACTGATGATGGTTAACTTGGCCAGAACATTGTTAAATGTTTAATCATGACATTAAACCCCAACATTACACCCCTATAACTCTCAGAAAGAAAAATGCGACAAGCAGGAAGTTAACAGTAAAAGATAAACAACATTTTTTATTGCAATAATAATTTTGTTTTGTACTGAAATGCAAAAATCTATAAAACCCCCCAGGAGGTCCACGTCGAGGAGTCCCTCTCTTTGTAAGCAGATCTCGAAAACCATTGCCAGGTAAAACTTTACTCCCGTCCCAAGTTGTGTTCAATAAGGACTGTGTGAGCAAAGCGTTTAGCTGTCGACACACCGTACACGGCTTACCACACCCATTTACGGCACGTTTCGTCTGAAACGCACGAGATGAACGCGACCTCACGTTTCAACTAACTGTGAGGTGACGATGTGGAGAAGCTCTACAAAGGTCGGCAGAGCTCACCTCCCTAGGAACTGCACTTCTCCTCGATGGTGGTGGGAGATTGACTTGTACTTGCCGATATCGCCCTCAGGTCTGGTCACGTTAAAGCCGGCATAGCGCACTCTGAAACAAAACCGAGCAAAGCACAGTTCACAACAGACTGCAAGACTAATATGAATGACAATCAATGATAATAATAATCATCGTCGCCATCTGATGCAGGCCACACTTCAGCCTTTGCGCTGTCAGACTTGAGTGCTGCTGCGCACGATGCTAATATTTTAGACAGCAGACTTGAATTCCTGGTCAGACTAAGAAGTTCTGTCGCTACTTACATTATCATCAAGGGTTTGTGCTAAAACCTGGCGACTGCGTCCCTTCCTTCTTGCCCACACTTGAACGCAGTACACTGTGATGGGACTGTTACCGTTTTCACTTTACACGCTACCATTCAGTGATACTTCAAAACACAGTGTCAGCAGTCATTCGTACGAGGGCAACACATACACGTTTATTTTAACGTTCTAACGTTCCATCTTTAATGAACTACTCTACCAATAAGGATGAGTAATGTTTTTATCGCATCAACAGTCGCTAAATGTCAGACCTTCTGTAGATGAAACATACTGCTGGTCGGCAATCAAACCAACACGGCTCAGCTTAGGAGACGCATTTTCTGCTTGGCTTGAGCAAAGCACCCCTGCTCAGAGGCTATTTGACCACACACTGCCGAGTGTGGTAAACAAGGTCACCTGTTCCAGAGGTCGTCATCTTCGCCACCCCATCCCCAGAAGGCATTGGGAAATCCATTGATCTTCTTGAACTGCTCCACTGTCAGCCCGCTCACACCACCAAAGAACTGACTGTAGGGCAGGCTAGAAGTCAAAGTTCAAAGGTCAAACAGGCAGAGGCCATGCTGGGCACCAAATTAAATATACTACCATTTACTGTCATAAAGCACATTAGGGGACACTAAGAATACAAATGTAATCATGGAAAAACTGATAGCACTACATAAAGAACACACACTGATTTTGTGGTTAATGGAACAAAAATGATGAACGATCTCAGATCTGAAATTGATTTACAAAATTAAGTTAATTTTTAAACAAAGACTAATCATCATAAATCACATCTGCAGTGACTCTCACAAGGCTAAATAGATGCTGCTCTCCAGGATATGTGTAGTTTCCAGTGTTTAGGCTGTGATTTTTCCTTCTAAAAACTAATGAATGGAGCCTTTTCTCTTTATAATGTCAATAATGATGACCAAACTCTAACCCAAAGTACTGCTCACACCTGAAATATTTGGCATATGCTGGGGAAGCAACCCCCGCCCCCCTCCACTAAAATGCAAGATCACCTCTGGTCTCTGTACCTAAACAGTTCACCTTTGAAATCACATTACAGGTCTTTGAGTCAGCAGTTGTATATATCCCATGTGACAGAAAGCACTAACAAA
Source organism: Arapaima gigas (assembly GCA_900497675.1). Lineage (NCBI taxonomy): Eukaryota > Metazoa > Chordata > Actinopteri > Osteoglossiformes > Osteoglossidae > Arapaima > Arapaima gigas. Next base: position 134,969 of record UFQX01000685.1, read on the forward strand.
TACAGAGGTGGAAATCGTGTGTGTGAGAAAAACCAGGAGTAATCTCCGGAGAGCAGATCATCAGTGCCACACATCTTAACAGAGAGACCCATCGATACACAAAGATAACTACAAAACCACCATTTTACAGCAAAGTTCACCGTGTTATGCTACTATTTTAAGCAAATAACATTGTACAGCAGCAAGAACATTAAAAGAGAATCACAGCAACTTCTAATCTAAACTCGCAAGGAACTGTCAAAAAAAAAAAAACTTTTATTATAAACAGACACTGAATCTAGGCCTTAAATATCACTTGTAGTTCAGGGTGGCCAACTCCAGTCCTCGGCAGTCATCGTTTTTTTGTCCTAAAAAACACTATGGCTTTGTTTCAGTTTAAATAATTTTAAACTCCCTGCTAAAAGTAGCTGTAGTCTCAAATCACTTGCCAACTGGAAGGAAAGGAAATGAGAAACTTGAAGACTCCCAAGAACTGTGTTCACTGCCACCATTGTGAGTCAACTTACCAGTCCTCATAACACAGCTGCAGAATTGCCCAAGAAACGGATTAAAATCAACACTAAACACAAAAACCTGCTTCTCAGCTCTGTGTGTGTGTGTGTGTGTGTGTGTGTGTGTGTGTGTGTGTGTGTGTGTGTGTGTGTGTGCGGGCAGACGCGCGAGGCCCGTTGGACAGGAAATAAGACTTGGAGCTNACGTGTGTGTGTGTGTGTGTGTGTGTGCGTGCGTGCGTGCGTGCGGGCAGACGCGCGAGGCCCGTTGGACAGGAAATAAGACTTGGAGCTGACTGAATGTTTGTAAGTACGGTATATAAATTTGATGGGGAATGGGCTGGCAAAGGAGCCACTCACATGTACATGTACTTGTCCAGCTTGGCAGCAAAGTGCCGTGGCATCTGCCCGCAACCGTAGTAATTGCGGTCGTTCTCTGGGATGTGGTCCACATCGTGGAAAATGAAGCAGTCCCAGTCAAGATCCTTTATGGCCTCCTTGAAGCCAACGTTGAACAGCATTGCACGATTGAAGGGATGTGTGCCAGTCTGGCCAGTCAAATGCAGAGGAAGAGTCAGTCACACCTACTTCACACACCAGGATAGCAATGACCTCTTAACAGCTCGTCCCACAATACAAGCTTAACAGGGCGCCCGCCTCTTTACAAAAATGCAGAAACAGGAAAGTAGAAGATAAATTACTTCAGTGGGTCCGTGATTTACAAACTTTTGAGTAAGACTTCATTTCACCAATTCAAATCGCACGCCAAAGCATCACCAAACCATCTCTTGGACCTAAATAAGTTTGTAAGGGACCCACTGGACTGTTTCCCATCGTTTTACCACCACATGTCAGCACTGAGAAGCCAGTGTTATCCTTTAATGCTTTCTCAGATAAAACAGTTTAAATCTTTCTAATGCAATGTGTAAATCTGACACTTTAATACCTGCTCAATGACATAGAAGGCAAACTGAAGGCGCTGCCTCTGCAGCATAGGGACGAGATGCTGCAGAAGAATTGGGAGGTGCTCGTGCCGGTTCCGGAAAGGAATGAGGATGGCCACCTGTAGAGGAGCACAGGACATCACTCCTGTCAACAATATTCATTTACCTGCACGTGGTTCCTCACACCATTCGTGCTACATTGAAATAACTGTGGTCGACATTATAACATTCCAGATCTACGTAAACAAAAGAATACTGAGGAGGCGGAAAGTCCTGCTAAGCCTGTGAAAAGGCATTACACAAAGACACGGTGCAAACAACACACAAAAAGGGACCAGATACCTCCAGAATACGGTTCCAGCGACCTGGATGCTAATGACAACGGCCACCCATCATGGGGCCCGAGTCTCTCAGCAGGTTCCACTCCTAGACCTGCCAGCCTGCCATTCCATAAAATGTGACCTGAGCAAAGACTCATCTTAAGTCATTGTCTCCGGTGTTGCTGTATTTGGCAGCCATTTTAACAACAGGTGAAGCAACATTCTTGAAGCAGACCTACGAATTTCTGTTTGTACTGATGACAAAACGTACATTTTTATTTCACTGATATGTACCGAGCATATACGGCTTCAACACAAACAGTCTTTCTGTAGTCCAATGCATCAGTGTTATCGTCAGAAACCGACCGATCGAGCACCATACGTAGAGCGCGGTCAGGGTGCAGCAAGAAACCTGCTACTGAAGGTAAATGGCAGTGGCGGCTGCTTAACCCTCACACTCACCTTCCAGCGTGCCTTGCAGTCTTTGGGCTTCCAGCGGCCACCTTCCTCGATGTCCATGTGCTTAGAAAACCACAGGGAGATTTCCTCCATTGGTACTTCAGTCATGTTGACATGATTCTGACCCTCTGGAGGACAAAACGCAATAAGTTTCTCCAGCACTCAAGCAAACAGGACGCTGTCATACAAAATCGTGTTTAAAATAAGGTAAACAGAGTATCTCGTGCCACCAACCGTTTTCGTACAAGTGGAAGTGCAGCCGATAAAGACACCGATCCATAACCTCCAGAACAAACCAGTCGTGCCCAGGTATGAGGGTACTTGATAAGTGGATCATTTGCTTTAGTATGACTTGCCACGTTTCAGCCTGCAGGGCTGTGAGGGTTATGTTGGTCACATCAGTTGCTGTGCAGGTGCAGCAGAAACTGCATCCCAAAGCAGCAAGAATGATGACCGTAAAGTTCACCTCTTAAAACACTCACCACAAACTGGCCGTGAACTGTGGTCTCAGAGAACTTGCTGCATGTCAGTAAATCCCTTTGAGGGGATTAGCAGCAAAGCACAGTTATTTATGAAATGCAATTATAAAACACTTGTTGCTGGTTTACGGCTGCCTTGTTGGAGGTGACGATGACCCCGCAGACACTACCTCTCCCCCTGCACCAGTGGCCTGTGTCGTTTTATGGACAACAGCAGCTGTTGTTCAAAATGAGGAGACTGAACTTTGACTTAAAAATGCTATGCAGTGCTGTATAACAGAACTGTGAAGAAATCTGAACGCTTCTGACGTATAGTACAGGCACACAAACAGTACAGTAATGCATACATGAATAACATATCTTTAATTTACCTGGTAAATTCAACCATGTAAAACCACTAGAGTTACGTGAACTACAGCACATGCATCACTGACTACTATAGGTCCAGTCCCAAGGCTACTCACCAAAATGGACTCAACTATATTAAGTTGAAAGTTCCGGTAAAGTATTTGGCTAAATAAATAGCTAAGTCACTGTGGAGAAAAAAAAAAATTGCTCACGCAACAGATAAATAATAACAATAATAGATTTGTTTGGCAGCAAAGAGGGTGACAAAGTCTAACAGGCTTTCTGATGAACCTGGAGGCTGAGTTTCTTAGACTTACTTCACCAAAACATCACTACAAGACAGGTTGAGTTCTGAGCAATAGTGAGTACAGAGGGTGGAAACCTCATACATTACAGCAGCTAACAGGTAGGTAACCATTACTGCCTTGAAACATGTTTAAGTACAAGCTACAAGGCTACGTCGTAATGCACCTTACAGAGAACATTCTACCATTTTAAATGACAGCACCTGTTTGAATGTGGGGGTCGAACAAATTCCTAGAAATAATTTTAAAAAATTGCAGCATCTCAGGAGAGTATTAAAATGGTGACAGTATTTCACATTTTAAACCTCATTTTCTGCAACACAGTCCAGCACTCAAGACAAACCACTCTTACCATGAAAACTCAAACACACAGAGCGAATAGTGTCAAGGGGGTTAGTGTGTGCATGTCAAAATGTTCAACTTTGAAGATGAACACCCATGCAGCGAGCCACTACAGGTGATGAGGGTGACTGGTTGTTGGTTATCACCGCTGAGGCACAAACAAGTCAGCTGAGCACGGCTATGACGCGAGGGGGAAGTGACTAATGTGGCGTGGCTAAATGGCACGTGTGGCAGTGACAGACAAAAACAGACACAGTGCCTCCTGTTGCTGTGTTGCTCTATTCCCTGCAACCAAATCAAACAGTTGTACAGATGTTCACATGCACGTATGACCGTGTGTGTGGGGGGTCGGGTTACTCACTCATAGAAGGTAACTTTTCAGGGCACGGCAGGTTGACAGCATAAGTGAAATTTTCTGGAAGGAACATAGTCGGTTGTGCAATGTATTCGCTTGAATTGCTGCCATCAGGGTAATCTGTGAGGGACAAAAACAAATCAAACAAATGACCTGTTTTCCACTGAACGTGGATCAGTCAATTTGAAAACACAACTGAATGCAAATGACATTTCCGTGTGCTGAAAGCCGTTGAAACGTCTACTGAATACACACACACACACACACACACACACACACACACACACACACACACTAAATTAATCAAACACCTTCGTGTTTAGCTCTCATATGCTCCTGCTCACAAATGAATTAAGTGGTATGAAAGAGAAGTTATGCTGTAATACAGTGAATGAAGCCAAAGTGAAAAGGTAATTGATGGTGTTTGTGCAGTGCGAGGTGTGTCGTACCTGTGCCGTTGACCGTGGTGTTCTTGTTGGTGTAAAGCCTGATCATGTGTCCAATGGTGCGCACATTGTCCCGCAGCATCATGCCCTGGGCCTGTACCATAAACAGGTATGTGTTGGCTGCAAAAGAGAAGTTCTGTTCAGTCCAGTCACCTGCTCTTCTGCTCCTGAGCACGCGTGTGCGCGCACGCACACACACACGGGCAAAAATATTGCTCAGTGCACATAAGCTACCATTTTGTTATTGATCTGTTCAACAGAAGCCCTAAGTTGTATGGAGCAGCTAGTAGTTTTTTTGTTGATCTGTGAAGGGACTTACTGAGACCCAGTGCCTGCGAATCATTTAACCAAGCACACAGCTTGAGCAGATTGACACAGTTCCACCCTGAAGCGAGAGCTGGAGTGAACACCACCAGTGCCCTCACTACAACAAAACCCTACCGTAAGGCCCTCATCACAGTAAGTGGTGTCTGAAAAACTCAACTGCATAAAATGCCAGGTCACCTTATTACAAGGTTAATGAAAAAATATTTTTCAGTTGGTCTTCCAGTTACAAGTGTCCCCCTACTTAAGAACATAACACATTCCTAGAAATAGGCTTGTAAAGTGAGACCTCATAAGTCGCGATTACCGTGAGGCCGCTTGCTTTGAAAAATCCCCCGTGTGCTACTCAAAAGAGTGGAAAAACTGCCTCATATCTGACAGTAACACAGTAAATGGTACTGAATAAAATAATTTAACTCATATATGGGGGAGGGGGGGGAACACTTATGAGTCAAAGACTCACATTTTCCAGAACACCTGTAATGTGTGAAAAGAAAAAATGTTTTCATTTATTAGGCATGTAGGAAAGAGACTGCTTATTACAAACAAAACATGCGCGAGAAACATTATTCGACAAGTATCGACAAAGTACATTTTTAAAATATTGCAACAACCTGTTTTGTGCTGTTGGTGGCATTACAAAAGGAAACTCGGGAACCTGGACTGTGGAAACACAAGCTCTTTCTCCACAACACGTTTAAACACTGACACTCATGGAACAACATGCCTACCACAAAACTGTTAAACTGGTACAGAGGGGGTCAACTAACCCCCTACAGCGCCCACTTGTTAGACAGAACAATTTATAAACATGCAGCAGCACTGCAAGAAGATGGTGGTAATGGAAAGGGAGCAGGAGGACAGGAGCAAATCACTTTACATTTGAATTTCTCATATTGCACAGTCCGTTATCACGGGGTTTTACTGTATTAGACAAAACAAAGTAAGTCACTTGTAATGTTTTAAAGAGTAGAAAATAAAGCATCAAAAAGTTTAAAATGCTATTCTCTATGGATCTGTGAAACAGTGTTTACAAATATTTGGCTCCAGTTTAAGGCTCATTCAGAACATCCTCCTTCACAGCTGACATCATGCAAAAACCAAGTTGAAATGAAATCCTACTAAAGCGATGGCCTGAAAGATTTGCTGTCAACCCCACATACAACCACAGACCGGATGTGTGCGTGCATGCTGGAGACCCACCCAGCTGTAAACAGGTGGAAGGAGAACATCTACAGATGTGAAAACAAGCTTCTCTCTCACACACAGACACACAAATCATGCACATCTAAAATTTGCATGTCAAAAGAAGCCCGAGTCAGCAAACACGTGTGTCTACTGCCTACAGGGCTCAAGTGAAGGGCACAGGTCTTGCCCAGCCATTAATGACTCAGCTGAGAAACAAAGCAAAATATTATTAATGCATTACTTTCACGTGGTAAAGGGTTCAAATGCAAAAGAATTATTTGCTTTCAATTACATTACATTAGGTTAGTAAAGTAAGCTGCCTGCACTGATTTTTCTGTTGCACAGCTGAGTATGTTTTACTGCATTCAAGTCCCTCGATCAGAACTCAGACAGGACTGACACGTTAAAGCCCACGAGGTGACAGACAGACTCCGCCGAAGAACTGAAACAAAACCGATGACGCGCACTAGAGCAGGAGAAGGATTCGAACCTTGTGACTGCAAGGTGACAATTAAGGCATCTTCAACCACACAGGGGTCCAAACTCTTATTACCAGTCCCTTAACATCTCCCTCACTATTCTCTGTAAATTTTAAAAACAAAAAACCCCCCACTAGACCTCAAAAATGCTTCTTTTTTTAAAAGGGAGTCACACATAAATGAGCTGAACTAATTCATTTAGGGACATCTGTCACTTTTATTAACCACTTTGACCTTGTCAGAGCATTTCTTAGTTTGTCAATTCCAAAAACAAATATTAATATCTCAGGTCTTAATTCATCAAACACCCAGATGAAGGTATGATGTTTAATAAAACACTAAAACATCATTTCCAAACTTCAAATGTAAAAAATAAATTACATCTCTAGTAACAGTACATATCACCATCTCTCAAAGTGTTCCCAAAGTAACTGCGTTTTTTTAAAAGTAATATTAAAGAAATCATCACGCACACGAACGTGTTCATGTCAAAGGTCTGTTTGTGTCACAGGTCGCCAGTAGAAATAAATCAGAATGTCCAAACTTCGCCAGGCGAGACGGTCTGGTCAGCTGACGGCTTGTTCAACCAATCAGCTCGCTCGTTAACCAACCAATCGGCGCCTGCCTTCGTTCGGCAGCTGCCTGTTTTGCCGGCGCCAGTCCGTCCAAGTCCCGCCCCACGTCCGTCTCGTGCCCGGTCCCCCACCAGGGTCCCTGTCCCCGTCGAGGGGAGTCTTCCAGCGACACCTCACTGTCCTCACATTACACAGATGTGTACACACATGTGCGCAGATGGCCTACACGCCTCGGTACACGTTCACCCGCGTGTGCGTCCGTGCCTCCATTTTCTGCCGAGTTCCGAAATTGTGCCAGTTGGTTTACGTTGTATCAGTCCACACACACACACACACACACACACGGCGCGTGAACTCCAGCTGTGTGGAGACACCGCGCTCTCGCTCCAGTATTAGCACAGTCAGTTCATCAACTCACACACATCCCCCGAGTAGACACACTCACCAATACCCGGGGCCACGTAGACGAAGTAGAGACAGGAGGTGGACAGGGAGAAAAGGAACACGAAGGCCACGAAGGATCTCGTAGACACGCGCGGCAACCGCCTCTGCCTCCAGCTCCTCATCGTCGTCGCGGCTAAGACGTCAGCAACGATCACAAGTTATCCCATAAAAGATGGAGAAGGAGCGTAGTGAGGAGCGATCCACGAAGGATCAGAGCGCAGGAGAGCTCCGCATGGCAGCGCCCTGGACCGCACGACGACTGGGCAGAGCACTGCGGTCAGAAACGCCGCGCCGCCATCCCCGGCCAGGAAATTTCCAGACCGACGAGAAGGAACCTAGAGCGAAGCAGCCGGAAGCAGGAAGCTAGAAAAAGGAAGCGGGCCTCACCAAGCACGAGGCTGCCTCGGGATGGGCCCGACGGCCGAGCAGCGCGCGCACTGGCCGAGGTTAGCGGCGAACAGCGAGTCGCTCGCAAGGCGCCATATTTTAAATACAGCCACGAGCACCGAGAAGTAGAACTAATACGTTGTCCACTAATTTTCCACAAACGTCATTATTTTTTTCCGGTAAAATTGTGCCTCTTCGCCCAACCGGCTTTCACCATAGCAACCACTATGCAGTAGAGGATTGTGGGTGACGTAAAAGGGAACATCCCTTTTTTGTGTGTCGCTGATCTCAGCCGCTTACCGTAGAAGGGAGAGGCCATATAATGGCTCTTTCACCATGGCAACGCCTAAAGCAGTGAAGGATTGTGGGTGGCGGGAGACGCCCCTTTTCGTCTCCCTTCTTTCAAACTGACCGTGAGAACCGGATATCCATTTATGGTAATCCTCTCAAGCGCTGCCCTTTTTTAACGTCCATGACACATTACAGCTATTACATTACATTAAAATATGTAACATACAACAGGAAACTAACGTATTCCACTACAATGATTTAAATTCATCTTACATTTAAAACATTTCTCCTTAGTGCAGTGTCACACAAATGTTATTTGTTTATCTTCCTTCTGTAGTAAAGGACTGCAAGGATATCTTAGCTGAACAGGAGTGTTTATTGCTATTTAGCAAAGACATGAAACTACATTCCACTGTACATGACAATTGTATAATCCTGAATAGCTATTTGGGGTTTTTTTTGTCCTTTGAGGGCCCAGAAAGCATAGAGACTTGGACAGCTGCAGCTGTGTTTGAAGGACAGTGATTCATCCTGAGGACGGAAGGGTTATTGACCGTATGATCACTGTTCACACGATGTTATCCGTGATGCGAAACCTGGAGCAGTTGTACAGAGTGACAGGAAAAGAAAGGCAAGTTGCTGAAGCAGCAAATGAGCCTCAGGTCAGTCCGGTACCTCTGCTGTTGTAGACCTGTCCTACTGGTAAACCGTACCTCTCAGATCCTGGAATAGCTGCTCTGTGGTGGCTGTTCGCACCCAGGGCCCCAGCTGACCCCTGTGCCGCGGGCCAGCATGTGAGGGTGAGATGAGGGCCTTCGACGTTCAGCGGATGATGGAGCGGGAAGGGGAGCCGCTGCCCCCCGTGTCGAATGCCGTTAAACTGAACAACACGTGTGAAACACAAAGGACCGTCTTATTTGAAGGTAACGTAAGTATCGGTGTTGTGCAAAATTTGCTTAATCGGCAATATCTTGTTAAAACACTGTGAATAAAGTGTCAACCCTGTCTGAAAAATACATGTGTATGCAGCACAAAACCACTAGGGGGCATCACTGAAACCAGGTTTCTGGGAAATACCTCCGAATTGACAAGAAATCCCAGACTGGGTAGCAAACAAGAACACATTCAGGTCATGCAGTTACTGTGAGGACAGGAATATGGGGCAGATTCCAGAGAACATGAAATAAGAAATCTGGAGCATGTGGGGCTCCAGTATGGTGCCACAGTGGTTACCACTGTCACCGCAGGTGAAGGTCCCTGGTCGGAATCCCAGCTTCTGCTCCCACCACTGAGCGTGTTCCCGACCGCCCGGTACCTACTGACCTCTACACACCTTGGTGTGCAAACTTCACATTGTAAGTCACCTTGAAGAGGCTTCAGGTGTGAATAAATGATCGTTTCTGTGAAGGAGCTGTTTTTCCCCTGTTGAATTAGTCTTTTGCCAATTTATAAATGTGGACAGTCAATGAGACCAAAGAAGGTTCAACAGTGCACGATCAGGACCCTTCCTGGGATTTGAACCTGCAACTCTCTGTTTGCAGGTTATTGCTTCGTCATCCCTGCTGTAAACACATTTGCATTAATACACAATGTGGAGAAAATGATTTCTGTGCATGTAAATTCTTCAAATATTTCAAGATTATTCAGTTTCATGAGAGCAATTTCACTTATCACTTTGTCACACACACTTGACAGTTCCTGACTTTCCAGTTCAGGGTGTTTTTAATGTAAGCAAGTATGGCGACAAGGAAGTTGGCAGCAATACAGAGCAGGTCAGGGAGGGACGGCGTTTGGGTAGAAAGTCCCCTGTCAATGTCATGTGTCATTTTGCCTGTGAAATTTTTATTTAAGGACACACAGATCACATCCACGAATTGAAAGCGGGCAGACGAGAAGAAGCGGGCAGACAAGGATGGAGGAGAACACGGCCGATAAGGACCTCAGCCAGGAGTGTCCTGTATGTAAGGATGTGATGCGGGAGCCGGTGAAGATCGCAGCCTGTAAGCACACGTAAGTAGAACAGGGTGCCTGTGAGAAGACACGGTTAACACGGGTAACGGAGCAGCGAATATCACGACCCACCTGGGACACAGTGGCGGGCGGCAGAGTCCGTCACGAGCGGGGAGCCCGGGTAACATCACTGTCACAGCATTTCAACAGGCCACTCTCACGCCACCTCTCCGAGCTTCCCCAGACTTTCCATTTCACATCACGTCAAACATATACGTCTTGTTGCATTTTTACAAACTTTCTGAGTTTGGCTCAACTTAGTCGGATTAAAATGGTGCAGTAAAATAAGCAAAATGAAAACCGAAAGCAAAAATAGTTTTCTGCAGACAGCTGAACCTGCATGATATTAAAGCAGGGCTGTGTGGGACATTCTGTTTCCTCTTGTTCACCTTTCGTTCTGTTCCACATAAAGTAGTTCGTATTGACAAATGTTAAAAAGCTACTAAATATTTCATTTGATGAATGTTTTTCAGTTAAAGCTAACTTTATCTTTTTACCTCAAAATGTTGGTTTATGCATAAATTACCAAAAATGTATTAATCATAAATAAAGATAGAATAAAAACAAAGACCCTTGCCAGGTAACAGAGAAGCATGTGTGCAGTTTTTTTTTTTTTTTTTTTTTTTTTTAAATGGGGGGACTTTGTTAGTTTTGCATTTTGATTACTTTATTCTTCCAGTGCAGTTTTACGTGTTAAAAAAGCTGGAGAAAAACCGCTGGACAAAGCGGGCGGCTGAGCTCACCACCTGTCGTCTCACTGTGCTCCGCTTACAGGTTCTGCAGGTCCTGTCTAATGCGGTCCCTGGAAGACAGACCTCACTGCCCCTTGTGCCGAGGGAACGTCAGCGGGGACATCAGACCTACCGCCGCCTACAACCCGGGGGGCGCCGCACAGCAGGTCCATTTCCCATAAGCTGCCTTCTTCACAGAAGTCGGCAAGAAAGATGCGCTTATTTCACAGAGGGTCGAAATGAGGACAAACTGTGTGCAGTCAGCTGCAGTGGCTACCTTCTGCTTAATGGATCTTGGTTTTAATCCCACCTCCTGCTTCAGTTTACCTTGAATTGATACCGCAAAAATGAGCTTGCTGCATAAACAGGTAAATCACTAAGTAGCTCAGTGCGCAAACCTCACAGTCACTTTTAGGGAAAACGGACAGAAAAGTGAATAAACGTCAATGTCTATTCACTCAAATTAATAACTATTTTTGTTCATTTATAAAAGCCTGTTAGGTGCCTCCTTAGGCCTCTGGAGAGGATTCAGTATCGAGTCTTGGAAGGTTTACTGTGATCAGCTGAGACTTACGGAGGGGGTGGGATTTCACTGCGGATTCGCTGGCTCAGGAAAATGGCGCAGGTTGCCGGGTGGCTTCTGTGTCCCTCTGGACTGTTACAGACCAAACTCTGTCCAGGATTTTTCCCATGTAATTCTCCTCATTTGCATGAGGTGTGCTTGGGTGCACTGAACATGCCGAGCTAAGCCAGATTCCTCACTACCGATGTTCATCTCTGCCAGGTTCGCCGCAGAAGGCCAGCAGTCAACACGGAAATGGTGACCTTCCTGAGCGGTGACCCCGTCCCTCATCGCTTCCCTGAGCCGTATCGCGCTCATTGGTGAGCAGCCAGTCCAGAGTCTCAGTCGCCAAAGAACGGAGGGCAGACAAATCCAAACAGTTACCTGTGTTCACAGTGCTCATTTCAGCATGTTCTCCCAACCTCTGCAATCTCCGCCTAGGTTCCAAGCGAATGCTCCCCCACCAGCCATTGAACAGACCCTTCCATGGCACCAGGCTGTTGCAGGAGCTCAGGGGGGTCCACCTGTTGTGGCTCCAAGATCCGTCTTTTCACAGCCGCCAATTCCACCGTCAAGTGCCGACCCTCGTGAAGAGTAAGTCTGAAGGCCACGCTGAGCCCTGGGGCAGCAGGACGCGGAGGCCCCGGCTGTTGCACCACAGAATTAGGTTGTAGCCTGGAACCACCCACTGTGGAAATAAGCAAACAGCCTGAAAGCAAAGGCGTAGTTCCTGCAGTGATAATCACCAACAAACCAGTAGAGGAGGACGATAGTCAGCACCAGGCTCCGTTTCCTCCTCCTTTTGACAAGCGCTTTGCAAACAGAGGCGAGAGATTTCAATGTGTCTTCACAGAAACCTGTCTGAAATCCTGGAGGTGATGCAGTTTCTGGGGAACAGGTACGCGCTTCGGAAGAGTGCCACTGTTTGGGAATTGCTGTGTGTGTGTGTGTGTGTGTGTGTGTGTGTGTGTGTGTGTGTGTGTGTGTGTGTTTTTTGGGGAGGGGGGGGCAACGTCAACTCAGCACGTGGGTCACGGAGGAGCTGGGTGGGAACTACAGCACTGCTCACCACACTGCTGCCTCTGCAGTTCTCAGAGTTCCCAGAATTCCTCTGCAATGGTGTTCAGCTGCCCATACTGCCAGGAGGGGGGTCTTGATGAGCTGGACTTAGTAGACCACTGTAACTCACACCACCCCTACGACCCGACACCTGTGGTAAGTGTGCTCGTATTTTCCATGCATCAGTTTCACAGACCGCGGGGCTTTTTCGACAAAAACTACATCGCGTTTGCGGCATACAAGGTGGGTTCAGACCCCGTTGCCACATGGCCAGCTGGATGACGCTGTGCTCGGGTGCTGCGGTGTGTCTGGTGGGGCAAATGACTTCTCTCCGTTGCTGTGGCCTCCACACAGGTGTGTCCAGTGTGCGCTGCTCTTCCATACGGAGACCCTTCGTACTGCAGCAGGGACTTCATCGGACACCTGAACCTGAGGCACTGCTTCTACAAGCAGGATTTCATGGTGAGATGGCGGCATCTCCACCGACTCCTCTGCCCCTCACAGCTGCATAACTGAGTCCAACAGCACCTGCCCTCTTTATCCATGTCTGAATACCACTTCTGTCGGCAGCTGCTTGAGGGATGTGAACCAGCAACGTGCTGGTGGAAGACAATCTGTAAAACTCTTCGTCTGTTTTCGATGCCTTTTTGTTCATTCTGAGTTGTACTTGACGTTGGAGAAAAGCATAAGATTAGAAATGAAACGTTTCACTTGTTAAAATAGAGCATGGCTTTTTGAAGAACAACAAAAAACAATAATGAGAAACAGAAAATAAACCAAAGTGTGGCTCTTCCAACAACAGGATGTCCACCAAGGTGATGCAATGAACGAACAAGCTGTGCTCTGGGAGTCTTTCAAGAAAGCAGCCTGAAGACCGTTGCTCCTCGGGGCACACGGACCGAGCTGCTTTCCCCAGCCGCAGAAGTGGTCAAAGTTCACATTATCACTTTCCTCCTCAGTAAACATACACCCTCATACGCAATCTTCTACCAAATAAGATGCATTATATATGATTTTATACCTCTGGAACATATGTGCCTACATAGTTACTGAGCTTCCCCTCCTTCTTCAGCACGTCTTTTCCCACTAAATCAAGCGTAACGTGGCAAAGTTGTGCGACACTCTATGCTGCACCTTTAAACCATGTTCTGTGTGACAACTTGTAACGTGTCTAATAAAATGCAATAAAGTCAGTACTGCATCAGACACACACACACGCACACACAGCAGAGTGATGTACATTAAACTCAACTAGCTGGAGCTTTACTGCCTTCTTCATTTTACACAATTCAGTTGTTTCACCTTACAGTATATTAAAAATACGGCTTTTCAGTATTTGGGATTTTTCCGTTTTCTCTGGAATTTTGTGCAACTGCCTGTAACCCTGACCAGGTTCAAGGTGCTTACTGGTCCTGGGTGGATGGATGGAATATTTTTGCGACTGTCCATGAAATCCGGAGCAGAGTGTCAGCGGTGTGTTTCCATCCACCTGACAGGTTCCTACAGCACAGCAAAACTCAGCGGTTAGAAATATTGTGCAGTTTAAAGAAACGATACGAACATGATTAGGGCAACATACTGATCCTTTTCCAGCACTTGTTGTACTAATAATAAGTATTTACAACTCAAATTATTTTAACTTTCATACTCTGTCTACTGCTATTTTTTGGCTTGTAATTTAAAGAAACAAACAATATAAAATATTTAGTTATACATGAAACAATTTGTACATTATTGGAAATTTCTGCAAATAAAACTATGAAAATATGATCATTTACTTGGTGTGTCATCAGCCTCTTTCATTTAAAAATGGCCAGGTGGCGGGGGGGGGCCACGGGGGTGGTCTAGTGCTTAGACACGTTTCCTTGTACTTCGAGGTTCAAATTCTACTGCTGCTGCAGTACCTTTCAACAACATATTTATTCTCAGCTGCTACAGTAAGTTACCCCGCCGTGTAAATCAGTCTGTCTTGAACAAAAGTGATAGTTAAATAATAACTGACTTTTATCACTATGTCAGTAGTTCACATACAGTAATCGTGTTTTTATCTCATCCCCCCCAGAGATGTTGTGGAGTTTAGTCCTCCAGGGTAAACCAGAATTTGCCCTTTATATTCAGGGACAGCAGGTGCCGCAGGGCCACAGCAGGCAGTCGGCTGGAGACGATGGACTCGCTCACAGTTGCTCTCATTCTTGCCCTCCTTTGGCCCCACACTGCGACTCTGGTAAGATGTTCGTATTTGATGTACTCTACGACGGTCACGTTCCTCTAACTGAGCCTTAGACGTGTACAGTCATCACCTTTACTCTCAAGTCACCACCGCGCACGTCCAATTCTGATCATTTATCTTCTTCTCCGGTTTTGTCTCAAATCAGCCACCATCCAGAGTCATCGGTGAGTCTCATTCATTCTTACAGGCGTTTAAGGGACCACATTTACAAAGCAAATACATCAAGATGATGACACGGCCCAGTGTGCTGACACGCATTTGATCCGTTTTGCAGAAATCGACATTGACGGTGGGAGCGACGGAGATATTTTTGACATCAACCGAGGTGCACCTGCAAACTCTTTTTCACTAGTTTGTGCAAAATGAATAAATGCGTCTGTTTTACATTGTTATCTTTATTAGTAGTGTTGCTGTCATTAGTATTGAGACAATAGTTTGGCGTGAAATTTAATGTATGTTTTAATTTTGCGACTGCAGAAGCTGGACTGGATCTTTTCGAGGGCGACATTGTGTATGACCAGGTACGTTCAAACCGAACTCTGTTGTTACAATGAAAAACAGGTTCATTTTCCACGGTTCTCCACATCGTGCAGAGTTCTGCTGCCTACACTCTTCCTCTCACCCAAATTCTGCTTTATGCTCTAAATTTGGTTGGGGGGTTCCTGATACGGAAAATACAAAACCTGGGTGATTTACAGCTACTTCACTGATATAATGGACACAAAAACGCATCACATTCCCCAGCGACAAGCTGCAAACTAACAACCACCTGCCGAATCGCACAGAAACACGCGAGGAGCTCCATCGTGGGGGACGAGTACAGGTGGCCGACGACGATCCCCTTCCAGCTAGAGGACAGCCTGGGTGAGGAAGTTGACGGACACGTCAGCACTTGTTGTTAGCAACCGGGGATTATAGCTCCAAAGGTCTCGACGTGCTGCTGTTTCAAAACGCGCTCCGACGGCCTCACACCCTGACAACGTGCCTTTGAAAGCAGGTTTAAGCAGACGTGTCTCCACTGTCCAAACACTGCAGAGATCAACGCCAAGGGAGTGATCCTGAAGGCTTTCCAGCAGTATCGACTCAAGACCTGCATAGACTTCCAGCCCTGGAAAGGAGAAGCCAACTACATCTCTGTGTTCAAAGGCAACGGGTTTGTATGTCATCAGGCTGCTCCTCCTGTCCTGTGTTGTTATTGTGAGGCCCACGTGGGCCAGTAGGTGGCACAGTGGTTCGTTGTTGCCCAGCCGTTAAAGGAAGTTCTCCAGCTCCTTCTGTTGGACCCTCCATTCAGGTACTTACTCACTACCAGTGGATCCAGTAAATGACCCTGCTGCCCTGTAAGTAGCTTCATGCCGCAAGTCGCTTTTCCACACCGTTTCATCCTGCTCTCCTAACGCACAGGCCTACCGCTGACACGGAGCTGCCTGGGTCCTTATAACTCCCGTGACCTGTGCCTCACACCTCCTCACTCACTCCGGTCTGCAGGTGCTTCTCTTCAGTGGGAAACCACCACGTGGGCAGACAGCAGCTCTCCATCGGAACCAACTGTGACCGAATCGCCACCATCGAGCACGAGTTCCTGCACGCGCTGGGCTTCTGGCACGAGCAGTCGAGGGCAGACCGCGACGACTACGTGTCTATCGCCTGGGAGTACATCACCGCAGGTCACAGGCCGGCCGATGTTTCTAACACTCTCCTCCTTGTGCACGATGACCCACGGAACCTCACTGTCTACACGTCTGCCAAACGCTTTTCATCCAACCCCAACCCGCTTCAGATGGTCTCCCACACACATTCTTACACCGTCTCGCAAACCCGTCTTTTTGTGCAAAACAGGCAAGGAACACAACTTCAACACCTACAATGATACAGTGTCCAGTTCCCTCAATGTGCCCTACGACTACACATCCATGATGCACTACAGCAAGACGGCTTTCCAGAACGGCTCTAATCCCACCATCATCACCAAGATCCCCGCATTCATGGACGTCATTGGCCAGCGCATGGAGTTCAGCGACAGCGACCTGCTGAAGCTCAACCGCCTCTACAACTGTAGTACGTTTGCTGGACGTGCACCTCTGACAGCTTCGTCTCCGATGTGCGTCACACTTCCCTTTTATTCTCTTCCTAAATACTCGCTCCGTGAGCCAGTGGGACCCGACCGCCGCTGCCTGACACACAGGGCCTGCAAACGCGTTGTGTCTGGGGTAGAACAATTATTCAAGCTCACGATTTCATAGCGCTACACCCGGACTGTGCTGCGGCATCTGATCCATGATCAGAAACACGTTTTTAACTGGTTTTTAATTTCAAACCCAAAATAATAAAGTTATAATTATATCATAATCACAGAGAAAATGAAAACAAAAACAAGCTTCTACTCTGTCGCGTGTAACGTGGCTCGTCTTGGTGCCGATGGCTGACGGAGAGCAACAGTTAGAGCTACAAACCCGGAAACGAGCGCAATTCCGGAGCTCTCACACCGGGCTCTTTACTGCCATCTGCTGGCTGGGCACAAGCACAGGTTGTGCTCTTTTCACACCAAACGTTTTTGGAAAATGTGCAAGTGAAGAAAACGCTGTTAAAAATAAATAAATAGTGTGGAAGATGTTTGTATGTTGATCAGCGTGTAACTTGACTTGTGTTTCTACTGTATGTCACATCTTCTTGGGTCTGCAGCCCAACATTGAAGCTGTGTCCCGCCGGCCAATGACAAGCAAATGGAGAATGCTGAAGAACGACCAGTGAGAAGGGCTTTTTCTCCATTTTTGTACACACTGTTGCCCCAGGTTAATCTCGGGCCCTGGGGCCAACGTCTCTGTACTTTCAGCTTCATCGCTGACGTTCCTGGATACCTGTAGCTTCGAGCTGGAGAACATCTGCGGAATGATCCAGGGCTCGGGGGCTACTGCAGTGTGGACGCGCGAAACGACCATGGCGGCGGGCCCCCCCACGGACTACTCCAACCTGGGCAGGTGTTCAGGTAGGAATGGCTGACTGGCAAAAACTATATGAGTGTAACAACAACCTTATTATGCCAAACACATCGTATTCAGTGGTTCAAGTTCGAATGCATAAAATTAAAAGTGCCATTTACAGTCGACACCAGTGAAACCTGCAAGGTTATCAAGTGTTCGGAGGGTCTTGGTGACTGGATGTGGAAACACCATCTTGTCTGCAGACACAGGTTTCTTCATGCACTTCAGCACAGCCCAAGGCACTGCTGGAAACAAGGCTTTCCTGGAGACCAGGTTGCTGTACCCCACGCGGGGCCACCAGTGCCTGCAGTTCTTTTCCTACCACAGCGGCAGCTCCACAGACCAGCTCAACATCTGGGTGAGAGAGTATGACAGGGAGCACCCCAACGGCACACTCCGCTTTATCCAGCATGTCCAAGGTGAGTGGGTGGCACACCGTGGGCTCTGGGGGGGGGCCAAGCACCCTGACAGCAAGCTTGCAGCTACTCCAGCCTACTGGGGTGAAGCGTGAGAAAGCCTGCAAGATCACACTCGGTCTTCAGGTGTGATGATCTCAGCAGAGCATTCTATCCGTCACACTCCTACTCTCGTTTGGTGGTCTTGCTGGGGTGGGCGTCCCTCCTTTTGCAGTTATTCTCCTTTCTAAACAGCAAACCCAGGGCCTCTGTGGGAGCTCCACCACGTCACACTCAACGTGCTCAACAAGTTCAGAGTGGTGTTTGAGGGCGTGAAGGGAGACGCTCCGTCATCTGGGGGCATCTCCATTGATGACATCAACCTCGCTGAGATGGAATGCCCTGATCACGTGTGGCGCATCAGCAATTTCTCTGCCCTCCTGGACACGACGCCAGCCAATAAGAGCATCTGCAGCCCACGCTTCCTCTCCAGGGAGAGCTACAGCTTTCAGGTGTGCTTGTACCCCAACGGCACCCAGAAGAGCCCGGGCCAGTTGGGCGTCTTCCTGCACCTCGTCTCCGGGGAGCAAGACGACAAGCTGCAGTGGCCTTGTCCGTGGAAACAGACCACCATAATTCTGCTGGACCAGAACCCGGACATCCGGCGCCGAATGTCCAACCAGAGGAGCATCACCACGGACCCCACGAAAACAGTTACAGTCGGTCAGTGGGAGCACAACTTAGCTGCCAGCTGAGGGGTTTCACCACAGCTACAAATAATTACAAAGAACCGGGCAGATCAGCAGCACAGTGGGCCGCGTTACTTCTTACATGCGCCAAACACACAAACTGGTTATCGCCGTGTTTTCATTAAATCGTCAGTCGCTGGGAAACTGATCGTTTTAAAGTCACAGTGAGACAGACGGTCAGTGTGAAAGTACTGGGTACAAGTACACCGGCCCTTTAAATTACACATATAAACAGAAATCTGTTACACGAAATGACTTTTCGTTAAAGTTTAACAGCGCCGATATCTCTGTCTATTCAAAGGTGAGGTTCTGTACAAATTCTTCATACAGACACAGATATGGACGTAAACAGCGTTTGTATGAAGAACACCGAGGTACTTTGTTAGCTTTCATTTTAGCACTGAACAAAAGCATCCTATTCAATGTCAGCTGCCGAGTCATCAAATAAACATGTTTAATATTCCTCACCTTATTGCTGGCACTCAGACACACTGGGCGTCAGCTGTAAACACTGTGGCAGAGTGGACATAAGGGAGTCCCACCCACATTTCTATCCTCTTCGTTGCCGTCTTTCTTGGCCTGGAGGGCAAACGTGTTGGGTTTGTTCTGGTCAACATTGTTTGAAGCGGATCGGTTAAAAAAAAAAAACAAGTAAAAGCACATAAAGCGAAAATTTATCTGCAAAATTGTAGCTCAGAAGTCATACCGGCTTCAATCACTTGTACCTACAGGAGAACCGGTGTTCATCTGGGACAATCCACGCAAGGTGGGAGTTCAGATCACCGAGGGAGAGACCACGTATTACCGCGGGCCAGGAGAGGGAACCAGCGTGTTCCTCACGCAGCCCAGGGCCAGAAGCAGGGACTTCATCAAGGGTGGCGATGCCATTTTCCTCCTCACCATGGAAGGCGAGTTCCTTAAAGGGAGCGGATGGAGACTCTGCACAACATTCCACGATCTCTATATCTTTAAAACTCCGTTTCTCTGTCCGTTTCTTCTTCCTGCACGTTTGTTTTTCACGCCACACTTGAAATTTGCAGCACAGGTACTTCTCACCCTAAGTGAGGTTTCTGCATGGTGACACACACACACACACACACACACACACACACACACACACACACACACACACACACACACACACACACACACAGCAATGTGTGTATCCAGGCAAATCCCAGCTTTTAAACAGCATTAACAGCAACTTGAGACCAAGAGCAACACTTGGGGTTACACTACCTCAACAGCCCTGAAGAAGTGTGTGTAGTTCCTATAAGTTATACAGATTACATTCGGCTTTATCCAGCAAAGGACAGTTATATCGCCACATCCCCAAGGTGCTCTGCTGGGTTCAGATCATCTGGTGACTGGGGAGCCGCTGAAGTTCACTGGACTCACTGTCACGTTCACGAACCAGGTTGAGGTGACTTGTGCATCATCGTGGTGGAAGGAGCCATTAGAAGATAGTAAACTGTGGCAGTAAAAGGATGAACGTGGTGAGCAGCAACACTCAGACAGGCCATGGCTTTCAAATGGTGGTCGATTGGTATCGGGGCCAAGAAAACATCATACCACCACCACCAACCACTAACTATATTTACAGCTGACAGCCAGGGTTTTCACCTTATAAGTAACTCCTAACTAGATGTCCCTGGCTGCAGCTCTCCTATCCAGAAGCCACCAGAATTAAAATAGAGCTGCTGCTGCTGCTGCCCCTCAAAACCAGTTAAAAACGGTAGAAAGATGGTAAGTTACGCAGCAGGAGAAACAGAGTGAAGCAGAACCAAAGTAAAAATTTGGCACTTCTAGTAAATGAAAGGACCAAGGAGGATGTCAGTCCTTCAGATGAGCCAGGACCTTCCCTTCACACAGACATCTCCGTCAGGGAGGAGAAGTAAAACCCCGGTTCATTTTCCGCTGACAACCTCATCCAACTCGCGTCTCTTAAGGGTTCCTCTGGCTGATGGCGGGAGAGTCCCAGGCGGGAGTCTTTGAAGGTGACGTTGCCTTTCTGCCGTCCGTGGTCTTCGGATGGTCGTTTGGGTTGGGAGAGCAGCGAAGGATTTGGAAGCTAAAATCCACCTTATTATGAACAAAATCAGGTGACAGGAACAGCCACAGTCCCCCGTTCAGTCTTGCTTGCTGTGGCTCTGCCTTCTGCTTCAGAAGCAGCAGAGCAAAAGACCTCGAGCAGCTGGGACCCGAAAGGCACCTGGGCAGAGGCAGCGGCGACGGGAGGAAGCAGAGCACCCCCCACAGGCGCGGCAGATTTTCATAGAGGAGCTCCAGCAGCACGTGAGCCACATGCTCCCATTAGCTCGAGGGGAGTCCTGGGCGACGGTGACAAGCCTGGGAACAGGGACTACTGGCGTGTGTCCACGGTGACAAGTGGCAGTGAAGATGAAGGGACTGTGTGGTGCTGCAAGAGGCAAGGACACCACCCACGGCTCTTCCAAGAGCACTGGGCAGCGTGGACTGGGCACAGGCGGGACACCATCAGAGAGGACCCCCGTTCACCTGACAGCCTCCTCTCGGTGAACATGAACCGGCATCCCAGAAGCCAGGCTGCGCCGCAAGAGGAGATGAAGACCCAGCGATCATGATCTCTGTTCAGGAGCAGACAGTGGGCCCGGTCCAGGCATGGCCAACAGGCGGAGCTGGACGCAGACGGAAGGGCGACCAGTCTGGTTGCTACCTATACGCTGCTTCTTCAGGGCGACTCCCCTCCGTCAGCCGGCACTGCGGGCTCAACGGCGGGACGCATATGGCCAACACGTTCAACCGTCGTGAGGAGTTAGAGGAGCAGCTGTCTTGGGTTCATTAAGCATCACGTTCTGACAGCTTTGTCCCCGGAACTCGGTGCACAACACAGCCCAACAGGGACTCGTGTGCTACGTGCACCCACAGGCTGGTCCTGTAGGTCACCGTTTGCTTTTCCACTTTCTGACCCCGGCCGTAACTCAGCTGGCACGAAAACCACATTGAGAACATAACGTAATGTAATATATTTGTATGATCATCTTTGTTCTAGACGTGTCTCATCTCCTGCGGACAGAGATCGTTCCTTCCACCACCAAGCCCGTCCCACCCAGCCCCGAGGACCCCTGCGCCAAGGTTGTGTGCGAGAACGATGGCATCTGCGTCGTGGCTGCAGGGGAGCCTGTCTGCAGGTGACATTGTGACGTGTGGCACCTGGGCCCCCTTGCACGACGAGGGCAGATTCCGCGTCGGTAGCTTTCTGCCCGCATCCGTTAACATAACCTACTTCTCCTTAAGATCGGTTAGCGAGGCTGGCAGTTTCATGATCGGACCACAGCGGCAGCCCCCTGTGGCTCAGCGATGTAAATCAGTGTCCGAAGTGGCGAACGGCGGGACTGTGGCAGCGGCGGTTCTGATTGGCTCAGTGACAGCTGCTCTGTACCCCCCAGGTGCGCCGTGGGAAATGACTGGTGGTACACAGGAGACAGGTGCCAGAGGAGAGGATCATCACAGGACGCAACCATCACAGCGGTGGCATCTTCCCTGTCTGTTCTAGCAGCCATGCTAGTGATGACCAGCGTGAGTGTGCTGTGCGTGAGGAAGAAGTACAAGAAGCAGCTGAGGATGCAGGACACAGGAGACGTGATAGAGAACGTGCGTACCTCACCTTTCTGCTGCTGCTGTGTCCAAAACGCTCACCTGTGCCCTTGCCAAGTTCATACACGGCAGGAGTATGGCAGGAGTCAGGAGGGTCTCACGTCCAAATCGCCGAATCAGGGTGCTGAAGGTGGCCGGACTGGCAGGAAATATTGTAGGCAGATGTGGAATGTAAATTTTGGGTAGATTTTTTAGAACACTAACACTTGTTTTTGTTTATACGGGGGGTAACTGGGGATCAAAGACAGAGCTGCAGTTAAGTTCCTCAGTCTTCATGGTCTCAATATAAAATTATGAGTTTTGCTGAAGGCCGGCCACTGCACACACAGTGAACATTCTTCTCCCGTTTTCCAGAGAGCCGCCGCCTAATGACACATGAAGACTGAGAGGAGCTGAAGAAGATGTGCATGTGTGCACTTTCATATGACCCAAACAATGAATGCAAAATAAACCATCTTTGCACTTTTTTCATTGTCAGTTAATATAAAAAAAAAAAAAAAAAAAAAAAACTTTAGTAAGGAGGTGATGTAATAAGAGGGGCCGCCTCCAGCTGACGCTCACAATCCTGCTCCAGCACCCCATCGAGCTGCATAGATGACAGTCAGTGCCAGTAGCTCAGGGCTTCAAGTGACACAACGGAATGAAGGAACGAAATGAGCTGTCGGTGACACTGGGGTAAACACCTCGCTTCGGCCCAGCCCCCCCGGCTCGCCGACGTCACTGTGAACCCCCATCGGTCAGGAGGTCACTGTGCTACCATCCAGTCCTTCCTGACAGGAACATCTATCAGCGCATAGCACTGAAAACATGCCACCACCTCACTGGGAACTGGCAGACTGTGTGAAGGTGACAAAGTAGAGAAAACACAGCAAAGTCAGGTGACTGACACCACCCAGGCAAGACAACTATAGGTGCAACCGTTACTGGCAAAGTTTAGGTTTATTTGAACAAAACGGCTTCCCTGTGTGTGTGCGTGACAGAAGTGAACACAGCCACACTGGAGACGACCGTATGAGGAGGGGTGTGTGTGTGTGTGTGTGTGTGTGTGTGTGTGTGTGTGTGTGAGAGAGAGAGAGATGTTTCATAATCACAAAGTTGGGAGGGGGACGTGGAATCGCCTTTTCTCTCAGAGAATATTAGTACAGTGACTAAGTCACATTACAGAGCAAGCAACTCCTAAGAGTCAGTCTTTCAGCTTCTATAAATTTCTACATTGATGGAGGGCAGAAGCCACGATCCACTCAAGTAATTGCGCGTGGCTAAGGGCGCCCCCGACAGCAGTCCACTGCCCGATCAGCAGTGCGCACCGCTCACGCGTCACATACAACAAAACATTTTTCCATAAAGTGCTCTGCAGCGTTTGAGTGATATGACAGGCAGAACGTGGGCCTCCTCACCAGGACACCGCGTGCAGGGAGCTGCAGGAGTCTACAGGCAATTTTAAGCAGTGGGACCGTCCCTAGTGGCACGGCCTCTCAGAGGGGTGTATCGTAGGTGTCGGCTGACTTCTCTGAGGGTCGGACCTTCTGCTGCTGCTGTTCCTGCTCGTGTTGCTTCATGATCTCCTTCACCTCCTCTTCTAGCTCTGGTGGGATGATGAATTGGTCGTCAGGGTCCGGCTGGGCCGGCGCAGTGAAGTACCCGCCAGGCTTCCTAGCAGGAGCGTCGAGCCCAATCTCAATCAGGTTGTGGCTCCTCTCCTGGGGGGCCACCGAGCCGTTGCCTCTTCGCTTGTTCAGGCTCCTAGTATTACTGCTCTCAGCCCCACACACAGGTTCCACCCTCCTGGGAACCTTGGCGACGCTTCCCTCGCTCTCATCTGCCGCCTCCTCCTTCCTGGTCTCGGTTTTGTCCAGGGACTCTGCTGTGGGCGGCTCAGAGGACGGGGGGCGCTCGTGGGCACGCAGGCAGTGCACGTCAGCCTCCACCTCCACGCGGCTCCCGTTGGAGAAGACCCCCGAGATGGGCTCGTCGTCCTCGCTGTCCAGGCCGTTGTCGGATAAAGCGCTGGAAAACGTGGCGCTTGAGAGCTGGCGCTGGAAGGAACTGACCAGGCAGACGGGGTGTAGCGCGCAGCTCCCCCCGCTCCCACCCCCGCTCCCGCCTCGTGGCTCAGCAGGGAAAGACGCCCCCGGAGGAGCCTCCTGCAGCAGGGTGCTCTGCGGCGGCTCGTCGGACGCTGTGGATCCCACCTCGCTGCTCATCTCGGAGGTGGAGACCTCACTGCTCATCTCGCTGCAGGAGGAGGGCGTGGGAAGAGTGTCTCGGATCACCACGCTGATGGTATTTGGGAAGAGGCCGGGACTCGGAGGCGGCGGGGGGCCCGCGTCGCAGCAGCAGCAGTCCTCAGTGACGCTGAGCTGTACCACTACGGCGCTCAGGCTGTCGCTGCAGCCGTAACCCTGCGCCAGAGTGCACAGCTTCTTGGCAGCCGCCAGGGTGTCAGGCACGTTGCGCACAGCCTCCACGGCCTCTGCAGGCGACACGCAGTCCCACAGTCCCCGGCTGCCCAGGATGAAGAATTCATCCTGCGCTGTGAGCGTCACTGTCTGCACATGCGGACATGGGATCACCGAGGGATACAGGAAGGAGTATCCCATAATTCTTGTGGAGTCCGTCACTCCATTCACTTTGTTGTCCTGAGTTAGGAAAGAGGAGCGTTTACACCAACGCAGGATAACGACCCCCCCCCACACACATGCACACACTGAGCTGCTGTACCTCTGTGACGATGGCTTTATGCTGCCGGACCCTCCGATACTCCTCAGCCACAGCCACATTGTGTGGAGCCGACAGACGGAGGGGCTTGCCGTCACGGCACAGGATGGCCTGGCACTTGCCTACATTGGCCGTGGTGAGTGTGAAGCAGCTGCCTGGGTCCATGGGGTCATGGCAAATGTGGCACAGAACTGCTGAGCCACCCAGCTTCTGCCCCACCGTGCCCAGCTTCCTGCGTGCACACACACACGTTCCAAACACATCACCCTGCAAATACACAAGGGCGCGCGCTCGTGTGTGTGTGTGTGTGTGTGTACGTACTTCCGCACAGCATACCTCTGCATAACTAGGAAGGTGCTGGTCATGTAGTCCTCTTTGCTCTTGCTCTTGTGCAGCTCCTCAGCTAGCACGTCTCCCATGGTGCACTGCAGCAGGTAGGGCACCTCGACATTGCGGTCGCCATCAAACACGCCGTACAGCGCCTCGCGGTTCTCGCCAAAGTTTTTCATCGACAGAGCAGCCACAAACAGCCTGGAAATTGCAGATGTGGTGCAGTCATAATGGGCTCAGCTTCTCACAGCCTTCGCACGACAAGTCACTCACTTGTTTTTGACTCCAGATGCTTCGGTGTACCCGTGGCGCCACACGGCAGGGGCCCCTGGGACCTCGCTCACCGGGAAGGATGAGGAGCACTGATCGATGCGGAAGCAGCGGATGTTGCTGCAGTACAGAGACATACAGATATCAGAGTCAGGGTCAAATTCTGTTAAAAATGACACATTTTTCTTACAAACATTTGAGGAAGCTGTACAGTACAAAAATTATCCAAACAAAACTTTTAAAAAAATGTATAAAAAAACAAGGCAGAAATGAGAGCACCAAAGACATTCTTGCAATGCAGGCAACAGCAAACCTTTAGCACTAAAGTGGTTGTATTTAGTACGGTTCTAGTCGGGGGGGGGGGGGGTTAAAATGTATCACCAGACCTTACAACTTTTACATAACTGATGTGTGCAGCACCGGGTGTGTTTGTCATATATGCGGCTTATTAAAACTTTCACCATCTTCACTTGCGCACATAAAATGGAAAAAAAAGTGTCCGTGTACAGTGAGCAGTGTGTGTGGTGATGTGTATGTATGTGATTTGTGATGTGTATGTATGTGATTAAAACTGTCCACCAGTGACAGAGACGTGCTGCTCTACTGACCTAAAGCCACACTGCATCAGGACCGTTAGGTTTCAGGTGCTTTAAAAAAAAAAAAAAAAAAAAAAAAAAAAAAAAAAAAAANCAGCTACACAAAGTAAATTTCACTATGACAGGTCACAACAGGTTAAGGGGGTTTAAAAAAAAAAAAAAAAAAAAAAAAAAAAAAAAAAAAACTTATGCCGCAACCTGGCATCTCTCTTGATGCTGCAGCTGCTAAAACAGGTCATGAATTGGTACCAGAGCACATAACACAGTAGACAGACGACATCCAGGATGAAGCAGGGCTGCATTATGCACATCCTTCATTGGCTGCTACGTACTTGAGCTGCTCCAAGGTCTTGTGGTCCAGTGCCAGGCGGGGGTTGCCCGTCAAGTCCAGCTCCTGTAGTTTTGGGGGCAGGTTCTCCGGCAGGGTGATCTCACTCAGCTCGTTGCAGCTCAGATCCACACACTGCAGAGGGGCCAGAGGTGAGTGGGTTCGCTGTGCGTGCGCACACACACACACACACACACACACACACAATGCTACATCTGTGTCTAAGTTGCTCAAGAAAAAAGTGTCAGAAAAGTTAAGAAAAGTAAACATGGGGGATCTCATACGATGCTGAGCAGTGATCCATGTCCCCAGTACAGTGTTATGGTCTGGTCGCAGCAGAGAAGACTGTGTGAGTGTGACCCAGATACTATTTACAGACACCACTTTCTCTCCACAGAGACAAGAAACTGCACAAGTAGCACATTCCCATACAGATCCTCTCAGTAGAATTCAGACAGTTCTGGAAGGATACAGGCAGTGCGAAAAGAGGTTAAATAAAACGCCTCCGCAGACGACTGATTTGAGAAGAACTTTACAAAGTGCAGACTCAGTGTGTTTTACTTACAGTGACAACATACACACCTAACCAACGCTTTTCTCCATCGAGCCTATTTCATTGGTAGGGCTTATCAGCATTTTCCCTGGTTCAGCTGCGCAATAAGCCACTTAAACAAGGTGGTGTCCTGAGACATCTGCCAGCTTACAGCTTTCTGCTGCATGCCAACTCACTTTCACGTCGGCAAGCTGCATGACCTCGGGGAAGACCTCGATGCAGTTGGAATGGGAAATCATGGTGTGCATCCTCTTACAGCTGAGAATGGTGGTGGGGATGGCCTTCAGTCTGTTCCCACTCAAGTCCAGCTCCTCCAGCTCCTCCAGCTTGGCCATTTTGCTGAGGGTGTTGGGGAGAAGGCAGAACATAGATAGGCACACAGGTACAGCAGACTTACAGCATGCCACTTCCTCGGTGCATTTCCCGTGCAGGAGGCTGCGCAGCGTTTACCTTCATCAGTAACGTGATGTGCCGTCATTTTACCAACATTCACAGCCGATACATGGAAGGCTGCATATTTTCATCACTTCACCCTTTGCAGCTCCTCGTGACAGAAGCATCGGCAAAGTGAATAAAAAGAAACTTCGGCTTCTCACGCAACAAACGGACAAGTTGTGAATTTAAACATACATTTCCGCAAGTTACCCAGCTGTTTTTCCTGAAAATGCACCATATTTTATTCACTTAGATATGTGGAACAATTTCCACCTGCAAGCCTACGTTTACCTGTCAAGTTGACCGTGAAGAGTGAACACAAACACAATATGAGTATCGGGTGGCCTTAATTCAACTCACCTCCACATTGTTTACACTTCCTATGCTGGAAATCGAGAACGAGCTGAATGGGTGTAATGCTGTGAGCCGTACGAAGGTGTGTAGTGGCTCACCTGGCTGGGAAGCTGTGCAGCTGGTTGTAGGCCAGGTGTAGCACACGCAGGTGTCTGTGCCCTGTCAGCGTGGGGACACACTTCTCTGTCAGCCGGTTGTTTGTGAGATACAGCTCCTGCAGAACGCTACGGCTCTCTTCTGGCAGAGCAGATGGGGGGAGGCTCTCCAGCTTGTTGGCGGAGGCGTTCAGACGGCGTAAGCTGGGGTGGATACGGGTCGGACACAATCGAGCATCATTAGTTTCATTACTCACGACGTTTGAGCAACAGGACACTACTGGTGGCATAGCAGCTAAAGCCATCGTTCCTTATGGTAGCTTCTTGAAGCTTCTTGCTGTGCTACAAGCCAAGTACTTACCCTGAATCGTTACGTCACTTTTTACCCCAGATTTCAGACAAGAGAAACACAATGTTTTGTGTTCTGCTCTCACCTACATCCCTCCTGAATACAGAGCCCAAAAAGTATTCACACTTATCTGGCAAAGCAAAGGCAGAAAGCTGGGGTTTATGAAGCATGTGCCAGACAGGGAAGGAACACTAATCAGTGATGATCTTCTACACAGCAAGATCAGAACATGTCGTGTATCCTGCACAACTAGGAACTTGAACAAAGGAATAACCTAAGACTCCACTCTGAGCTGCATGGCACTGGAGGTCAGGAATTAGTTCTTCCACTTCAATATCAAAGGAGAGCTACAGGAAAGAAGAAGTAAGCCAGAACTTGAGACTTCCCATTAGTACAAGTGGAATGAGAAGGTGTCAGAAATGTTGACTATGATATTGAGGATGTGGGATAGAGGTAAGAAATGGGGTCCACCTGTCAATCCTCAGGGAGAAGAAAGGTAGATGTAGGAGTTGCTGTCTACCTGTTGGCTTTCAGGAAGAGATCGGTCGGTAGCTCAGAAAGTTGGTTGTGCTGGACGTCCAACACTTCCATCTGACTGCCCTCCAGCTGCTCCGGTAGCTTCTGCAGCTGGTTGTGTCCTGCTAGCAGCTTCCGCAAACTGCTGCTGCAAAGGAGTCTGGGCCGGAGAAAGCGTGGGGAGAAGAGAAAGAGTCCACACAGGACAGCAAATGAAGCAATGACTAATTGTCAAACCCATTTTCAAAACATCCTGTGCTGATTTTATTATTCATGGGAGAAAATTTAATTTGCAGCAAATGCTGTCACATTATTTGTGGGATAAGTTGAAAAATAGTCTGAAGAAGTTAGAAGTTATAATAAAAACAATTTTTTTTCCACCCAGAGCCAAATTAAAATGATATTCATTTAAAAAGAGTGTAAATAGTGTTAGTCCCTCACCCAGTAAAAGGTGAAGGTTGATGTCAGCAACGACATCCAGTTTCAAAACTTCTTCCTCAGATCCCAAGTGGAAAAACACCACACACTGTGAAGCGACGACCAACCTGAGTTCACCTGGGAAAACTCCGTAAAACCGATGAGGTGTGTGTGTGTGTGTGTGTGTGTGTGTGCGCGCGCGTTTTAAAATGAGTAGAAATAAAAATATGTTGCCTCTACACACCTATTGCCAACTGTTGAGATCATATAAACACATTTTAACTGATCAACTCAGGAGCACAAGAAACGAACTTAGAACAACGTGCGAGTGAGTTTAACTGAAGGAGACCAACAGTCCCTACTGTGTGCTCTTTACTGCCATCTACCAGCTGAGTAAAAACAAGTGGCCTCTACTTCACTGTTGACAACATACCGGTGGTTCCCAGGTTACGATGCATGCCAATGACGAGAAGCCGTACTTAGGTCAGCTGTCCCATTGACCTTGTATTATTGTTCAGACTCAGTATTTGGTTATAATCGCTATCTGCTACACACTGACGCTGTTTCTGCAAGGCACCCATATCTGTGATTATTAAACATATTTATACACATATGCATAACGTACACAAATGCAGTAGTCATATAAACGCCACCCAAATCCCGCAAATGTCTCGTCTCCTTGCGTTCAGGCATGTGCAGATACGGTTGAAAGTGCGATTTAGTCAGTGCTTGGGCGTCTATCAGAGATTGTGTTTTATTTAGAGAACAGTATGTCTGTCATTCCATACAAGTTACTCTTTCTTCTAAGAGGGACCTGGAAGCAAAAGACTGCGTTTTCTGATGGTGAAAGAAAATGTCAGAAGAAACAATAGAAATTAAAGTGAAAATAACCTGCAGTGTGACCTTAACAGAGGAGCATTTAGAAAGGCTCTCAAAGCACATCTCTCCTCTGCTGATCTTCTATCTGCTCTGTCAGCTTTTGCTATATTATTCAATTAAAAAAGTTTGTACTCCTTATCAGTTCTATTTAGCTACTGGCATACTGCAAGCTGGTAAAACAGTGGTGTTAGTATGACCGTATGTAGATAAGTCCCTGTCTGCTTCTCTGCCTCTCCAACTGTTCATAAAATGCATTTTTGTTTTCTCAGTAATACATCACTTTGGAGAAAAGCATCTGCTGAATAAATGAACAAATGTAAAGAAAAATATAATGCTGCACTGTATATATTCTATGTTAGTATTATTTTAACACTAATCGTGTGAAATTAGTAGAAAAAATAAATCATAGCATTCATGGATTTTCATTGTTTATAAATCCTTATAGTTTATATAACATAGTATTGAGGGTTTCCAATTGATGAGGAAATTGACTTGACAAGGTGGTCGGAACGGGGTCCCATTGTAAGTCAGGGACTACGTGTACAGAAGAAGAAAATGAAACCGAAAATAGCCTTGATCATCGGTGGATTTTCTGAACTTGACTTTTGGTCGGACAGGGCAGTACGTACTCTTTCTTAGGCAAAATTTCTATTTTTGTGCTCTGATTTTAGCATTGTCTGGCTATGTAGTGTATAACAAGGTACAACTGCTCTGCAGGGAGTGCTATTCCCTGATGTTTATATCTAGAGTGCTCTTGATATACGCAGTGCTGCCAATCTCCTTTGCATTAAGACTCCACACTTTCATTTTACTGCTGGCAACAAAGTTGTGTTTCCACACTTGTTATTCCTGCGTTATGAGTCTGCCAGCAGATCCTACAGCACCATCCCTTTACTGCAGCTATTTACATCAAGAGGTGCTGCTGTGGCCTGCTGGAGCAGGGATTCTCACATAACCACATCCACCCCGACAAGAGGACATGCTGTCAGCTGCAGCATAGAATGTGACACTAGGAGACAGGCTGAGGTTGCAGACCAAGCGGAAGGAGCAGAACACTTAGTCAGCAAGGCCTTTAATTACACACTGGACCTTAGAGTCAGCAGGCGAGGTCAGATGGTGGGGTTTAAGTGGATCACATTTCACACCTGTGGGAGGGCTCATTACTACTCAATACTGTCTGGGTTTCTCTTCTCAGAGGTTCACAGCAATACCCTTTGGTGACCTCCTGTCCAGCAGGCTGAGGCCTTTGTCTGCTGGGCTGAATGGATAGAGAGTCTCGAACCAACAGTGCGCACAGGTGACGGAAGATTGTATCAGGTGTGGTGTGTTGGGTTGAAATAGGAGGCAGCAGGGCAGCAGTGTGCGGTGGGACAAGAGGCATAGTCCTGCTCTCAATACTCACCGTTCAGGCAACTGGGAGAGCTGGTTACGGCTGACATCCAGTACCTCCAGTTTAGTGCTGCCACACAGCCACTCAGGGAGGTCTGTCAGGCAGTTTCTGCAGGAGAAAGACAGTCAGTAATGTTGAGACATGGGACGGGAAAGGGCCGTGGGTGGAAAAATCCTTTATTATAAAGCCTGATGTTGGAATGAGGAAGCCATGGTTAGATGATGTAAAAATAAAAGAGCTGTGATTACTGATTATGTGGAAAAGTGGCAGAGATCTAGTAAGAGCAATTAAGTACATTAATTTTGCAGAGAGAGAAACTAGTGATCAAAAGACAGAAAAATGATAAATTCACCTGGACACATCCATGTTCGTCAGGTTACTGGGCAGGGGACTGATCTCCAGCTGACAGATCTCTGCAGAAAACCAGTTCAGTGTCAGGGCATTCAGAACATTATGGGGCCATGAGATTCAACACATCCAGCACCTGAAGAACCACTAGAATTAAACCCACCAAATCACAGCCAGGCCGGGGAGGCTATCCTATCAGTCAGAACAAGCACATGACAACAGGTCTCTCCAATGTCAGCCAGGCCATTTAGTGATGAGAAATTACGCTTCTAATCACAACAAGCCCATCTGTGACTGTGCAGCAGTGGCAGACGGGTGGCTCTCAAACCTCTAGTCTATAGACTATTAAAACAATGCAGAATCTGTGGAATTAGGGACACACATTTTACAGATGGAAGAAAAACACCTATTGCAAAAACTCAGCTGCAGGGACAGCCTATTTAAAGAACCCTGCACTTTGCACCTGAGCTGTGCATTCTGTGTGGGGCAAACCCACCGTTGGTGGAGGCGAAGAGGCCCTTGAGGAACGTGCCTCTGAGCCGGAGTGAACGCAGGCAGTTCCTCTCGCAGTGTAGCACCTCCAGCCTGGGGAAAAGCGAGGCATCCACCTCTGCCAGCCGGTTGTCCCGCAGGTCCAGGTGGGTCACGTGCTGCAGGAAGTCGGGCTCATCGGGCACCAGGTGACAAATGTGGTTCAAGCTATGGAGGGTTAGGGGCAGAAGGGAAAGTCACCAAGCCTGATGTCTCAAAACGAGCAGCTGGCTGTGGTCTAGGGGGGTGGGGGGTGGGGAGGATAACCAACCTGAACTTGTCCAGGTCAGAACTAGTAACAAAGTTGAATACATTTATTTTTGCTGAAAGGGAAAGAAGGGGACAGTCTAACATTCTCACTGAAGGGAGAAGAGCAGCAGAAGGGCACAATGTCATTTCTCTTTTAGAGAGAAAACACTTCACCACAACAGAGGCATTATAAAATAAGCATCATGTTACCAGGTGGCAAGCAAAACGGTGTCCTGTTCCAACCGATCAATGCCAAAAACATCACATCATTACAAAACAAGCACCTAATAAGGCCATTTTGTTTATGAACAAGAACATAAACCAAAGTGGGCATTTAATATGCAAAGAACCTAATGTACTGAAAGGACAGATGAACCATTCGTGTTAAAATTTGCAAGTTGTGGCTGATGGACAAATCAACGGACACAGCAGAATGACACCGTGTTTTCTGCAGTCACTGCTTGTCCATTAGATGGTACTTTCCGCACCATCACAGATGACAATCCTCTTCCAGCGTTTATAAATATGATCTTACTTCTCATCTTTCCAGCGCAGGACGAGCAAAGGTTGTCCCTTGTCCCAGTCACACTACTACTAATAGTGTGACTTCACTCCTCTTAGCAGTTTATAATGCTACACACCAGCCTGCACTGATGTATGCTACAGCAGCTAAAAGTGCGCTATTCACCATAAGCGCAACCTTAAAACATGGCTGTTACACAGCTCTGTCTTTAGGATGTTCAGCCGCTTTCTAATTTCCCTCTTAAAACACTATATCTAAAGACGACAGTGCAAACACCACAGTTTATTTCTTGGAGTTTTGCTTGACTGGCTTAGAAGGGAAATTTTCTACAGTTTTGGGCAGTGAAGGAAAAAATACACACACAAACACACACACCACCTGTGTATTGTTTTGTGATGTAAACCAGTGAAAATAAACATGAAAGAATGACAGATATATGTGAGAGATTTTAAACATCAGAGAATCAGTGGGGGCGCTTGTCAGGAAAAGGTTCGAGGTAATGGTCGTACCGGATATCGACGTGCTTGACACGCAGCAGGCAGAGGGCGTGCAGAGCGACAACGCCCAGCTCGTTTCCCGCCATACACAGGCGCTCCACTGCAGCCAGTTGCTCCAGCACAGCTGGGACCTTGCAGAACTTGTTGAAGGACAGACCTAAGTAGCTGAGCTGTCGTAGATCGCCCAGCTCTTCTGGAAGCTCTGACAACTGGTTTCCATCCAGAAGAAAGGTCTGCAGGCTATGCAAGGAGATCAGACATTACTTCACCTTTAACTAGAATTCACATCTTAATAACAAACTTTTAAAAGAGGAAGGATAAAATTACTACAGTTGCATTTCACAGACAACTCATTTATACATTAAATTAACCTATTGTTCATTTTCATACACTATTTACATTGAAAGGGACAGTTATTTATAATATATGGTACAATATATTCCACAGCGCAGTAGTTTGAGCCACCACCTTAAACTGGAAGGACCCAGGTTTGTGTCCCTGCTCCTACTGCAGTACCCCAGAGTATGGCAGTTACCGTATTGTTAAAGTTACCCAGCTATAGAAGTTGGTAAATCATTTCGTGTAGCTCAATGTGAAAAACCTAGTTTTGCAAGTTGGCTTGATGAAAAGCGTCAAATCAATAGTTAAAGAATGACAGTAATCCTCTGAGTTATGCCAAGTTATGAGAATTCATATTTATGAGTTTTAATACCCCTACTTTGACTTAAAAGGCATTTCTTTGACTTTAGAGAACCTAATTTGTATCTTGTGCATCTCCTGACAGCTGAGTAGTTGACACAATTCCATTTATTCTTTAAGACTTTTCTTCAAAGACATTTACAAAAATTACTATGACACATATGCCCAAGGCGACACAACTGTAGATAGTCTGCTAAACTGTCTACAGTCCTTGCTACACTTATACAACAGCAACGTAACACATGCGCGCACACGTCACCTGTAACAGGTGTGTTAAAACTGTGTTGAAATCTCACAGATTAAGTCTACTGTACATAATGCTTCTAAAGTGCTGAATGAGCATAGACAGGTAGACATACAATATTATAGAGCAGTTAATAAAGGGAATCTGCCTTGTTCGATGTCCTGCTAAAGTTTAAGTGCTGAAATAAATGTGCGGTAAGTGTAGATGCAGCTGCTCCCAGTAGGGGGCAGTGGAAACAAAAACACAGGATGCATGTGCACTATGCACTAGAATTCCAGATCATTCCTTCAGTACTTACTGCTTAGCAGGCGTATTCCATTTACCGGACCACAGTTTAACACATTTCTTATTTTACAGACCATCACAAAAATATTACAGAAACTGAACTGAAGAACCATAAGTATTTATTTAAAAAAAAAAAAAAAAAAAAAAAACTTACTGTTAAGCATAATAGGAAAAACTTAAATAACTTTTTACAGGAAATAAGTTTGTTTCATGAAGGTGACCACATGACCATTAATCCCATTATAGTCGTATTCTGGCTCCTTATCTGCAGCTGTTTGCATATGTGTGAATACTTCACTTACAGTACTATTTTATTTGGCACCTTAGATGCTCATTATACTAGGATATAAAAGTGTTAGTGTAATACATATTGCAGTATATAGTGCTACAGTTAAAAAAAAAATTGAATTATACTTTTGCCACATCTGGACACCTCCTCTCTCCATACAGTCTGTAAAAACCAATGACAGGAGTGCATGTGTATAGAGTCTATCATGTCCATCAGCCAACATACAAAAAGGCTTTTCCTTCCGCCCACAATAAAGAAATGGAAAGAGCTACGCACTCAAGTCCACTTAAGTAGTTTATGCCGAAGAAATGCGGGTCAATAACGTGCTGGGTTTGCCACTGATATAGCACCTCAGGGTTAGGCAGCTAATTCTACAGCAGCCTGAGGCTGCGACTCCTGACCCGGGGGGCTCCTGGTCCCCCAAACCACAACTCACTTGCGCATTGCCCCCACAGCATTGGGCACAGAGCTTAGGCGGTTGCAGGACAGGTTGACCTCGGTCAGGGTGGGGATGCTGCAGATGGACAGGGGGAAGCGGCCGAGGTGGTTGTTGGACAGGTTGAGGCTGCGCAGCTTGGTGAACCTGAGGTGGGAGACAGAGAAACAGCACTTCAGCCAAAGGGCAGAGCAATGGAGGAGAAAAGTGGTCCTTGCACACAACCATAAACAACTGGCCAGCATCGAACCTTGGCACGACGACAGGTCACACGCATGTCCACAAGAAGCATGCATCACCCTTAATGAACACAAGGTATCTTATCTGTATCCATTTTTAAATCATTATTCAATTTGTCAGTAATAAATCAAAAAAAACAAAAACAAGAAAGATAAAAGCTTGACTTCTGTGCTTACAGTCTTACCATTAATTCTGCAATAATCCACAAAGGGGCCGTGGAAGAAACAATTAAACAGAATTTGTACAACACTATGGTAAAATGCTCTGGTAAATGAACTACTGTGCAGTGAAAAAAATGCACTTTTAGAAAAAGGGTAACACCATCACACTGGGGGTTGAAGCACTGAAGTTCTGAATCTGTGAAGCAGAGGAAGGAGGTGGACGAAAGGGAGGGTGACACTGAGGGAAAGTGGCAGCAAGAGACAAGACACAGCACCTGCTGTTCCTGATTCAGCAGACGTCAGTGACCTGCAGGGGACCATGCGAGAAGCGGTCACAGCAGGACCAGAACCTGCACTGAGCTCGATGTTGTGCCACAAACAAATGTTGGCCATCGGTCCGCAGCATCAACATGCCAAATACATTTGCTGTGCTCATTCACAGAGAGGGTCACAAACTTTGCTATAAATTAAACCCTCAATTATGAGCACTAAAAAAACAGATATTTTCAGCATGTCTTTCAGTAAGTTGTTGATAGAATACATTACGACAAAATCAGTTTTTACTGCTCTCTAAGGATAATACCGTGGGAATTGCCTCAGTCTTTAAAACAAAACCTCACGTATGCAACAAACAAGAAGTCAGCTCCTGTTCTTTGTGTTGTCATACATGACTTAATCAGAGGGGATTAGAGGTCATTTTTCAGGAGCCCTAGTTACCAGCACACTGATGAACGCGAACACTTTCCCTGCTAATTTCCCTGTGGACTCCAAAGTCAGACAGTCTCACTGCAACTTTCAAGACTGATCAATCAAGACATCGATCTGAAATTTCAGACGGTCCCCAATCAACTGGTATTCACGCCACAACTGCTGAGAAGTCTGCACAGTACCTCCTTCAGTCGCCAACGAAACCAGTGCAAATACACGTCCTCTAAGGTCCACTGTGTTTCCAGAACTCCACCAGTCAGTGGCCACTGTGGATGCTCCACACGTCACCTGCACCTGCCTTTCCAGGGTCAAACAACCTCCATGGCATCTACTTTGCGACATGGAACCTTCAATCTGGAATGTCTGCCTTTCAGATCACAAACCTGCCATCAAAACAGAGCTGCTTGGAAAGTAGAAAGTCTGCACAACATAAAATTCTGCACAACTCTCAAAAGATAACACCCTTTTTTCTGGGAGGGACTGTGGATTCATACACATAACTGATAGGGGACTAATTACCCGACACAGAATGACACACACAGTGTGTGTGTGTGTGTGTGTGTGTGTGTGTGTGTGTGTGTGTGTGTGTGTGTCTTCTCCCTGCACAGACTCACGACAGTTTGGTAGGAGGTGGATATTTATTGTCTTGCTCAATTTTGGCGGCCACTGCTGAATTGTGATTGTGTGGAACGCAAAGCAAAAGGCTCAAAGTGATGCATCGATCTCTGTACCCATTTAATTACGGTAAAGTTGGCTTCCACGAGGCTCAGTGTGCAACCTTACTCCAGCAGAAACACAATCCCGCTGCCCAGTGTGCAGTCTCCATGTTCCATTTTGCAATCTGAAAACATGGGTTGTCAAGTTACCGCACTCACTAGTTACCTCACTCCCGGGAAGACCAACTGTCCTCCCCATCGTGCATCACTCCAAAAAAGCCAGCATCAAGGCCCAGAAAACCTCTGATATCCAGGTGCTCTTCTTCACTGCAATCTTGATGATAGTTTTCAAATTTATGAGGGTGTTACTATGTAGTGACAGCCCTTCAAACGGCTTCATGTCACAGCAAAAGGGTGGAGCGGAAAAAATCAGTGGCAAAACAAAAACACAGCCAAAAAGCTTTTGTCCATTGGCTTGTTAGAGAAGACTGTGAGAAAACACAGTCCGAGAGGCACGAGAAACAGAAGAGAGCTTCAGAGGATCTCTGTCCTCTTATAACTTTGGCCACAATGTGACTGACAGCCTGAAAGTCCAGCCTTAACCATCCTGAATTACAGCATTCATTCCAGCTCATGGAAACATCAGGACTACATTTATGTTGTGGAGTGACATGATTATCATGCATTTCCATATTTGCATGAGATTCCCACAAGGTCCGGCAGTTTAATTCTAGACCTCTCACATAAGACAGCAAGCAGATGGCAAATTGGTTAGTAGGCTGCCACCTTACAATCAAGAACCCAGATTTCAGTTTGTTGCTCTGCTCTAGGACTTATATAGAAAGGGAAAAGCAGTAAATTTGATTATGTAACATCATAAGCTACCTTGGACAAGTCAAATAAAGTAACAATAATAATAATGATAATAATAATAATAATAATACATAGGACAAAAGCAGTTTTTTTTTTTTTTTTTTTTTACTTGTAACCAAACCGTATTCAGTCTAGTGAGGTGTGTAATGGGTTAAAAGACAGTTTTCTGCCCACAAAGCAGATAAACCCACCTTTTCAAAAAGTAACAAACCCTAGACTCAGAACTTCCGTTGATATCTACCCCACAGACACCGAATGGCCACCCCTCCCAAAGACGGCACATCTTGAGATATGTCCAAATGCCTCCAACAGGGCCAAATGAGAGAGGATCAGAAACCAAATTCATGGAAGGTTCCAATTTGTAAATCTTGCCACAAACACAGCCATTAGAAGCCGGCTGTATCATTTTCTTCTTAGAAGCTCTGGGTTTAAACTTCTGTGCTCTACTGTAACAGATAATCTTACCACAGAAGCAGCACAGGTGACTTCCGTTGGCCTGCCTCTGAAGAACCTTTCTGAGCGCTCTCTCTCTCTCCCAGGATTAGATGGCAACAAATACAGCATGTCTGCTGCCCTGTAAGCACTATGGTCAAAAGTAGCTGTCTGCTGCTTTAATCCTTTCCTTTGACTATGGTAAAACCCACTCAGAAGTGCAAAAAAGCTTTCAATGAATAATGCTTTGCCACACATCTGTTAAGTCTACAGCAGGACCACGGTCTGCAACAGGAACACAAGCATCACAGAGAGAATGGTCAGGTTCAATCCTTCATGGGGCTTTCTAACTGCAGGTTGTTTAAATGACTTGCATGCTGCCTGCAAATGATTCTGTGGGAGGAGTCTAAGGCAAGGTTAGACCAGTGCAAGCCTCCCCCACACTGACGCTGTTCATAGCCAACGCGTGTTCAGGGTGCAAAATGCTCCAGCTGCCTCCTGCTTCTCACTGGGGGTCCGTTCCCCTTGGTTTCTTGCTGCACTTTGGAAGCCAGCATCAGACGTGGAGACTGTGCACCAAACAGGGTTCTAGTGTCTGCCCAGCCCTCCTGACCCTGGACCCTCAGAAACACTCACAATTATGCCAGAAAGTTATTCCTGACCAGGCCCTACTGGCTTCACTGTCCAAAGAGTTTCTCCTCATTTCTCCTCATAAAAACCAGAGAGGATCCTGCCCTGACAAGCCAGTCATAAAGTCACACTGCCAACTGCACTGAATCACTCTGACACACATGTCAAAAATCTGGTCTTCCTGCTCCAGTGTGAAAGAAGAACGTGTGCCTGTCAGATACCTTCATATAGCTGCCCAAATATCTAAAAGATAAGGACTCGGGTCTGCGTCACCTCCGTGAGAGATCTGCTCCTTGTTGAAAATCACATTGAAAACTACAGTAGTGTTTAGATGCAGGGAAAGATCTAACAAACAAGGAAAACTGACCCACGGCCAAAACATGTAGGAGACATCATTGCCTGGTTTTCCAACCTGAAGAGCTGCAAACTCACACACAGACGCAGGCAGATTTGTGTCCACACACATACTCTCACATACACACACCTATGGTCACACACAAGTACACCGTCTCCCACACACATCCATGCACTTTCTTTAACCTGGACATTCACAGTAATCTGAAATGAAGGGAGGGAGCGAGAGAGAGAACAGTAAAATGACACTAAAAACTGTTTCTGCAGCCACATGTCATTCTACTTCAGAATGAAAGGATGAAATGTAAACCTGGGGTGGGGGGTCAAACAGGGGGCAAAGCAATACCTCTGCAGCTCTGCCAGGCCATGGCTGGCCTCCAGGAAATTATGCTTCAGGTTGAGGTGCGTCAGGTCCTGGCTGTAGAAAAGGTTTGGGGGCAGCTGTTCCAGGCTGCAGCCGGACAGGTCTGCCGAGCTGATGCGTTGTGATACTACCTGAATGCAGAGGGCAGAGAAGGCAGATTGAGAAGCAGGAGTTACACCCACTGGAGGGTGGGCTGCAATCTGCAGTTAAAATCACACATCTCTTTGGCTCACTTAATGACATCCATGTATATTATTGTTTTCTATAAACGATAACACTGAAAAGATTGCAAATGTTCCAGAACGCTTCTAAGTCCAAGTTCAGTCCCACTGAGAGTTAAGTACATGCAATCTTGACATTTTCAGCAGCAGCATGGTGGCCCAGCAGGAAGCACTGCCAGCAGGGGGGCTGTGGGATTGAATGTGGAGTCTGTTTAGTGTTCATAGTTTCCCAATTGTTTGCTTAGGTTTCCTTTGTGAGCTCCAGTTTCCTTCCACAGTCCAAAGATATGTGACTATAAATTGCCTGTAATTTTTGCGATCGCCCTTTGATGGACTGGCATCCCAGGGCATGCCCTGTCTGATGCCACATGCTTCCAGAGGGGACAAGCAGTTACTGGTAACCAACGGGTGACATTCTGTTTGTTTAAGCCAACAAAAAGTTCCAAAGCTGGGAGGTACAAGCCATACCATGGCACAAATGTCAATGCACACTTGAGGCACAGGGTCTGAATGAATGGAAAAAGGGGCGGGGCACAGCTCAGACCCCACAGTTAACACCTGATTCTGCAGCCTGGCTTCAAGATGCTATTCTAAGATTTCCTCTGGGCAGTGATGCAGTTCTGTGACAAGGTTGTCACTGAAAAATTTTAGAAAATAGGTTTCCTGGGTTGGCCTACTTGGACTGCTGAGAGGAGCTGGTCACAAAAGCAGAGATAAAGTAGGCCTCATGTTTCTGAACGTGGAACAAATAGTTTGTACTTTATGTGAAAACATCTCATGGTAGACTGTAGAACTTCAGATCTGCAGTCTGCTATAATCCGTTGGTCTGTCCATTTCACTGATCACATAAAACTGCACTGATCACATGGAGATATGACCCACCCACCTTGGACGCCTGGCGCTGCCACCTCAGGTACTCAGTGAAGTTCTCAAAGCTCACATAGTAGGTCTGACTCTGGGGGCCAGAGGAGCTGAAAGCCAGGCAGTGACTGTGTTTTCGCAACTCCTCCACCTGTTCCAGAATAGACACATGCACCATTA
This sequence comes from Arapaima gigas, assembly GCA_900497675.1. Lineage (NCBI taxonomy): Eukaryota > Metazoa > Chordata > Actinopteri > Osteoglossiformes > Osteoglossidae > Arapaima > Arapaima gigas. Next base: position 176,510 of record UFQX01000685.1, read on the forward strand.
ACCCCACCACCTCTATGGGGGGGGGGGGGGGG